>JAQFVV010012519.1:495000-1095000 GCA_028023455.1 Epiperipatus broadwayi | reverse complement strand
TTACAACCAATCAGATCAGTCATAATCGTATATTTACAAATACCTAGAACAGATTTGAAAGTTTAGATTGTTGATAAGCTAGTTTTAATGAGAGATTTTATCCTGTAACTGTTTTAAAAGTAATTGGCCCTCAGGGAAGTGATAGTTAATCTTTAAATAAAAAAAAAAAAAAACATTTTAATTTTAGAGTCATTGTGTTGTAATTTAAAATATTTGTCATTATTTTTTCTTTAGTAATAAACAAGCAGTCAGGTGGAAAAATACCTTCAGGAAAGTGTGACTTTTTGTGAGTGGATGTATATTTTAAAACTATGATATTTAAGTCTAATGTAAGAGTGAATTAATTAAAAAAATTAAATTAAGCATGCATACATATTAATTTGAAGATTAAAGTATATATAAATAAATTATTGATACATACATAGTAACTATTAAAACGTTTTTTTAAAAACAATTTATATATAAAAAATTACATTTTTAAATTTGTCACTAACAATAATTACTTTGATCACACAAAGACTTATAGAAAAATATACAAATGTATAAAAAAAAGAAGATGCAATGAAAAATATACAAATGTATAAAAAAAGGAAGAGGCAATTATAAACTAGAAAACTGAAAAAATAGGTAATTACATTCATAACAGAATTTTTATCTGGGGGGAAGGGGGTTGAGAAGAAGCAATTTATACTTTAACTTCAATGCCAAAAAGCCTACTTTATTTATGAAACCACAAATTGATAGATCTGGAATGTCCCTATTTGTCTTCAGTGAATAGGTTGTTTCTGTGTATAGTATATATGTGACTGTAAATAAAGATTATTAATTTACTATATAAATACGTGGAGACAGTACATGCATAAAATTATCTCATTACTATTATTAAGCTATTTTATAAAATTTGCACATGCCAATCATATCAGTTATGCAAACGACGAACAATTAGGCACGAATGGACTCATATAAAAACTCCTGCTAGAATTTATGTGTGCTTACTGAAGGGAAATGCTATGAAGGTATAATGAAGTATGATGTACTGTGCGGAAGCGTAATAATTGCAAGTATGATTCTCAAATGTAATTGCATCTAGTTGTTTGCATAGTGATGATGTGAAAATTGAAATTTATGGTTGCTGTTCCTAACACACACATATGTATATATATTGTAGTTATATGCAAATGGATGCGTGAAGAACTTGCATCATTTAAAATGCACTGCAATAGGTTACATTTATTTACTGAGCATGTGTAGAAACTGACACACACGCAGAAGTTTATTAATAAATTGTTACATTTTTATTTACCATTGTCAAACTCATTCCACTCACAGCATTGATACCATCCACCTAAGATAAATACAATAATGATTATTAATAATCATTTGCTAAACTAGAAATTATCTATAGCACAGATATAAACTTTAAACCTCATTTAAAGATTAATATATCTGATTTTTTAATTTTAAACACATACCCACATGGAGTTATTCATCTTTCTCTTTCCCATGTGTAATATCTTTATAGATATATTAAACAATCTCCATACTTTTTTTTTTCATATGTCATAGCATCAGCCGGGAGGCAAACCTGCAACAATCGTCTGCAACCAAGTGCTTGTTTGCAAGGCGGCTGCGCTGACCTCTCGGCTAACAATGCTTGACTAACAACCTCCATACTTCCCCATTCTTTTTAACAAACTGTAGAGCTTTCCAATGAAATTTCTAATTGCTTTCTAGTCTTTATTTTTTTTCCTATTTTGTTACTGATATTAAAGGAGACATTAAGAAGGACTTTGAGATATTTGATCAGTAAGCAAATTGTCACATTTTTTAAAAAAAACATATAATGTCACTTTTTGTTTCTAATGCATAGGAGGCATTGTGGATATAAAAAGACATAAAAACAATAAAATTTAGTGGAAGTTAGTTGAGGATGAAATTCAGTTATTGTTCAGTCCCCTTGTTTGTGAAGTTATTTACTAGTGTTCATTAAGAGAGAGAGAGTCTATTGATCACAAAAAAATAATATTAAGTTTACTAGAATCAAATTAAACTAATATATATTGTAACAGTCAGAATCGTCTATCTCGCCAACAAACTGCAGAATTCAAACCCCACACATGAAACTGAACTCTCTAGGAGGGTTGCCTTCTAGATATACTAAGTTCGAATCTAAAGTCTAAATTTCACAGCGCCACCTACATGATAACACATCTGATGCTACTACTAATATAATCTTTTACCGGTGCCTGGTGGTCAGAGAGAAACAAAAGACTCTATACTAAGATAAGTTTAGATTGCTAATTAATGTCTATGGATGTACAAAAGAATTGTAGAAAATAGATATATAGACTGAGACAGTGATAGGAATCAACAGAATAAAAGATCAAAATTAGTTTTAAATGATTTCCAAGATTTATTTATATAGAAATATATATATAACGCCACTGTCTGCTTATATGAGACAGGGACGCTTATTAAATAATTGTTGGCATTCCATTCCATTATATTACAAAAAGGTTTTAAAGCAAAATTATATATTCTATCCCTCGGGCTAATAGTATTACGATAATGTGCTTAAAGACATGGGAACATGTGCGAGGTGCTTTGAGTAATTATAAAAGTTTAATAAAATATTTGATATTACGGGTTATATAATATTTATTGATTTTGAGAATAGCACAGACAAAATCTTACTATACAATAAAGTGGGGATGTGATCAAAGCATTTATTTTATAATAATAATTAAAGCAGATGGGAGGTCGGTATTGCTAATAATGAATTTATTAAAGGATGGAGGTTGTGATACATTTAAATCACGTATGCTTTGTAAAAATAAATATATAAATAAAACAATAGTGAATATTAGAAATGACTATGGAGGGCATCTTGCCGCTGACCCGTAGGAAAGTGTTGTCACAAACAGCCAAAACATAGCGACTGGGTGACGACTGCGTCTAGTTCCCAGGTGTGACATTTGAGTACACACTCTGCCTGAGAATCGCAGGAAGCGAAAAGGGAACGGACTTGGCCGTTTAAAATCCTTGGAAAGTGAAACAAAGCGGTCTCAACAACCAATTCATTTACCAGCAATACTAGACTAATGTATATAAAACATACAAAATGGGTTTACTTGGATTGAGAGAAATGCCCAATCTAATTCCCAGAAATTCATTTAAAAGGGTCCGCACATTCTCGACATCAATTACAAACTTTGTAATCAAAGTAGAATACAGTATTAAAAAAAATAGGAAAATGCATGCTTGTGGGTTTGAAAAGTATAGATTTATTTACGCGATCATGCATTTGTGGACATTTTAATCATTGGCCTTGCACATACTCTCGTATTAGGTTAAAATCAATAAAATGTAGATTTTAAACTATTTGATTATATATATATTAAAGAAGATTATAATAACCCTCGAATGAGTGATTTGCGAGATAATAAAATTGAGAATTATTTATAAATTTAAAATATGCCTTAATATCGGCGTCTTACTTTCAACAAAAGGGAATAATTCACTCAGCCAAAAACTATTCAGACACATTATCATAATAAAATAAAAGAAAGATTAATAAATAGAAAATATTAACCCAAGGATAGAGCAAAACTGTTGATTATATTAGAACACATTAAAAGAATACATAATGAGGTTATGTGAAATAAAAGGAAAACAATTTAAAATAGCTATAGCATGTTAGTTAGGAATCACAAGAGCTCTTGGGTTAATTTGGGTTTACCTCTGGAGAAGCATTTGCAGGTAGAGTGATGGTCGGCAGGTTTTATACAATTCAGCAGCAAAATCTGGAATTGTTCATATTTTGGCAGCAGCAGCAGTTTCAGGGTTCCTCATGTGATAGCTTTCGATGGTCTAGAGCAGCAGCTGGCCATTCCCAAGGGGAAATAGCCTTCTTGCCGGCTCTAATCTGACATGTCAAGGTTAGCAAATTGTGTGGTAAACATGGTCAATTAATTTGGAGACGAAAACTTGGCTTCAAATTTAAGTTCGCAGGCACGTAGCTAAAAATCTCAGGAAAATATATTTTGAAGAATATTTTACTAGAATATTTTCACTAGACACATTTGCTGAAATATCACTAGGATAATTTTGGCTAGAAACATTTCATTAGCAAATCACTAGAATGGAGAACAAAAGAAAACCCTTCTTTTATAGTGGGATTGAATAATAGAACTGCCCTGGAGCATTACAAAAATATATCGGACTTTGCTTACTTATCAGCTGTAATTAAAACTATCCGAATGTCTAAAGGAATTTAACAAAATTTTAATTAATTTCTATTGTTAATTTCCTTGTCAACATTCGAATTACAAACTTGATTTAATTAAAATTACTTTTACTGATTGAAAGAAAACCTTAAGTGGACATCTGCTGTATATTTTAGATAAGCTTTTATAACATTAAATAATTAAATTCAAAAGAAAATTATTTTACTTTTTAAATTGCAATATTTGAATCTATTTACTAAACGAATATGAATTTTATTTTAAATCAAAATTATATTACGACTGTAATAGATTCAAACAAATAATTCTAACTAACAATTTATAATTTTATCATAAGTTTTGAAATACATATCACAGTGTGTGTGCAATTACGACTTATATAAACTACTTTTAAATAAATCTAAATTATGTGAACATATACCTAACCCATAATATTTTATTTATTTGGGAACGAGTTATACTTATATATAACATGAGCGTTGTACTCATGGTTTAAAATTGGGCGGGATTTTCGGTATATAAGCGCATTGCAGACACACTACGATAGATTGGGATTCAAACTAAGGTATGAGAGTAGGAAATAGGTGAGAAAAGGTGAAATGAAGATCTGCAAAGCAGACCTTCCTGTTTCAATATTGCTTAGTATCTGGAAATGAAATCAGTTGTGGAGTATTGGATATAGAGCATAAAGATGACTTATAACTTGCATCTATCTGTCCTACATAATGAAATGTGTCCTTCAGTTAATGGGCCATAGATTAATAAAAGACGTGTGGATAAACTGAAATGCAGCAAAATTTTTGATATAAAATCGATGCTAAGAATAAAATAAAATTGGCAAAGGATAAAATTAGGCAAAAGTCCTTTTATTGGAGTGCAGCTAGGAAAACAAAAGCAGCATTGATTGACAAACTTATAAAGTTGAGAAAATGATGGTATCAAAATGAAGGTTATTTTGAATACTGTTCAAAATATTTTAAAATTAGACTGTGCACATTGAAAAAAGAGCTGATGTTAAACAAAATACTGGTAAGAACTCAATTTAAATTACACTTTATAAAGTTTTTAACAATTATAGTTAACTAAAACATTTTAAATATTAGCAGTAATTTGATAATAGAAGAGTTCTAACTCTTCTTTATCACTTTTTGTTTTTTAAAATTTTAAAACCACATTTTTTTATATGAGATATTGTACAATATAAATTTTTATTTGAAGAAAATATCCTTTTAAATTATTGTATAAAAATAATGAATGATTAGTACTGTGTGCATTTCCTTTGAGGAGGTTAAGATAAATTACTATGTCATGAACACAATCAGAAACGTGTCTAGATATTTGCAATTATACATGCTATATAAAGATGATTTTTGTATTTGTATACAAATGCAACATGATTTTTGCACTTCCAATGTATTTATCATTTTTCATAATATATATTTTATTAAAGATTTGCTTAAAATTTAGTAGTACTTACATTCATTTTTTATTACATTTTACTTAGAGATATGGGAGAAGGCCATCAGATGTACAAAATAGAATTTGTCAAGTGCTCTGAATTATAATAGATTGCACATAGCTTAATAAATATTAAAATATTTAAGAAATAATAGAATTGGGAAGATCAGCCTGTAAATCTGAAGGTGATGCTAAGGATATATTGTATCATCCAGTGGTATTTCTTAGGGTTTATATAATTTATATGTTTTATATTTAGTGACCATGTAATGTTCATTTTGATAATTCCTTCATTAGAATATGTCAAGTAATTTTATCGAACACAATTATTTTTCCTGGTTACACAACCCCGCTTAATGTAATCAAATGTGAATAATAGAGAGGACAAAACCAGCTTTTAATTTATTTGAAAGGCACCAGAATTTTATACAAGAATTCACTGGTCCACCCCCTGTCTTTATTAGTTACTATTAAAAATTATTTGCCATACCCTAAAGGATTGTATTTTCTAATACAGCATCAGCAATTTATTTGGTAAAGTAATAACTGTTGAATTTAAATAATTTTATCCTATTAATAACAAACAAATAAACAACAATGCAAGTTATATTCCTATGAGTTATTAGTTATAATTATGATTATTTTAAAAACTAAACAGAGAGTAACAGTATTAAAAAAACCAGATAAATTCAAATAGCTATTAAACACTGTTGTTCTCTAAGATTCAGATTTTCCTCAGTCTGATTCAAAGCAGCATTTACTATCTTTATAGGTCAAGAGACAGTGATCACTTAAATTTATGCAATAAAGTTTCTTACCGGTAAATTTAATTATTCACATATTGTACAGTGTAGATTACCATGCATGGGTTTGTTCATCCTGAGAGGGATCTGTTGTGCCTTCTTCTTACAGCTTGTAAGTAGTCTGGGGTTCAAAGCTTCAGCTAGATGATGGCTTCATTCACAGCATTATTATGATTTCAGGAAGAAGAAAACATCGGCAAATAAACTACTCTCACATATTCTAATGATTCAGTCCATTGGTGAGAGTAGCTTGGCAAATTTTATATGACCTCACAGAGAAAAGTAATTTATATTAAATGGCTATTTCAGGTCACATATAACACCAGGCAAAAGAAGTCAAAGATCTAAGACCACAACACATGATGTATTTTTCTTTTTATATTCACTGATTTTTAGTCTACCACGCACATCCTGTTGACATAGTTAACTTTGACAAAATTTGATTTATTTTTGTTTCAAAATCACCCCCCCCCCTTTGGTCGCCCTCTTTAATTACGGTGAAAGAATGATGCGATTTTAACTTTAAATATTTATAATTGTTTTGCAATAAGAATTTGTTTTCTTATCTTAGAAAAAAAAAATCCAAATAATATTTTGTTATTCTCTTTATATCTTTTTAATTTATTAAAAATATGTACATAACCTATGTTATCAAAACAAAACATACAATCAGATATTTATTTAAAAAGAAAAATATTATTTTCTTTTCATGAATTTGGAATTTAAAATTCTAAATTGCCAATGCAACTTGTACCAAAACAAATACAGTACAATACAGAAGCATTTTTACCATCAAAATAAATAAAACTGATTTGCACTAGTCACCATTTCTTATAAGCAACCCTAAGAAATAAACACAAGTGGTTATTGATATGGAAATATAACAAATATTTATTGGTATTACTTTATTGAGATTGTAATTTGAAAAATCAAACTGTATAAATTGATGGTGATGGTTGGGTCTAGAAAGTGATTTCGTTATTGACATTGTAGTGCTGAATGGATTATATTATTATTTTCTATATTTAACTAGCAAGATGTTAGCATAACTTGACAATTTTTTATCCAATATATGATGGTGCATCAACTGGTTGATGATGTAGATTTTCATTTTCAATCTTGTACATGCTAAGTATTGTCTCAGTATTAAGGTATAGAAAAGAGATGGAAAATGAATTTTTTAAGGCTGTTTTGTTTCTTATTACTTAATGGTATACATTATATTCTATTTATCTAACTTTCTACGTATTTTGCAAGGCTTAGGAAAAAAAATTATAAATTAGCTATTATTTCATTAAAGTATTTATTAGTGAATGTAGGCTTATTGAAGAATTAAAGGCTCTTCTCTATTCTGTCTTTAATTTTGTAAATATCTTAGAAAATGGCCTTTTAATATCATATTTTGGAATATCATGTAATAGGTTATCATATTTTGTTGATTTATTAGACATTTCATTTTTAAATTGAACACAATTGGAAAGTCAACATTTATTTTACAAGTTGCATGTTATTGCAGATTTTTTTGCTTTCAGTTTTACAATATTGTTCAACACTATGAATATTGAGTTATTTTATTGATAAATAAATTATTGTTTTCCTTAAAAATAAAAATCAACTTTTAGTCATTTAAAAAAATTTCTCAGAATAATCTCATAAAGCATGTGAAAATTTGATAAGAAAAAGACGTGGAACTTATTTCTTTCCAATTACTGCATTTGTAGTTATTCTTACATTTTAAGATTTTTTGTGAAATTAAAACAAAAATAAAATACATGTGAATTTTCCGTTTAAAAAAAAAAAGCAAAATATCTCAATACGTGGTTGTAGAAGTAAGTTGATTCCAATACTTTTTCTATATTTTTCTGGCTGCAGGTTTGTGTTTAGATAAAAAGACTGATTAAAATACTTTTATTGTTTTAGTTATATGAAAATAATTTTAAACAATAAATAGGGAAAAAAATATTTTGTCTCAAACTATTAAACTGAAGACTACAGTACATAAAAAACATTCTTATATTTTGAGCTTCAGTTTAATTATATTTAATGATATGCAAACATATAATTATCAGGTATAAACTTAATTCCACTTTATATCAGTGGTCTTCAACCTTTTCACACCTGCGGACCGGTAAAAATAATGATAAGGTTTCACGGCCCAGCAGAAGTCTACAGATAAATTTTCTTAAAAGATATAAACTGCTTAGCCTTAGATGAGCATAATTGTTATAACTGATCAAAACAACAATGTTAAATATATAAAATGCAGTTATATATACATATGGAGTCTATAATAAAAAACTTTTTTTTTAATTTTGATTTTTTTTAGAAAAGTAATAAAAAATTTAATTCTAACCCCCCCCCCCCCAATAAACATCTGTGATAACTAGAAAAACAAATTAATTTATGTATGATTGATTAGATTTTGTTTTCGTTCTGTTTCTTTTTTTTAATTGGGTAAAAATTACCTTTCCTGCTAATCTACCGGCAGACCGGTAAGAAACTTCTGTGGCCCGGCACCGGTCTGCGGCCCAAGGGTTGAAGAACACTGCTTTATATAAATATTAGTTGAATTAAATATGCATATAACTAATTATGAATTAAACTGTATCTTATAATATGAATGTATTTAAGCATCCTTCATCCATTATCTCATTATTTAACAATGATATAGGGTGTTAACATTCAAACTAGTTTTCTTGAAATCGAACCTGGGAATTTTATATTGTCATAATTCACAATTTAGAATTTGGTTGTTTTATAATGTTTTATATGTTAATTAAATAATGAGGTAATAGAGGATACTTAAGTTCATTTATTCATAATACTGTTAAGATCAGCTCTGAAATGTATTAATTACATAATATAATTAATGTTACTAAATTATATATATATATATTGTAACGGGCACATACGTACGTTACATTATTTTTTATTAGTAAACATAAAAAAAAAAGTTTGCCAATAAAAATTTCTTTTTTAAGAATTAAAAACTGAAAATTAAAAAATCATCTTAAACTCGCATATATATAAAATCGCACAGATAAATAATTATTAAAATAAAACTTTATTAAAAAAGGAGTAGTTTAAAACTAAATTTTCAGAAAAGATTTAGAGATAAAAATATATGTTTAAGTTTGAAAACAAATTAATTAATCTTTTGTAAAATGGAAATGATTATTTTAATTAGTAAACTAGCCTTTGGGCATTTAAATGTATAAGCATTGGTCAGATAGGAAAACAATAGAAACTTTTAGCAAATGAAAGAAATCCATCGGGAAATCGGACCTCAACGGAAAGGTTTTCACCATCATGACGTAATGTTGAGTTAATCCACAAAATTATTATAAAAGGAAAGGTTTGAAAATAAAAGGATTAATTAATTATTACGATGTGACTATATATGTTAGTGTGGAGTTGAAGGAGAAGGGATTGAAAAGACGCACTCTTCAATCCCTTCAGTTTTGTTAAAAAAAAAAAAGAGAAATGACATCGTTTTTTTTTCTACATTAAGGACCAACTAAACTAAAAGACATCCGGATAAATAAATAAAAAACAACGGCTAACTCAACCAATCTTTTTAGGACGGCATGGGAATTCATGTTCAAATGGCAAGCAACAGATAAAGATGAACTGTTTTAAACCGTAAGAACTTTATAATTAATGAACATTAAATTAAAAACTTTCCATATTTAAAATAATTAAGAAATAGAATCCTATCTGACCAACGTTATTTATTAATTAGTTATAATTTTATTTAATGTATTTCTTTTGTAAAATCATTTCTATTTATTTATTTATTTGTTCTTTAAGTTTTATTATGATTTCTGTTTTTCATTAAACTAGTTATATAAATATTAAACTTAAGTCGGGCGTGAATGGCTATTTAGATTTGTAAAGTTATATTAGGGGAGGGTAATCTTAGGTTATTCATTTCATAGTTGAATTAGGTCAATGGATTGGATATATTGGTGTAATTAGTAGATGTAGTACGAGATTCGCTATTGCAGAATCGCTGTTATACGCCGCACACTTCCATTTTTCCTATGGAAGGGATTGTAAGACGTAGAATGCTGTTCCTTTCAATGGAGTTTTTTTTATTGCTCTTCTTGTCTGATAGATGTAATATTCCTATCTGACAAGAAGCAGTTTCTTTTCTTAATCTAATTGTGCTGCCATATTTATATTACATTGAACACATCGATATATCAGATGGATTGAAGTTTGGTTTGACTGCGAATCTTTGGCCTAAGGTTAAACAAGGATTGAATATTTTTATTTCAAATGCAAATCTATGTAGTCTATTCATACTCGACACTCTAAATAAAGATGCATTAAATTTAAGTTGGGTATAGACGCTTGCATGGGTTTGTTACCGATTGATTATGTTTTTGGTTTTCATATTCGATCAAAATATATATAGACATTCGGTAAATACTGATACCTTACGGTGAGTATCTAAAATGTATTTATTTGGATGTCTTTTAAGTTATTGGTGTTAATGCAAGCATCTTATGGTGAATGCTATTGGGTTACTTATAAATTTCCCTCTGCAATTGATGGTATCAATGATTTTGTATTTTGATCATTTATGTTTATTTTGAAATGTTTTTGACCGTGGAATCTATGTAACCGATCTATACTCAACATTTTTAAACAAATCTGTGCGAACTAATAATAGTATAAAATTTAAAATGTCAATTAAAAATCTAAAATAAAAGTAAAAATAATGTTAAATGTTAAAGTAAACATATTAAAATAATAATGTTAAATCTTATATATATATATATATGTGCGTAAATAAATTTTTGTATGTTAATTACTGGCAGTGGCTTATTTTATTTATTTTTTAATATTGAAATATAATTAGATAAGATATTATATTATTAAATCTCTGCTACTCCCTGAGCTAGTGACATGGGCTAACAACCGGATATCAAAATATATTTATTAAAATAAAAAAAAAAGTTTTTTTTTTTGACTTATGTATCTGCCTACTTTATAAATTTTTCTAGGTTCAAATGCCTAGATGGCGCCCTGTAGTGCAGATTACGTTAAGAATTATTCTCCGGATCGTTATAATATATATATAATTTAATAATTTATACCAAATGCTAAAATAATAAAGATAATTTTTTTAAAATTCAATGCTTTTATTTACCATACAGTAAAAAGAGAAAAAAAAGTTTGTTCAACTACAATTAGAGATTTTAGATTTAACTTGAAATAAAAGCATAGTCCAGAAATTAATTAAGTCAATCCCTTGTTATAAATAATAGGTATTAACTTAATTAATTTCTGAACTCTTATGCTGTTATTTCAAGTTAAATCTAAAAACCCCATTGGTGGTTAAAGAAACAATTATTTTTTTAGAGCATAGTATGAAAAGTGTTTAATTAAAAAAATTATCTATTATTTTTAACTTTTTAGTATTGACACAGTAAATAAAAATGTAAAATTATATTGTACTTTAAATGCATTGGACACTTATATTTGATATATTTATATATCACTAGATATGTATAACACTTATGTATATATTTTACTTAGTATGTGTACATAATAATATATGTGTATATAAATGATTAAAAATGTGAAATATTCTTTTAAGTGAAAAGTGTTTGACATTTTTGTTTTTGATTGGAAATTTTTATTTTTTTTATTTTAAGATAAAAATGCTTACCATAACTATATTGTAAATGAACTTCACTTAATGCATATAACTTTAAGTCAATTTCACACTTATAGTGTATATATATCACTAGATATTTCTGCAGTAAGATATGTATACTTTTTATGTATATATCTTATTTAATCAAAATTACCCCAACCAGACTAATTTTGATTATTTATTGACTAGTTTAGCTTTATGCTTTTAATGTTTATATCATATTTAGTATGTGTACATAATTATATATGTATAATAAATCAATAAGCTACTTTCTGTTGAAAATTGTTTGACTTTTTTTTTATTTAAAAAAAATTAAAAAGAAAAGTTGAACAAAACTATATTATAAACTAACTTTTCTTATTACTTAAATGAAGCTTACAATTGAAACCAAGAAAATCATGAGCATTACTACCTATAATGTTGAAGTTCTAAGATCAAAATATTTAATCCCTCCTCTTCCATAATTAAGAAACTTTGTTACCTATCTAAATATTATTGTATCCTATCACTTTAATAGAGGTTTTAAAAAATGTATAAAGTTTCAACAAATTATATTGAACTTAAATCTATTAAACCTCAATTTTAAAATGTTATTATAATTTTAAATTGAAAGCAAAAAAAATCCCCATACCACCCTCTCATAAGCCTTATTTAAAATGTATTAAAGTTCTTAGGACAGTTTTTAAATTTGATATCAAAATATTCAATATTTTCCTACCCTCTGATCTATATCTAAGAAACTAGGTTACCTATTGAAATGATTAGTATTCTTTGTGGATTTTTCATGTATTTCTTACTTGTATATCAAGTTTAAAGCAATTTTATTGAATTTAAATCTATTAAACGTTTATTTTAAAATTTCATTCTAACTTAAAAGTGATTCTAAGGTTTACAAACAAACATACCAACAAACAAAT
Organism: Epiperipatus broadwayi; assembly: GCA_028023455.1. NCBI lineage: Eukaryota > Metazoa > Onychophora > Udeonychophora > Euonychophora > Peripatidae > Epiperipatus > Epiperipatus broadwayi. The sequence continues at coordinate 1,081,910 of JAQFVV010012519.1, read as the reverse complement.
AGATTTTACAACTTAAATAAAAGCATTTAATAAAATAGAAGATATTTTCATGTTTTTAAATATATATGGTAATAGAATATGTTGGGAAACATGAAATGTAATGTGAATTAAATATAGAAAATCACCTTTAAATGTCTAACAAGCCACACAATTGAAAGCATTAACTTCAAATATAGCTGAACTCCCTTTTAAGTAATATGTATTAAGTCAGAAAACTTGCTTGATTAAATAATCTTAATCTTTTCTCCATAGATGAAATATATTTATGAGTAACCTAAAATATCAGTTTAATTTTACATATATGTAGTCATCACTTTGAATTTAATTCATAAAAAATATTTTTTTTTATAATGCTTGTAAATGTACTTTAAAAATTGAACATTTAAAAATTTATTTTTATTAATTTTTAAGAAGAGAAAAAACATGTGCTTGAGCTTTCAATTTATGTTAGTTTGAAACATGTCGATTGTTGTAATTCTTAAAAAAACATTTGTATATATGAAGATTGTAAATTTCCATGCACTCACGTCAGTAAGAGTTTTAAAAACTTAAGCGAATCACTTAAAGTTTAGAGTGCATTTCTATAAATACACGAATTTTCCCTGACCATGCTAAATCAGGGCTGGCACACAATAGACTCAAGCCCTGATTTAGCATGGTCAGTGAAAGTTAGTGTATTTATAGAAATGCACTCTAAACTTAAGTGATTCACTTAAGTTTTTTAAACTCTTACTGACATGTGAGTGCATGAAGATTTATAATATTTAAAGTAATAGCACATTATTGGAGTTTGACTTCCGATCTAACAGTTTCAAGATTTTCAGCGCTCTATAATAATAGATTTACATTTATAAGCTGTGTTTGTCTGATCATGGGTGGTTAAAAATGAGGTACTGCCTTTCTTCTGCCATAGGTTAAATAGATTTGTACAATTCAAAATTTGATTATAACATCAGGCACACAATAGATCCGAGCCCTGATTTAGTATGGTCAGTGAATGTTGGTGTATTTATAGAAATGCATTCTAAACTTAAGTGATTCACTTAAGTTTTTTAAACTGTTACTGATGTGTTCGTGCATGGAGATTTATAATACTTAAATTAATAGTGCATTTTCGGAGTTCAACTTCCGGTCAAACAGTTTCAAGATTTTCATCGCTTTATAATAATAGATTTATATGAAAATTTAATATACATTCTTTTTCCCAAACTCTGCATAAAACGTCTCTATGACTTTGTATGAGGGAGAGTTATTTTTCAGAGCTTTGTTTATCATCTGATTCAATTTTTCCTGGAAGAACATAAATGAAAACTAAAATATAAATTCATTATTTTTATAAACATACTATGGTTAGGAGAACTAAACAAGTAACTATAACTAAAGTAACATTTCCCCTTGACATTTCTAGAATGAGCAAAATGAAACAGGAAGTGTCATTTCTATTAGTGAATGATGAAAAAGCTAAATATTCTGAAATGACTTCCTATATAAAAACTTTATACTTTTTTTTATAATATTGAATAAAATTTGCTTTGATTTATTTTCAGAATATCATCAATACCTTCTAAAAAATTCCACAATCAACTTTTAGATTGACTAATGTTATTTTAATAATATACTTCTAGTACTGAATTTCTCCATATACATTTATCCTAAGCACTAGTCTTCATTTTTGAGCATGTAACATATACATACATGTTACATGTGAATAGAGAAAAAATATACTACAGAAATTTAATCAGGGTAATCCAAAAATAGTTGTGGTTATCATATTTTTTAATGGTTAATTAAAATAAATCCGAATATTATAAATATTAGAAAATATAATATGAATCATTCTATGTTTTCAAACATATTATTTCAAACTTCTTTACAATAAAACATTATTATCATTTAATCGAAATATCTTATTGGGTTACTCTAATAAACTTGCACGTGGAGATTGATGTGCTTTTGTTACAAATTAAAACTTTATAAACATAAAATGATTTCTTTTGGTCAAAAGTAATTTAAAATAATTATTTTTAACAATATTAATTTAAAATTGTATATATGAGATATACAAATATATTTCATTTAAAATCGTTTGTAGAAAAAAAAAATGATTATAAGAATTTGTTTGCGTTAATCTTGTCCACTATTCTGCAATGGGCAATTCGATTGCTTCCAAATGATATCAGTTTATTTTTTTGAGCCCCCCCCCCCCATTTATCTTGTGATGGTATTTCCTCTTTAATGATGATTTTGTCTTACAAACAGACAATGCATTTGGTTCATTTGATATTACATGTTATAAAGTTGTTTGCAAGATAATTGGAAACATAAATGATACCTCTAGTTTTGTTCTAACTACACCCACCCACTTACACATTGAAATACTGACAAAAATATTGGCTTTTACGTTTCTACAGTATACAAAAAAGTTATAATGATATCTGCACTTATCTCTTTTGTAGTTGATTCTATAATATTTTTTATGACTATTTTTCTACTCATCGTTTCTTGATCTTTCAAAAAATTAAACTGCAGTCAACTTATACGAACTTCTATTTGTTGTAGCCTTGTCTTTTATATTTGTTTGTCCATAATATGAAAGTAATATTTTTCAAAATAAATACATGATTTGTTTTTTAATTAACTTACAGTGATTCCTGTTTACATTATTTAATAAACAACTTAATTGCTCAAAGTTTTTGTTTATTAGCTACTATGTTTATACGTTGTCGATATTATTAAGATAATTACTTGTTTATCGCAATGTTTAGTTATTAATTAACCTTTTAAATTAAATAAATATAAATCCTTTTTTCATACTGTATTTTGGACTTAATTATTTGCAACAAAATATAATTAAATATTCCATAAATTTTTTTTTGAGAAAATGAAATACTGTTTTATTTATTTATCTTTTGTAATTGTATTAATGAATATTAATTATGCACAGAAAAACTTGTTACAGTAATGTACCTTTATAACTAATACTTTTGTCTCTCAGAATATCTCTAATTTTTAAATTAAATCTAATAAATATACCATTAAAATAGTCAAAGTAAGAATCATAAATCACATGGCCCAATTCTCTTAAGCTTGTAAGATATAAACACCGAGCATTGCCAATTGCTCAACAAGCTTTGTGATAAATGCTTAGCCAGAGGAAGCATTTAAAATATCTCTGTCAGGAAACCTCTCCAAACCTCTGACCATGGTTTTGTGCTTTGGCACTAGAGAGGAGCGAGGATAGCTTCAGACACTAGATCTAAAAATACCAACCCAAAGCCAGCATTTGGAAAATATGAAATTTTCAGGCACCTACATGTCTTCAAACCCAGCTATCCAATTTAAATAGCTATATGGGGCTGAGAGATCTTTGGCCATACCATATATTAGTAGTGTTAGCAATATAAAATCGCATAAGAGTTAAAGCAGGGACTATAAATAGTCAAAATAAGAGTCATAGATCACATGACCCAATTCTCTTGAGCTTGTAAGATATAAACACCGAGGATTGCCAATTGCTCAACAAGCTTTGTGATAAATGCTTAGCCAGAGAAAGCATTTAAGTGTATATAAAGCAATAATGGTGAGACCAAAACATCCTAACATATGGTAGATATTAAAGTTAATATAATGTTACTTTTAATATTTATTTAAAAAATGTCCGGTATCATATGAGTGCTTTAAACTTGTGGTAGAGTTATAATAAAGTAATAAGATAAAAAGTATATATATCGGTTTATTCTTAATTTAAATAAAATTATTTTATCTGAAATTGTATCGATATCTGTTATTTACTGATCTTTTTTCTTATTTATAAAACCCTCAATCAAATTTATCATACAGTTTTAAATATGAAATGCTAATCAAAAAGGTTCCATGACAAACTTTGCTGCACTTTTGCTAGCACTATGATGTACAAAATATCAGTTCTTATTGTAGAAATTTTAAATGTCATTTATACACTGATTAAGTGTATCAGGCTTGATTATATATTCTGTCAATTTGATTGCCAAACCTGCGTTTTTTCCTGCAGTGAACAGACATATATACTTTCCCTTTGTATATATATAATAGTAACATTTATTTTGATCAAGTCTTTAAAAAGAAAATCAAATTACTTTCAAGATATTCAGGCCACTCACTACATTTTTCTTTATTTTTTTAAAAAAAAATTTAATACTATATCATACTTTAAGCTAACTAACTAACTGTCTTAATCAGTCCTAAATCTTTAAATTTTTTGTTTTATTGTGTGAAGTTTTACTATCAACATTTTAAAGATTCCTAATTTAGAAAGTTGCTGTGAATCTTGAAAATGAAGATAGGGAAAGGTAAAGGGCAGCCCAAATGGGGTAAAACCATTGATAGGATAAAAATTATAAAGATGTGGAGTACATAGCGATTGGTCTTTGATGTTTTTATTTAATATGTGTAGTTATTATTTTGAAATTCTTTGTAAAAATGTTAAATGAATTTTAAAAATCAATATTTACAATAATTATTACATTGTTACATTTTCATTTACCATTGTCAAACTCCCTCCACTCACAACTTTGACGTCATCCATTTCAGATAAATACACTAATGATTATTACTAATCATTTTCGAAACTAGAGATTATCTCTAGCACAGATACACACACGGAGTTATTCACCTTTTTCTGTCCGTATGTAATATTTTTATAGATATAATAAACACCTTCATACTTTCCCATTCTTTTTAAATTCATATAAATAAAGATATAATAAAAGACAAATGACACATTTAATGTCAGTACGAAATAGAATACACATAGATTTTAGAATGAACTTATCAAGGTTTTGTGAAATAATATTTATCATGGATGATTTAAATAAGTGATATATTTCATTAATAATTGTAAATCTAACTAAAAATTTCGAAGTGTTTACAAATATTAATCTGGTATATTAAGTTTCTTGTGTGATACATGTTAAGGTTATCAGATTAAAGCTACTATGTATGACCAAGTGTTTTTATTATTATTACTAATAATTTGTGATTGCTTATGAGATTATTTAATACAATTTATTCTGGAATTTTAATATTTAGAGCTTTAATATAAACTTTACCAAACTTTTTACATTATTAAAAAAATTAAAACTACCTCAAATTCACAAGTCAACCAGACTAGTGAAGAAAATAAACTCTAAAACATTACCGATGGTTTCACTGCTACAAGCAGACTTCCCAAGTGTAAAAGAATTACAAAAATGTATAAAATGTTAATATTATAGAAATTTCAAATATTTTTAACATTTTAAGTCTCTTACTAAAATTACACTACATTCTTAATTGTTAATGAAAACTTAGTTTTGTTCAAAAAAATTATGCAGTCAATCATGTTAGACTGCTGCAATAACACTTTATAATTATTATGGATAATAGTAACAAATAGCATCATGTAAGCATTATTAAAAGTTTGAAAAAACTAACGGAATAGAAAAGATATTTAAATTAGAGCATATAGAAGTTGAAACTGATAACTGACATTAAAGAAAAATACTTTTATATTGCAAAGAAATTTTTAATCACATTGTTACAATTTGTTTTTGTTTATTATATTAAATTGTAGACTTTTCTATTTTAAGATTATTAAGAATGATCCAAAAGAGAGACTAAAATCAGTTGAGAATGGAAAGAAAATTCTTTTTTATTTTAATATTAAAAAATTAGCTATTCATATTATGAGGAAATATCAAGCTCAAATCATGACCATTATTGATCCACTATAGGATGAAGCTCTCTCTATATTCGATCTAATCTCTCTTTTACACATTACATCAGCAAACTTCATTATTTCATCCATCTGTTGTTGGTCTTTTTCTAGATCTTTTACAAACTCTTGGGATCCAATTTAAAACTTCAATTCTTCATCTATTATCAGACTCAAATATAGCCTCAAATGCATTACATTTATGCAATTTTATTATAATTATTATTTAGCATCTTTTTTATAGAATATAATCTTGTAATTAAAATTATAAATCTTCTAGTACTTTTGTTTTCATTTTATTGAAAGAACTGTATACAAATTTGATTAATTAATAGATATAATAAAATTGTATGAAATAATGCATTATATATGTACAAAATATATGAAGTAAGAATGCTGTAAAATTTACCAAGTTGAGATACCACAAGCGCAAAGGAAAGTTCTCCACTAAATAGAGGTTTTATAGATACTCCTTATTTGACATTTATTTTAAATAAATATAATTTATTAAATTTGTTTTTTATCTGTGATTTTTGTTTATTTTATTTGGCATAACACTCTTTATTTTAAATATCTAATTATATATTGCTTTTTTATATTATTGTTGTGGACTTAGTCAGTGTGCATTTATTATTATTATTATTATTATTATTATTATTATTATTATTATTATTATTATTATTATTATTATTATTATTATTTTGTGTTATTATTATTATTATTTGTATTATTATTTTGTGTTATTATATTAAATACAAAGGAATGAATAAAAAGAATTCTTCATCAATAATGGTGACTAGATCAAGTGATTTTGATTTTTTATTTGAGCCAGCATACTTTAAAACTCATTGTCGATATCAGAAATGTTATCTTGGTCCAAGATGTCACAATATTTTTATAAGGAACATTGGTTTTAATGTTAATGACCTATCAAGAAAAACTTTGAGAAAATTTATTATGGACTGGATTATAATTGATGATAATGAAAAATTTTTTATTTCTATTTAATTATTTTATTATATATTAATGTTTTTTTTAATATTTTATTTGCACATGTACTTTTGTTAAGCTCCATGCGTGATTTTTTATCACAAGGAGATTATATGTTTATTAAATTATTATTATTATTATTATTATTTGTAAAAAAATCTATTATGTGCATAATCCAATTGATTATACTTGCATACATATGTAATTATATAATTGAATATTTATAAATATAGTAATCAGATATATTTAAAAAAAATTTTTTATCCACTTAGGAGTGCTTTCGAAATCTTTGTCAACTAACACTTTGAAAGGCTAACCATCCCACAATTCTGTGATCTTAATGTTTGATGACTGCCAATTAATATATATATATATATATTAATCATTTATATTACTGATATAATTTTCAACTGTGACAAAATAATATATGGAGAAAAGAAGGAATATGAAAATTATTAAAAATGACACATTAAGAAGAAGCCACTATTTGGAATTCTGTAAAATGGTATGAAAAAAAGTTAGTAATGATATAAGAAAATAAAACTGAAATGATAAGTAAAATTGGTAGGGGAGTGTAAAAATCTCATAAGTATAAAATACCATTATGGTATTGGAAAAAAAAAGTTATTTCAGTAATAAAAAGAAAATGTGGAACTTTTATTATAAAAAGGGGGTATCATGAAATATGTGGAGAATTTTGCAAAAAGTAAAATAAAATAATCCTTTTAAGTATAATATTTTCTAAATTACAACTAAAGTGATAATTAAATCTATGAAGGTAAAAAACTCCAGGAAATTATTATTCATATCTTAAAAGAATCAGATTTGGAAATAGGAAAATTGTTGGTTAAATTATACTCTAAATGTTTAAATCAATGATTCTTACCCTTTTCAGAGTTTGAGATACTTCTGATTATAATAAAAAAAAAAATGAAACACCAAAAAACTAATATAAAATTAAAATTGAGACCATGCTTCAGTATGCCTTTTATGAAAAATTATAGATTGCATATTACATAGCAGTAAAAAAAAGAAAACATTAATTAAAAATTATATTCTAGTTATATAAAGCATAACTAACTCTTTTATAAAAATAGAACTTCTTTATATCAATTTTAATGTGGTATCTGAAGTTATTCATTGGTTCAAATTTCAGTAATGTTAGGTATAATATGTGATGTAGCTACTTTTATTTCTTTGTTTATATTAATAAGTCTTTCATATTTTTTAGTTTTTTTATGTTGATTAATGCTGAGAAACCGAGGTCACATAAACATGAAATTGAGTAAACAACATTTTCAGTTCCATGATAGAGAGATTTGTGTATTAGTTGGAATGAAAATACAAAATTCTTCAAGATTTGTTTCAGAGAATTTTATTTTTAGATTACATTCCATTGATGCAGGAACCAATTGTTACTTTAGTAAACAACAATTCACTACCCAATGTATTAACTGTGCCAAATGGATTTATATCCAGTCATAATAACTTTCAATCTTTTTTTCTTCTCATTAAATATTTTGTTATAATAGAAATAATTGTTTCAATATTTTTATTATGAAATGAAAGAAACATATTTATTATGTATATATATATTTGATACGGGATTCTTTCAAAAAGATACCTTTTTCTGAAGTGTTAAGAATTTGTCAATGGACATTAAAATATTTTCATTTCCCCCCTTGAATTCAAGTAAATAAAAGTATTTACTAAATATGCCATTTTAGCACACCAAACATCATTTTCAAGACATTTTACTAAAGCTTTTTTTTTTCTATGTGTCATAGCATCGGCCAAAAAGCGAACCCCCTAACCCGGGACAACTGCTTGTAAGGAAGCTGTGCTGACCTCTCGACCACCAACACTTTAAGATTAGAATACAATTATAATTTAATTGTAGAGGATTTGAACACAGACTTTCAAGCATTCTTCAGCTATTGATTCTATCTCATCCAATTGATATATGTGACCACACACATGTGAAAAGTGCTGAACCCACACTCATCAGCTGATTCAGGTGCTCAGTTGTTCAAATCCTCTACAAAAACTTTTTTTGTAATATTTTCAATGTTTTCTCTAATTCAAAAGCATCTATACATTCATATTGGGCAAAAAAGTAACAATTCAGTTTTGAACTCTAAAATTTAGTATAGCATTTTACCTGTGACTGAAATGGTGCTAGATTAAACATACTGCTAGAATAGTTGATGATAGATGAGCTAACTGGAATCTAAGGAATTGTAAAAGATCTAGAGAGAGATCATAAATGAGATGGGAGGATGAAATTAGGAAGATTGGTAAAGTGATATGAAAGACTATGGATCAATAATGATTGAAAATGATAGTGATTATCATTCATCATAATTATTTTCACCCATTTCTGCAGTTTAATTCACTTTCTTTGATCCTTAGTCACTTTTCCACACCATTCTAACAAACTTCCTTATTTTATCCATCCATCTAATATGTAATCTATTTCGAGGTCTTTTACAAACTTTTGAGTTCCAGTTTGTAACATTAGTGTTTTTTCTATTATTATCTTTTTAATAATATGTCCAATCCAGCTTCTTTCCATCTTCTAATTCTTTCAGTGATGTAATATCTGTTTGTCTTCTCAGTCATATATTGTGTTTTTGATCCCTCCTTGTTGCTTCTAACATACATCTCTTCATACTTTGTTGAAGTGTGTGAAGTCTCTGAATTGCTTTTTTGTTAAGTGTCCAAGTTCTTTAAAACATATTAAAAACTTTTCAAAACACTCCATCCAAGTTTAATTCTATGATTACCATCCATTATGTTTTTATTCGTATTAATAATCTAACCAAGGTATTAATGTAGTTTATTAACTTTTTCCAATTCATGATGATCAATCTTTATTTTCTTTTGAAAAAATCTACTAAAACACTACTTTATCTTTTAGCATTTATCTTTAGTCCTCCTCTCTTACTTTCATCAGATAATTCATGTACCATTTCTTGCAACTCTGTAAAATTAAATGACTTGAATGATTTTCATTTATTTTTATTCTCTTAGCTTCCCGTTTTAAATCTTGTAAAACTGCTAAAAAATGTTTTGGAGATATGAAATCACTGACATGCAATATTTCCTATGTTAATTTTTTTAGTATCACCATGTAATCTAACTATTTCTGCTGCATTTTGATAAATATTCTATATATTGACCATTCAATGATTTTATTATAGTAGAAATGTTTACAGAATTAAATAGCTTTTCATAATCTACAAATTCAAAGCACAATGGCTAATAAATTAGTCTCTTTTTTTGGAAGCAAATAAATGCTTATTATAGAATTACATAGGAAAAGAAAAGAAGTAAAAATTGTTATAGAATTGATCTTTTCTATAATTTCTCTCAATACTTGATGATCTACTATGGGAAAACCACTTTTTAAATTCAGCTTGCTTTTTTTATTGATTCAAATTTGAAGTTTGCTGTTGATGAAGTGTAATTATCTTGATAAAAGTTTTATATAGAATCTGATTGAAGACTGAGAAATCTGTAATTTTTAATATCTTTTCTATAATCTTTTTTAAATATTAATATTACTATTGCCCCCCCCCCCCCCAATCATCTGGTACATTGTTATATAAGTTTTTCAACAATTTTTCTATTTCCTCACCTGCTTTTTTAAAAATGCTGTAGTGTTCTACTTTTGACAGATTTCATTGCATGTCTCATTTTTTCATTTAAAATACTGGCAGTTCAGAAGATCTAATTCTAGAGAATATTTATTGTTGTTCTTTTATTATTATATAATTTTTTATAAAAGTCTTTCACATATTTCATAATGTCATCTTTTATTTTCATATTCCATCTTTTATTGCCGAAATGATTCTTACTAATACTAAGGTATTGTTTTACACTTCTGAGATTTTTATTCTCTTCTAATTTACAATTATATATATAATATTATTAACTCTTTTTTTATGTCATTTTATAAATCTCTTGATTCATATTTTATGTTTTCTTCATACATTTTCTTACCTGAATAGAAAATTTATTGGTAAATTATTACTTTTCTGGATCAGTTATTTTCCTATTGGTTTTATTTAAATCTAAATCTTCTTCAAAAACTTAAATTTTTTAAAATGATTTGCATGTTCTAATTTAAATTCATTGAGATGTTTCTGAAGATTAGAATGTCAATTGTGAATACTGTTTTCGTAGTAATTTTTATCTCTAGTTTTACTTTTGTATATATCTTATGTCGTCCTAATCAATAATCACTTTCTCTATTTAATCTTTTAAGAATATTACAATCTTGAAACACATTTTTTTGTTAGGTAAATTATAGTCTAATTCTGCTATATGTTTATTTGAATGCTTCCATATTCATTTCTGTTTAGCATTTTTCTTGAAGAAGTAATTAATAATATACATGTTTTATTTTTTTTCTGCAAATTCCACAAATCTGTCTTCTCTCTTTTTTTTATCATTGTAGTCAAATTTACATATAGCACTTTTATTTTTTAATCATTTACCAATTCTAACATTACAGTCTCTCGTGACAACTTTAAAATGTTGGTCAGATCAAAAACATTTTTTCCATTGTATAACAGTCATTTATTTCCACATTATAAACTTGTTTAAGCATGAACCTGAATTATCTTCATTTGTTATTTGCCATTAAATTGAATAATTAACCTTGCCATTTTGTCTGATACATTAGAAATCTCCACATTTTTATTTTTCCATGTTTTATTTATAATGAATTCCCACTTCACTTGAGCTTCCAAGATTTATCCTTTGTAATAAAGTACATTTCCACGTTTTAAATCAATTATCTCCATCTTTTTTTTTTTAACTTTACAAAGTCCAACCATATCACATTTACTATTAGACTTTTCTTCCAATTCTTGCAATCTTAAAACAGGCAAAACTCTCCACACAGTGGTGCTGCTCAGTGCCACTCAGAGTAATCACTGGATACCAGAAGGTTTGTGTATAAAATCCCTATCTAGTGCCTACTCATCCAATATCCCCAGACTAGTTTCTGGCTTGTGGCCTTCGTCAGTGAGAAGCATTCTGGAATCCATTGATTACTCTGGCTTGCACTGAGTGGCACTACTGTGTGGAGAGTTTTGCCTGTTCTAATAACAGTTACAAGCAAGCATAAGAAATGGTGATTGTGTGATGTTCTTGCAATCTTCCTTCACTCTAAAGTGATCTGCAAACCCTGCCTTGACTGGCAGCTTTACAGCATCTTGGAAACAAGACCATAATTTAGTTTTGTCTGTGATGTTTATATATATCTTTTTTTAAATATTAAGTTCATTTGCCTTTATATTCATTCTACCTTGAAGAAAACTCACCTCCTATTTAATTCAAGCACTATCAGCCAACCGAGAAAAAATACCGTATTGTTTTTTTAAATCTTAATCTCAAAGATTAAAAAACTCCTATAAACTAACCATGTTGGGTGATGCGTATTGACAGAGCAATTCATCTAAGTTCGTACATTCTGAATAGCCATATAGTAATAATAACTGTAACAATATGAATGTACAGAGTGGACATTAGAAATTTGCTTGCTTGATTCCTTTAAGGTCTCAAAGAGTAATCAAAGCGTCTCTTTTCAATAACAGCAGACTCCTTTCTGCAGCCGTAGTGATTTTATGCAAATATTAAAAAAAAGAAAATATTCAAATTTATAAATAGCATTTAATTATTTCATTACTGTACATGTATTTTAAAATCGTTATTATGCGTATGTTTGCATTTTTTTTTTTAAATTTGCAAATATTTTTTAAATCTACCGGTATAGAAACATTCTTTTTTTTTTTTCAATAAAAAAGATTCGTTATTATTTTGAATGAAATTGTAGGAGTTGTAAATATTTGAGTTGAAACAACTTTTCTGATAGTGTCCTTCATTTTTTTTTCGTAGTGGAAAATAAAAAAAAGAAATCGCTTTTGTTATGAATGATTCGGAATTGCGAATTGCTTCTCACAGCTATAAAACTGATCCTACCCTTGTTGTGCATTTCATTCACTCTGTTTACAATTTCTATGGTAACCGTCAGCAGTTTTCCCCAATGGAAGTCATGCTGTTAAGCTGAATGCGCATCAATAGCAGCTCTGCTTAGATTACTGTATGGAGACGATCATCTGGTTATGCCCATAAATCAGTGTTGGATATTATAATTTATTAAAGGTTTATATTTATTACTAATCACTAGAAAAAAAATTAACAAACACTTGTTCGCGCACTTGTATTAAAATATAATAGTGCGTTCTTTTAAATTGACGTCAATTAAGATATCTAGTTAATGATATTTAATTTACACAAATAAAAGGAGGGGGGAGGTCACATTAAATTTTTTTTTCTGGTATTATGGATAGTGAGAGAGTATTATTTCATTTAAATGTGCAGGGATTGCGGAGAAACTTGTAGACCCTTGCGTATTTAATTTTTTTTAATTAGCGCATCTTCAATTTCATTGTTTGTTAAATTGATCATTTTGGCTAGATTCGTACGGATTGATATTATCCATTTTGAATGCTTTTAACTCTTCTTTAATTATTAATTATTAAGAAATCTTGTAATAAATTGTTGTCCGTACCCCCCTGCCAATAATTTTTAGCTTGTACCGAAAAGCATTATAATTACTTAGAGATTTTAACATGAAGTTCTTTCATCCAATATATCACATACTTATAGAAATAAAGGCAATTTGATATATTCTTTTATATCTTCCTATGTTTCCTTATATCTGAAGCTGAACTTAAAAATCGTGTTTAGTCCCATCAGTTTACCTCACATGTATTTTGCTTTAACTAAAAAGATAGCTTTAAAAAAAAACAAAAAAAAAAAAAACATTGTTATATCTAGTCTTCAGTTTTAAGGGGAATCATGCATGCATAACTATATAAATATGGGTGTGCATCTTTTGTGAGGGAAAACTTTATGGCATAGTGATTATTGCATGTATCTGCTATTCTCAAGACTTGGAGTTTGAATCTGAATGCAGTTTTAAAAAAATATAAAGTTTTATGTAAACTTAGAATTCTTTTTGTAAATTGTTCACTCCTTAGTCAATCCAGCTACATAACCAAATATCTATCACTAAGCAGCTATCTAATTATTCTTAGCTAGATGGTAAGAAAAGAAGTAAAACAAAACTTCTCATCACCTACCATTTTCCTGAAGGGTTGTGATGGTGGTATATTAGATGTGATAATATGTTGAATTCTTTCCATCATCTGTTATTAGTCCAGAAAATTTTAAACTTTATTTGAACTTTTCTAATGTAAACAAGTTGTTTGATAGTAATAACACACAAGTAAGCAATTCAGGTTAGTAATTATAACTATATTGTCTATTTGTGTGTTATTACCAACAAGTTGTTTGTATTTGAAAAATTTAAATAAAGTTTAAAATTTTCTAGATATTCAACATTTACTGATAGATGATGGAAATGGTCCAACATATCACACTTTCTTCACCTATCATTTTGGGTGGTCTAATGAGTACTATCTTCACTGTTTTTCATCATATCTCTGTGGACCATGCTACTTAAAAGGCTATTTTATTAGCCTTCCTTTTTACTTTTGTATTTTTTTTTAAACACAAACAGCTATGTATATTGCCAAAATAAGCCATAGTATGCTTATTATCTATATGATGTATATTTTTGCTAAGTGGAATGTTATCAATAAAACAATAGAGAGAGTGCTGTAACAAAGTTAACCATGTATTGTTTATTATTGGTATCATCTGCAGTCTCTTATTTTAAATAACTTTAATGAGTTTGATGTTGAAATCTTCATAGGTACACACACACACACATATATATATATATATAATGATAATTCTTCATTTATCAAATTTAATAAAAAATGAAAGAAAACAAAGGAGCATATAGTTTTTAATGTGAGAATAAAATAAAAGTGGTGCTAGATAAGTTGAAAAGGAAGTGCAAGACTGATAATCTCTGCATTAAGAACTAGAATATGTGTAGTTTTACCCTGCTTAGTATATTTATACGTTTGATAACTGAAACACACAGGCTTATTACATACCTGTGTCTATATTTGTAATATATAGGGTATATGAGCACAGACTTTCACATGACCCATCACTCTCCAAACTATCTTATAACACTGATACACTTGAACACATATATGTTGAAAAAATAAATAATCACCAATATACATATTTCATGCTAAACCAGCAATCATTATCTCTACACATATATACTATAAGTGCTTATATATATATATATATTAAGATAGCCAGACCTCATACTTTGATGTGTAGGCTTCAGTCTACTTCACACTCCAACTCTTTAATCATCCACCCAATTGAAAATCTGATGATGGAACGCTCAAAGGCCACCCTGAGGCCGAGATTCTTGTAATAAGCCTGTGTGTTTCAGTTATTACATAGTAGAGATGTCCGCTCATCCCTTGTATATGTGTTAAATGGATTATGTCCTGTACATGAGGGATTAGATTGACCTTAGATCAGCATGGGTGTGACAAAAATCTCAGCCTCAGGATGGCCTTTGAGCGTTCCATCATCAGATTTTCAATTGGATGGACGGTTGAAGAGTTGGAGTGTGAAGTAGATTGAAGCTTGTCCATTAAAGTATGAGATTTGGCTATCTTAATATATTTCTGAGCACTTATAGCATATATGTGTAGAGATGATAATCTGGACCAACTGATGATTGCTGATTTATCATGAAATACGTATATTGGTGATTATTTATCTTTTCAACATATATGTGTTCAAGTGTAGCAGGGTTATAAGATAGTTTGGAGAGTGATGTGTCATGTGAAAGTCTGTGCTCATATACCCTATATATTATTATACATTTAGTATTTCCTGATATGACTGAGTAAAGAAAGAATTTTTCAAAATCCTATCTTTAACAAAGTGAATCAGAAGAGAGGACATTTACAATGTTTTTAAAGCTTTCATAATATCTGAAAAGCTTCTTCTTAAGAAGCTCATTTCCATTACTACAGATGACGCTCCTTCTATGACTGGTTGTGAAAATGGATTTTTTGCATTTTGTAAGAGAGATATTGATTTTTCTAATTTTATTTCATACCACTGCATAATTCATCATCAATCATAATATGTTGAACCTTGAAGATGTTATGAATACAACTGTTAAAATAATCAATTCGATTAGGGTGAAAGCACTGCAGAGAAATTGTTCCAGTCATTTTTAGATAGCATTGATGCAGATTATGGTGAAATAGTTCTCCATAATTCAGTCAGATGGTTGAACAAAGCTAATGTTTTAGAAAGATTCCACAAGCTTCTGCTACATATAAAAGCCTTTCTATATGAAAGAAAAAAGATCCTTGTGCTGTTTTACTTCACAACAAAGTGTGGCTGCAAAAGCTAGCATTTTTAACAGATCTAACAACTAAATGAAATGAATTAAATCCAGATTTGCAAGGATAAAACAAAACAATAACTGACATGATTAGCTCCATCGATACATTTAAAATGAAACTGGAAATGTGAATTTCTCAAATTAATAAAAAAGATTTGAAACATTTCACAAATTTAAGAGAAGAAAGTGGGGCAAATTTAGAAACATGTGATTACCAAGAATTTGGAAATATTTTGCAAAGCATTCTTCTGCAATTTCAACAATGATTTCAAAACTATGAAAAACTTAGACCAACCATTTCATTTTTCATGTTATCATTCTCTAAAATAAATATAGAAAATCAAGCTCACAGAATTATTTAATATGGATGCAGATAGCTTAGAAATGCAATTAATTGAACTACAAAATGACGTTAGATTGAAATTGCATGATTGTGATGTATGGAAGTATATTACCATTGAAAATTATCTGCTATTGAAAGATGCATATCTTAGACTTCATTCATCTTTTGCATCCACATTTATGTGAATCATCATTTTCTCATACGAACTATATAAAATCTAAATATTGTACTCCTATAATTGAAAATCATCTTAATGACTGTTGCTAATTATGAACCAAATTACTCAAAAATAACCAATATTCAATGTCAAACATCATAATAAATAAATTTGCTTAAAATTTTAACTATATTTGTTTATTTCATTTATAAATTGATTCATTTTGTACCCCCCCCCCCCATTTAATAAATCACCATTTATTTGGAAAATAAAAAGTAGCTCTTAGGTTCTAAAAGGTTGGGGGCACACCTGCTATAGACCATCGAGTAATTTTTTAAAGATTAATTAGGACTCTAATTTTTGTGAATTTCAATGAGTTTTCCTTTTTAACATTGATCTTAAGGCTAATCTAATATCTTTCAATTATGAGAATTGTGCAAATTTTGATTAATGTCTTTATGATATAGCTTTTTTGCATATTTCTTTTATACTTTTGTTAATACTTTTCAGCAAACTCATTTAAGGCTGGCATTTTCTTTTGATTTTATGAATCATATGAAAGTATGTTGTTATTTTTTGTAAATTTATTTCTCTTTTCAAATCGTATCAAATATTGTTATATTTCGCCTTTTATCGTTCGAATCATATGAAAGTCAGTTGTTATTTTTTTCAAATTTATTTCTCTTTTCAAATTGTATCAAATATTGTTTTTTTTTCGCCTTTTATCGTTCATGTATACTATTTGTAATTTTATTATGTGATTTTCTTAAAACATTTTTTATCTTTCTTAATTTCGGATTCTCTTCTTTTTTTTCATGTTGCCACAATATTTTTTGATATCAATTTT
This sequence comes from Epiperipatus broadwayi, assembly GCA_028023455.1. Classification (NCBI taxonomy): domain Eukaryota; kingdom Metazoa; phylum Onychophora; class Udeonychophora; order Euonychophora; family Peripatidae; genus Epiperipatus; species Epiperipatus broadwayi. The sequence goes on along the minus strand of JAQFVV010012519.1, from coordinate 1,064,469 downwards.
CATTTTTTTGGTTGTTTCATCTTATTCAAATTTGTCTAAGATCCATTTTTAATTATTTTCTTCATTTCTAATTCTACATTGAAAATCTCAAAATGATTTTGAAGTTATTCCTAAAAGTAACAGGTATGCTTTTTAGGTTACATCCAAGATATTATTTTTAGCTTCATTAGAAGTTTCTACATGAATAAATTGATCATCATTTTTACAAGTATGCTCTTTTCAATGTAAAATTTAAGACTTCCATCACTAGATGTTGATTCTTGCAATTTTCATCTGGTGATGTTGAAATATTTATTAGTACTTAGCTTCTTCAAAAAATTAATGTCAATAAAAAAGTATTAAGGAAAAAAAATACTTAAGTCCATTTTTTTCAAGTCACAAATTATCGTAAAATATATCTCACTTATAAGTTTTATCAATCCCTGCCTGTACCAGAGCACAAAATCAGATGAATTTCTAATGTTAGTGTCACAGCATAAACTCACATTATAGCATGTTAGTAATATAATTCATATAATCACTTATTAACATAAATAAAACAAAGTATTTTTGGAAAAGTTCGGATTATTTAGTGGACGTTCAAATATTGGATTTTTATGAAGTAAAATGCAAGTTATCATTAAGTACTTATAAAGAATTATTACTATTTTTTTTGCAAATGCAGTTCTTATTAATGATTAAGATTTTTTTTAAAAAAAATCTTTCTTATTAGATTAGGCAGTGTAGTATTATGATAACTGCTGCTAGAAATATAACCTAATTATTTTCTTTTTAAGGATAGTCTAATATAATTACATAAAACTTATTTCACCACTAAACATCACCATATCTTAGGCTTGTTCATAATTGTTATTAAAACAGTCAAAACTCTCCATACAATAGTGCCACCCAGTGCAAGCCAGAGTAATCAATGGATGCCAGAAGGCTTGTACATAAAATCCTTATCTAGTGCTTACTTAAAAGCCACAAGCCAGAAACTAGTCTGGGTATATTGGATGAGTAGGCACTGGATAGGGATTTTATGCAAAAGCCTTTTGGTATCCATTGATTACTCTGACTTGCACTTAGTGGCACTACTGTATGGAGAGTTTTGCCTGTTTTAATAAAACTTATTTCATTGGCATATATAATTAGACTCAAGAACAAATTGATATTGATATATTCTCATCATAAAATTTGAGAATCTTAAAAAATACTCAAAAAGATTAATTCAGCATAATTAAATTGTAATTAGATTGTTGTTTTTTTGTTGTTATTGTTTTTTTTAAAAAAGCTACAAAGAAAGTATTTGTTAAAAAATTAAATGATCATGCTAATAAAAATCAAACTATTATTAGTAGAATTAGATTTTTTTAAAATATTGCTACAGATAGACATATATTTATATAATTATATATGTGAATCTTAGTACCCTCTTGTAGGAATGACTTAAAATTGTTATAGTGTTATTTGATTTAAACAAATAGACCAATCTTTTATACTATTATGTTTTTTTACATAATACATGTAATTATTAGATGTGCTACAGATAGAAACACACTAGAATAGCTAGTAGAACTTTTTATATTAATATGTGTTTTGCTGATGTTTTGATTTCATGCTGTGGTTTTCATAAAATTACAATCATAATTAAGCCCATCCGAATCAGTTTCACAAAATTAAACTTTTTAATTTGCGAAGTGCAGATAGTTGAAAATTGAAATAAATTGAGATACTGCCAAATCTCCAGCGCTCGTTACAATACTTATCCAACAGCCAATCAGATGTTATGGATAGCTGTCGAAACAACATCCAAACCCTTTTCTGTAAAATCTTTGTTGTGTGTTTAGGTTTGGATGTCTTTTGGACAGCTATCCATGATATCTGATTGGCTGTCAGATAAGTATTATAATGAGCGCTAGAGATTTGAAAGTATCTCAATTTATTTCAAAATTAATCTTTATAAAATAGAAAAGTTATAAAAACACTTGTTAATATAAGAAGCAGTACTTCTAATCTAGCATGGTACCTGACATTCAAATGTCCAGAATATCTATCTGACCGTCATACATTTTATGTAAAATGTAATTATGTAATGTAAGATCAATGTCCATTTTGTTTATGGCCACAAAAAGTACTGAGATTTGCCCACTGTCTGGCATGTCAATATTAATTATGTATGTATATATATCTGATTAAAATTTACAAATGAAATAGTATGGTTAAACTAACCTTCACATGCATATATATTAAGCATCGGGATAAGTGAAAAAAGTACTTAAGTAAAAAAAGCAGTCTTAATTAATCGGATCTTTAAGTTAACATTTATTAAGAAAACTTAATTTGGCTTACTTAATTTGGTTAGTTTGAACTAATTAACTAAAAATGTTAGATAAACTATAAAAAGACAAAAAAAAGTCTGCATTCAAAAAAGATGATAAGCAGCAAAAAATAAAGAAGGGTATTTTTACTTTTATAAATATATAAACAACTTGTAATTAAAAATACAGTATTTTACATCTTTATTTATGTTTAGCTGTAACTTATAATATAAGGATTGGTATATCTATCCCTCTTGAATAAAAAAAACTAATAGGAAATTATTTTTGCCAATTTTTAACATATCAATGATTTTTTCCCTGGTTAAGTGTCTATAACCAATCCAGATAGGTATTGTTTTTTGATTCATAAACAGTGTTTTGATATTAATAGTCTGAAGATAAAGGTTTAGATTAATCTGAATTGGTCAGATAAATAAATAAAATAAAAGCATCACTTTGCATTTAAAAAAAAAAAGATTGAAAGAATTTCTAGATTATTTGAAAAGAAATTTGCGAAGATAAGTTTATGAAATTTTTTAAGTTTTTTTTTTTTTAAGTGTCATAGCATCGGCCGGGACGCGAACCCGCAACCCGGGCAACTGCCTGCTAGTGCAAGGCAGTCGCGCTGACCTCTCGACCACCAATGCAAGTGAAATAACTGGTGGATCTTTTTAAATATGCTAAAAATTTACAAATACTATTTGTCAAATTACTGAGATGCTATTTTAAAAAATATAGAATTTTGCAAAGATGATTTTTCATAAAGATATTTTGAATGAGATTTTTGTAGCTTTATATTAAATGTTAAATGCTTTATGCTAGGATCATATTTCGTCATTTTTAATAGTACACGTGCTGAACTAGATTCTCATTCATTTTCTTTCTGAATCTATCTTTTATAAAATTAATTTTTAAAAATAGTGATTTACACGCATATATGTACAGGAAAAAATTGATAATATACCTAGGTATTGCTAGTATTTTTAAATAACTGAAGACTAGAAATGTCATTTAAAATTTTTAATACTTCCTCTTCAGTATTTTTTTTTTTTTATAATCAATTATTTTCAATCATTTTCGAAACATTTCTCAAATCAACAAACTATTGTTTCCATTTTGAATTGGATTGAAAATAGATTAATTGCAATTCTGTGTCATCCAGATAACAATTCAAAAATTTTCAAATTGAATGCATCTGCTGATGTTCTGCTTGGATGTAAAATGTTATTTCTTTAAATTGCTCAAATTGCATATTTTGAAGAAAATATGTTGATCGTCAATTGAATTGCAATAGAAAAAACTCTTGTACAATTTTTTTTTTTTTGATTTGGTTTCTCATGAGATTCCATATATGAAAAAAAATAATTTTTTTTTTTCATTTGGAAAATATTTATTGATGTTTGAAATAACATCATGATTAAAAATTTTTGATTTAGTTTTTAACACATTGTTTAAATAGAACATGCCAATGACTGTTTTATTAACACCTTGCAGTTTAATATTTAATTCCTTTAAGTGAAAGCACAATTCAGTAAAAAAATCTCATTAATTTCAAAAAATATTCGTTACTCTTATATAAAAAAGTTTAATTTCCTGTAAGCACTCAACAAATTTTTGAAGAATATTTCCGTAGCTTAACCATCAGACATTCTTCTATATAAATAAATCATCGTCTGAAGAATTTACCTCATTTAGCAATGTAAAATTCCTACACATTTAAGTCGCCATTTGAATTTTTTTTAAATTACAACAAATATAATTTATAACATATCTTCTGTTTGAATACAATAAATATAAATTTATATACATTGTTAGAAAGAGCAAATATGAAAAAATGTAATAAAGCTGATAAAATAGTCATTACCTAAAAAAAAAAAAATAAGAAAAAAGAGATTTTTAATACTTTTAAAAATGTTTAGTTAAATGTTAAAATGACATTTTCACAGAAGGCTTCATCATGTCATAAAATGCTGGAAAAAATGATACATAATATGACTTACCTGAGATAATTTTTCATAGTAAAAATGGTCACTTTTATTTTTACTTGCTGACCCAAATCTTGTCCTTCCATGCAGGATATCTGCTAAAAATGGTTGGTTGTCCTTCCATGCAGGCTATCTGTTAGAAATATATTTAGTTTTAGTGTGAGGGGGGGGGGTAACAGTAAGAACAATTATGAGATATTATGCAAAGGGAACTTTAGTAAATTGTAATGTATTATTATATTATTGAAAATGGAGGGGGGTGGCTGATCTAAAATATGTATTCTTTTCAAGTAAAAAAAAATGTACTCAAAAAATAAATATCAAACAAAAATTTCTCTAAGATAAAACGAATAAAAACTAAGTAAATCAATAAACATCAAAATAATCAAATTTATTATGAGCACTGATTATATATGTGTGTGGGAGATGATGTATGAGATCGTGGATGGTTGAGGGTGCTTGAAAGTCTGTTTTCAAGAGATTATTACAAAATTGTAACAAATGAGTGCAATGCTACTGTAATCATGCAGTAAATGAGAATGATCATATAAATAAAATCATGATATATCTTGCCTATTGCACTAACCATGTAGGTATATGATTCTGAGTGTGGATGTGCATGTTTTTATTGTCATTGAAATGTAATTTGCCTAAAATTCTGCAGCATATTCTTGCTTTTTACACATATGTAATCATATAAAAAAGATAAATAATAAAAAAATTGATTTCTGACCCACGTGACACATAAATGTTATTGTCCAGGATCAAAGTCCAGTTATGAAGAAGCCCTAAATGCAGTTCCCATGCTCATTCTTGCAGATAAAATGACTTCACCAACTTTTTTTTGGTCACTGCAGCTTCTAGATCTGAAATAGCATTAAAATTAGCATATTTATTTTTTTCTACACATATATAATCATATAAAAAAATATAAGTAATAAAAAGATTGAATACTTACGGATAGGAAAATTAGCTTCTAGAAAAAGAAGGCTCACAAATACATAGATCACAATAGGGAATTTTATATCTAAATCAGAACAAGTCATGAGAGAATCCATTTCAACTATAAATCCCGCAAAAAAGTAAAAAAAAAAATATTGTATTTTAGAAAAAAAAAAATCATAAAAAATATCTAAATTTCATGGCAGAAAAAAAATACATATATCTTTTTAAACATAACAAGATGGTGGAAAGAATATGATACCCATAAGTTTAAGATTTACCGATTCCTTGCAAACTTGGTTTAAAATCTAAACTTCTGAAAAGGGGCACTAATGGGGTATTGGATGTGTATGGAATTTTTATTTATTTAAAATGTATGCAGATATAAATTTACTAATTTTGTTACAAAGCTCAATATTTTCTAATATCTTGAACTTAGCCTTAGCACAAAATTTGCTGATGTATAATGCAGTGAAAATCCATAATTGCATGTTCAATATGTTTGATAAATGAATTAACAAAACCATTTTTCTGTCAAATCATATTGTGAACAGCATTATTTCTTACTGATTTAATTTTAGAAAGGTTTATTTCTTTTTCACCAAATGCATCTACTATTACAAATATCTATTTCTCTTGTTGCTGTTACTACTAATAAATTGATTAACCCACAACAGCTGTAATGCGGTTTGGAACCCGTCAATTACAATCAATATTCTATACCACTCCTAAGATATGTATTTGTCTTATATCATTTCAAATACGATTTTTTTAGAAGTATTATTTAGGATAAATGTTAAATTATTTGTATAAAAAATTTAAACATATATAGCCAGTAAATGAATTCAAATTACTTTTGTTTAATTGAGTTTAGATGATAGCTTTTTTATAATCAGTTTTATTGTTTTTTTATAATTATTTATTATAATGAAATAAATTTTTTTTTTATTATAGTTGCCATTAGGTATTTTAAATTTTATTATATTTATCATAAAAAAAACCAGAAAAAGAAGTAGCAGTTGTGATATATGACTAAAACAAAAAGGGGAAGGATCTAAAATTAAATTATATGAGCTAAATTACAATTTAATTTGATTTTTGCAAAGTAGAGACATATTGAGAGGAATGCCTCTTCAATTTTAAAAATAATATGAAATTAGGATATTTGAAAATTGATACCAGTATTATATACTGATTATAGCCATTGTGGGTTAATTCTTCATTGATATTGAGTCTAACATAATAAGTTCTGCAATGGATGCAGCTAGTTCTACTTCATAAGTAATATTTACTAAGGCTGTAAACCTCAAGAATATGTGTGTGAAAATGCGAAGATAGGGACCTCTACAGGTCTTAACCACAAGCTTAAGCTTTGGAAGAAATAAAATCAGATTTATTTTCAAATGTGAACATTTAATGCATTTTATAGGATTTTTTTAAAAAAAAAAATTAGTGAAACATTTAAAAATTATTTTTAATATTGCAGACATATGATAAAATATAAAATAGTATTTTTAGAAATTTTATCATCTTATCAAAAACAATATTGTTAAATTATTTGGCCTGTGTTGAGTCATGGTGGGTGCATATAAAGCATTGATAGAGATCATAGTTCCTCTATGCATATGATTGGGGATCATTGCTTTATGATGTAATTATGGCCTGTAAGATTTGGCAAAAAGACAAGCTTTGAATTTCCATTTATTACCATTTTACTTTTGAAATTTGGATGAACTTCTTAAGATATCACATGATCCTCTGAGCAACTAATTGATTGTGTGGTTATTATTGATGATTGTTTATTGAAATCAAATAGAAAAACACGCGGACATTTATCACAAACAATATTTACCACAATGTCAAAGTGAACTAACAAACTTTTTTTTTTTAGCAATCTTTAGCGATTTTTACATTTTTCTTATTAGTTAGCATCATAGTTGTTAGAAAGTCACAACATAGTAAGTTTCAAAAGAATAAGAAAGTGCAATTATACATAAATAGATAAATAGATTGGTGGTATTAGTAGCTTATTTGATGTTAACTGGAACTCAAAAGATTATACGTTGCAAACTTCTAGTATTAAGTTTGAAATTTTCGTTACCAATTCAACATTCACATACAATCTAATACACATTGAAATCAGTTTTATTGATTCTGCTGTCTAAAAAAAAAAAGGATGAGAATAAATGGATACATCTTTCATTGCTGATTTTTATTTGATTTGAAAAAGATTGGAATTTTATTTACGCTGCTGAATGTAAAAACAATAACCATTATTAATTTTTTTATTGTATTTGTATATAGTAGGTCCTAAAAAGTCGATGTATATATATATGCAACACATCATTGTAGACAATACGGTCAGTAAATTTAAATAAAGTTAAGAGCAAAAAAAGTCTTCTGATATTTTTATTTAAATGTTTAAGAAACTTATTTAAATAATAATAGGAATAATTGGAGGCCATTTTATTTTAGCAGTGAGTTGTTCATTTTACAATAGCAAACTATTTAAAATTGAAATCTTATATATTAGTAAGAAGTGGGTTAAAGTTTCTCCAAGTAGCATTATTTTCTTCTGATTGATTGGCTGCTAACTTTGAAATGGGTATATCTGAACTTAGTATTGTAATCAGCAGAATTTTAGTTGTAAAGAAAGTGATGGAGAATGGCATACAAACTGAAGAAATTCTCATGTGGTAATGACATAGGCACCTCACAAAGAAAACATGTGTGACCTGGAGAGTTGTTTATAACCAGAAAGAGTTCTCTAGAAATTGAGATGAGAGAAAGTCAGGGCCAGCAAATCCTGAGAGCTGCATCACCCTGATTTGAAAATCAAATACACTGAGGAAATGGAAGTCATGTCCTTGACAAAGTATAATGAGATTCACAACTGACTAGTAAAACCCTCTCTCTGGCATTTGACTACAAAATAAAGTTCAGAGTTTTTGGGCTTGGTTTTTATCTTTTAATATGTATATTTTAATGTTTAGTGAATCAGAGGGAGGGGGTGATCTATTCTCTGAACAATATATCACTTCAGGAATATTTTGTTCATTTTAAAATGAGTTGGGCATTTAAATGTATAAATGAAGATATTTTTTTTATTAATGAGGTTTTAGATGTTAAAATTAACTTGGAATAACTTTAAAAATAAAAAAAATACCTAAAAAAAAAATACATGTAATAAATTAAAAGTAAATAAATTGCGGTTTTTATGCTTTCATTTTTTCTAAGTAAAACTTGTGTTTTTAGAAGTTTGCATACAAATTTGTTTAATTTGAAGTTAAAAGAACAGGAAAAAGTCCAAATTACATTTTTAAAAAACATAATAATTTTTGAGTTTAGATATATATATATATAATCATCAATACTAAATAATGAAATGCAAAATAAATTATTTTAAAAGACTAAAAAACATTGACAAAATGATCATCAAGGGTACTTCATGTTCAGGGTACAGTTTTCTATTGCCTTCAGAATAAGGCATCCTCTTTACATTTATTTGAAGTTTTAGATATTCTTTTTAATCCAAAGAAAATTTATCATTATTCATTATTTTTTTATTTAATTATCTACAAAGTTATTGTATATCCTATTAATCATCTTTGTTTTTAATAATTTTACTAGGGAATGTGCCCTGTGCAGATTAGCATAATGAGCTATGTAATATATATATATATATATATATATATATACATAGCTCATTTGGAATTTCATATATAAGGGTACAATATATATATATGAAATTCCATGTGGAATTTGTTCACATTTGTGCATTGGACAAACCAATCTTAGAATTAATGTCAGAAAGAAAGAACACATTTTGGCAATTAGAGAAAAATCCATTCACACATGAAATTAACTAACCATGACATCAATTTTAATAAAACACATATTCTGGCAAACATTGAACAATGTGATCAGAGACTGCTAAGGGAAGTTGTAGAGATTTTTAAAAGGCCCAAGAGGATAAATGAAAAGTGTGAATTTAAGAAAATTAACAATACTTGGAAAAAGCTATTGAAGGATAAAATATTTTTTAAAACTTCTCAACCAAAAAGAATTATATGAGGAGAAAATAACAAAAGGAAAAAAAAAGATTTTAAATCTCACCAAACACAAACTTATGGTTTGAGAAAGAAGCTCTGAAGAAAATACTTATTGTACTGAAATGTCACCTACTTTAAAGTATTATATATTTTTACTACACAGAAGCTTCCTGAAATAATGTCAAGAATTCATCTGTTATCCATGAGAATATTACAATTAATGAAATTATATATATTGTCATATTCTGAAGAATATTTATAAAAAGGCAACAGCAACAATTAGATTACATAATGATAGTAGGAAGATTAGCATTGAGAAGGGTATAAGACATGGTGACTCCATATCTCTAAAACTTTTTTATAGCAATGCTGCAAGAAGTATTTTGTGGATTAAAATGGGAAGCTAAAGTGGTAAAAGTAAATGGAGATTATTTAAGTCATTTAGATTTTGTATATGATATAATTGTTTTTGCAAATAGTACTTTAGAGCTTCAGAAAATGTTGCAACACTTATCAGATGAAAGTAAGAAAATAGGACTAAAGGTAAATGTTAAAAAGACTAAAGTAATGTTCAATGGATTTTATCAAAAGATGAAAATAAAGACTGATTATGATGAGTTAGATGAAATTAACAACTATAAATACCTTGGTTAGATTATTACTACATAATGAATGAAATTAATCATAAAATTAAACTTGGTTGGACTGCTTTTTGTAGAAATAATTTACTACTATAAGGAAATATATGTGTTTGAAAATCAAGGTTTTTAATTAACGGGTTTTACCAGTTCTTATGGATTTCAGACTTGGACACTTAATAGAAGAGCAATACAGAGACTTCAGATCACTCAAAGAAGTATGGGGAGATGCATGTTAGGAGTGACAAGAAGAGATTGAAAATGCAATATATGGGTAAGAGAACAAACAGGTCTTACTTATATCATTGAAAGAATTAAAAGACTGAAGCACAGTTGGGCTGGATATATTACTAGAAGAGATAATTATAGATGGAAAATTGAGATCTTAAACTGAATTTGAAGAGATTGTAAAAGATATAGAAAGGGACCACATGTGATATGGATGAATGAAATAAGAAAGTGTGCAGGAGTGATGTGGAAAAGATAGGCTAGAGATCAGACAAGATGGATTGAACTTGAGAGACCTTCATCCTGCAGTGAATTGATAATGATTGCCAATGACAATTATATATGTAAACTTAATTCAAATATAGTCTTCCATCAGATACCATAAGAGAAGTTCTTCATAGAAAATATATAAAAAGCTGTTGATTAGATGCTCAGCCAAGAATCTACAATGGATGAATTATCGCATAAAAAGTGGATTAAGGTTTCAATTTTTTTTTCCAAATCCAATAACTTGCAATTAGAGTTTCATCATCAGGACTATATATGGTTGTTGTACTCATTTATTTTGTAAATGGAAATTTCACAGCTTTTTTTAGATATAGACAAAACTAAATCACAAACTATATAATTAATGACTGTCAAATATATGGCTACAGTGGCAGAATTGAAGGGCTTAATAAATCCATTGATGAATTCATTTCCTGGTTGGATTCTTTATAGCAGCAGTTCTCAATCTGGGGGTCATGACCCTTTAAGGCTCAAACAACCCTTCCACAGGGGTTGCATAAGACCATTGGAAAATATAGTTATGAAGTAAGAACAGAAATAATTTTAAGGTTGGGGTAACCACAACATAAGGAACTGTATTAAAGTATCACGGCATTAGGAAGGTTGAGAGCCACTGCTCTATAGGAATTTTTATAAAAAAATTTTAATAGGTAAGCTGCCTAAAGCAATCCATATGCTAAATAATAAATAAATAATATTAGTGCTTGATGTGGGAAAAATGTTTGCTAGTAGAGCCTGTGATCATCAATGACCAAAGAGAATGCTAATTTGTAAGTTTTATATCTATCTTATTTATATGTAATGATATGTGGAACGAAAATAGAACCAAATGATGCAGTTTGCTAAAAATATTCGATGTAAATTTTGCCTATCTAGCCATTCTTAGAAAAAGGAATAGAATTGATTAAAAATATCACAAAAACAGAGTATCTGTAGCAAAATAAATAAATAGTATTCTGAAAAAATATTAATAATTATTTATATTTAACAACAAACTTGCTCTGGTCCAATTAAATATATGTTAAAGAAAAAAGAATACATTTGCATTTTATGAAATACAGACTTGTTGTTTTTTTTAAAAATATAGAATAAAGTCTTGAGAGCGAGTGGGGAAAAACCTAAAATAAAAAGATTTAACTCATTCTCTCCTTTTTAAAGAAAACTTTCCTTTTATATTATAAAAATAAATAAATAGGGAATGTTAGAATAAAATTTGTTTGTAAAAGAAAACTTTCGGAAATATAAAGTTTAAAAGATTACTGATTGAATTAATTAAAAATCATGTAAAGTATCTAAGAAAAATATTCAATTAAAGCAAATGTAAAAATCCAATTATTTAAAGCAAAATATAAAAATAATTATAAAAAAAACAGATTCAAGTTACGTTCAAAATTAAAAATAATAATATAGAATTAAAGCAATGAGAGAGGAAGAGTATAAAAAGTTGCAGCTGCTATTATTATTCAGTTCTTACCTTTATTTTGTGATTGAATTATTCCGCTCTTGAGTCTGTGAATCATTCCAGTCTTCATTTTGCGATTGATTCATTATGTTATACATTACCTCAGAGATTTAGAAATCTAAGGACAAATAGAATGATTCATTACTACTGTGGAAAATATTGCAGAAACCACAGAACTAGAAATATGTGGTGCTAGATCATTTTCGAAGTGTTCAACAGGCTTCAGGCCCCAAAGTCCTCTGCAAATCAATTGACTTGTCTAGAAACAATGCATGGAACAAATGCCTAGACTGTAAATAGATGCTATTGCAGACTCTCTTTCTCATTGTTGAGTTGCAGAATGGAAGACAATTCCTGAAACCATTGATGGAGATCAAAAAGCCAACCAGTTGGAAAGTAACACTGATGCAAAACCAAAACAAATGAACTATATCATCTTCAATCTCACTAAAGCCTAGGTAAATATATTTTTCATTACAATGATCTATAGACATTTTATTTTTAAATGAAATGAACTTTAACAAAAGACTGTGATAAAATGTAGCCTGATTAATTATTTATATTTTTTTTATGTAAATTTTCATATTATTGTATTATATTGTTATATTATATTAGATATATGGGTGCTTGAATAAATATTGATGTTTACCTAAATATTATTTGGTCTATTCTCCTGTCAATGTGCCATCATTAATTTCAAGTTATAAATGTTATATGTGTTAAGTTAAATGTGCCGGACCCTAATTAAGAGTATGAGCTAGCTTGGGATATTTCAAATATTGGATTGTGTGCCTGAAATGCAAAGCATACCGACTATATTACATATGGTTGGCTGGCACCTGAGTTTGATCCTCAAAACAAATAAAATGCTTTGGATGGCAGTGATTTGTTCCAGTAGTCAAGGTGGTCAGCAAATGTGGTTGTGTTATGCTTTGTATGGCACAATCTGACCATGGGTATTGTTGATGACTATGCTATCAATGGTATTCTCCCTCTACTTGAAGGGCTGGTCTGCTCCCATAATATCAAAGATATAAAATAATAATTACCAAGAAGTTATATATTGAGCTTGATAATATGCTTATTAAAGTTTAGATATTCAACTTACTAAAAGTAAGATACATTCAAATATCAGCCTTTTAAGCTATTTGTGCATACACTTTGCGAGTGTTAATAATAAATGAATACTTTCTCACCAATACTAGATATAGTATTTATGCAGGAATAAAAGGAATCCTCTTATTCCTACGACTCAAATGCTTATATATGAGAAAATCTGAAGTACTGCCAAGTAAAGCATGAGGATGGAACCGTCACTTTAAATTACTATATACGATGTCTGAATGAATGACATGGGTGAAATTGTCTAGAATTTACTAAACGTCATTCCAACTGAAACTTAATTATATGTAAATAAGCATTTATTTTATATAGCGTATGTTTACAATTGTATACATTCAAATATCAGCCTTTTAAGCTAATTGTGCATACGCTTTGCGAGTGTTAATAATAAATGAATACTTTCTCACCAATACAAGATACACTCGCAAAGCGTATGCACAATTAGCTTAAAAGGCTGATATTTGAATGTATACAATTGTAAACATACGCTATATAAAATAAATGCTTATTTACATATGATTAAGTTTCAGTTGGAATGACGTTTAGTAAATTCTAGACAATTTCACTCACATCATTCATTCAGACATCGTATATAGTAATTTAAAGTGATGGTTCCATCCTCATGCTTTACTTGCCAGTACTTCAGATTTGCTCATATATAAGCATTTGAGTTGTAGGAATAAGAGGATTCCTTTTATTTCTGCATAAATACTATATCTTGTATTGGTGAGAAAGTATTCATTTATTATTAACACTCACAAAGCGTATGCACAATTAGCTTAAAATGCTGATATTTGAATGTATACAATTGTAAACATATGCTATATAAAATAAATGCTTAAAAGTAAGATAGTAAAACTTATTGAAGCCAAAAGATATAAGGTTATATGTTAAAATGTATAAACTTAGTAAGAAAAAGCTATTATTGGGAGGGACCCCATTCAATATATAAAGTAATAGAAACCCTATTATCAAATGACAACATGGCCTAAACAAAATCACTAGTGCTTGACAGAGATAAAATGAAAAGAAAAATCAAAATTGATAGAACTTTACTATATAATGAAAAAAGTTTGGGTAGATTGGAAGTAACATTCTTTGTCAGGATGGCTCAGTTGGTTAGAGCATTACCTTAAAAAAATCAATACTCAAGAATCTAAGGACCCAGGTTTGAATCCCAAACTAGTACTGTCACTGGTCAGGTTAGCAACACCTGAAGAAAAGGGGAGAACAATACTTCTCTAAACATTGTGCATATATTAATCTGTTTGCTGTGATATTACTAATAGTTAGTGCATATATTAACCGTTTGCTGTGATATTACTAACAGTTGGTGCATATACTAACCTATTTGCTGTGATATTACTAATAGTTGAATGTATTTCGAATATTTAAATAATATTAAATTGTTCTAAAGACATTCAATACACATATTTGATGATGGAAATAATCCAATATAAAAATACAAATATCTTGATTATCTTTATTATGAAATAGAAATAAAATTAATTGTAGCCAGAACAAGAGCCTGTTTACAAACAGATGTATGAGGTTTTGAAAAACAAGGATATCAACTAAAAAATCAAGTTGAGTGTTCATGACACAGACATATTTGCTAATGTATTATTTAGTTATAGAATATGTATGATAATAAAATAGTCAATGAAAAAAATTTTGACATTTGAAAGAACATATTAAGAAAATTGGTGAGAATTAGAAGGCTGCAAAATATTTCCTATGAAGAATTGTAAAAAAAAAAAGTGAATTGGATAGAAAATTGTGGAGAGAGAAAATTGCTTGCCCACTTGTATAGAATAAATAATGATCTTAAATTAACAATCATTTTTAAAATAACACAAGATGGAACAAAAGTAAAGATCCCATAAAATATGAACAAATATTAAAGATTGATATGGAACTAATTTCTATATGCTCAGCATTCTAGCAAAAAATAGATCAATCTGAAGAGAGTTGGTGAAGAAAATATTATCCACCTTATTTCTTGGTGCTAAACTCATGCTTTCTGATACTGATGTAGTTGTGGGGAGAGAAGGGACATTATCATCTTTTTACATCCAGTGATTATCATTGTTGTATCATAATAACTATGTTAGAAGAAACTAATCACTGAGTTAAAATGCTTAGGCCTAGATATACATACATATCCAGGAAATAATTGTAAGATTTAAAACAAATAATGTAATCATGAATTGAAGAAAACTGAGAAATAGGTTTTAATTAAGCTTGAAGTGAGAATAAGTAAGCAAAAAGCTTACTTCAAAAATAGATTACTGTATTTTCAAATTGGTTTTATATATTGAAGTATGAGGTAAACTTTGCTTTTAATAAAAATTGATGAAATAGTAATAAAAAACAATATTAGGTAAAATTTGATCAAATTTGTTGATTATACTTTGAAATAAGCACTTATAATGAATCGAATATTGTTAAAATTCTTAAATACTTGAGAAGAAAAAAAAGTTCAAAGATGTTAAAATTAAAACAGAAAAGAAATGGTGGAGTGGGGAGGGGGAGGGTTCATGCTTTCGGAAATAGAGATTAATAATTTTATGTCGTAAAATTATGCAGAATTTTTTTTAATTATTGATGTTTAAAAAAAATCACAGGTTGGATTTGCAAAAGGTATTTAAAAAAAGGTTAATGATTTTTAAACCAACACACAAAAAACGAAACACTGATTATTAATTAATATCTTTTTTGTAGTAATAATTGTTTATTGCACTAAGAAAATTTCCTAATTACTCAAAAACATATATAAATGTAAATTGTTTATATGTATAAATGTAAATTGTAGATTGTAAAAGACCCTGAAAGTGACCACATGTGAGATGGATGGATGAAATAAGAAAGTGTTCAGGGATGATGTGGAGAAGAGAAGCTAAAGATCGGAGAAGATGGATTGAACTTGGAGAGACCTTCACCCTGCAGTGGATTGATAATGGTTGATGATGATGATGATGAAATGAAACTAATAATATATTTTTGCCTTGGGTGGACAATTTATGAAATAACCTTTTATGTGCCATTGACAAAGGAAGTAATGGGAAAATATTAGATAATAAAGCTTTAAAAAGAAATTGAAATATTGGCCAAAACGTTTTTTTATTTTTACCTTAATAGGAAAAAACAACCAATCATATAGCTCCTATAGGAATATGTTAGAACATTGTTTATGTTAATCATACAAAATCGCTTGTAAGCAAGTATAACAATCCTAAATCATTTGCTAGTTGTGATTATTTGTACAATATTGTGTGCAATATTATACAAAGTTCAAGAATTTTATATGAACAGTGGGTATTATACATCATTATTTTTAGTAATAACTATTGGTAAATAAATATGGCCATTGTAAGTCCAAAAGAAGAAAAATAAAGGGAGAAAGATAAGAATAAAAAAGTTAGAAATCACACACACACAAAAAAAAAAGGAGGAGAAAAGACAAAATTGAAGTTAGAATTGTTGTAATTATAACTAAAATATGGAAATGTTGCTCATATATTCAATTTTAATATAGAGATATTGAATGAAGATGAGAAAGAGTCATATTGATGGGTCTCTAGACATATAACACACAAATGATTGAAACCTGAAATAAAAAAATTCTGGGGAGAAAATGAAAGAAAAATGAGATGATTAATTTAATTTAAAATATTAGTAATAACTATTAGTAAAATTAAATTAAGAAAATAAATATTTAAAGGCAGTAATTAAAAACGTAAGTAAATGTTTAAATTAAATAATTAAATTTGCAAAAATCAGTTTTTTTAAATTTTACTGGAAAGTATTCACCTACTGTTTCAATTTGGCTTCTTGAAACTTTCTAAACTTGAAAACGAAGTCATTTTAAAAATCATCTGGTATTCATTTCTGTAACGAATAAGCTATTTGTTGGCACCGATACATGGACCGTAAAACCCGCACTAAGAGTCATATAATAGCTTTAAGAGATCTTTCTTACTATGAATATTAAAATATACATTTTTGTATGTAAATTTAAAATTAAATTTCATGAAGTTTTATTTTTTTATTTAATCGAAAGTAATTAAAAAGCTATTTTTATCTTTAAAAAAATTCAACTTGTCTTAATGCAAAAAATCCTATTAGGACATGTGCAATGACTTAACTTTTTTTTTTTTTTCATATATCATAGCATCGGCCGGGACGCGAACCCACAACCGTCTGCAACCAACTACTTGCTTGCAAGGCGGCTGCGATGACCTCTCGGCTAACGACGCTTGACTGCAATGACTTAACTTAATTTTGATTTTCATTATTTTAAAAAATTAGAAAATAATGACTAACTAACCATCTTGTTAATAAATACAACAAAGTAAATAAGTAATCTAGATATTAAGAGGTGAGGAAAGGAAAGAATTATTATTTTAGCTTTTTAAAGAAAGGAAAAAAATGAATTTATGTTGATACATAGTTGAAAAATTTATATATAGAGTTATTTTATTTATAGTGATTATTGTTTTTATTTCAAGATCATTTAATATCATAATTATGGATATGCGTATCAATTAACCTAATTTGTGATATATGTTAAAAGTGTTCTATGACTGAGCAATAAAATTCTTTTGACAAAAGCTGAAGTAGTAATCGTGAATTTGTAATAAACTACTGAATGCATTTCTAAATGCATTGTAAAGTCTCATACTTGAGTAATAGTAAACTAGGGTAATTAGCTGGATACTTGTTTAATAAGATTTTGTTTTATATATTTCTGCATGCATGTAGTTATTTGATTATTAAATTACCGAGCTTGTACAGATTTTAAGAAATTGGAAAATATATATCATATTTATAAAACTAGTATGTGTTAAACCTGGATGTATGCATATATATGTTTGTAATTAGTATGTATATTCTTTGCCCAAAGGCAAATATAAGAAAATAGAACTCTGTGATTACGCGATTACATATGACAATCATTAGTTTATCACTGCTTACCACTCTCATGACAATTTTTTCTAGCTTCTCATTTTAGGGTTGCATTATCAATTTTGAGGTATGTCGAATAAAATGCGATTGCTATTCTTTATGACTATTACTTAAATATATTAGAAAATTATTAATTAGACTAATTGACCACTGCTGTGATTAAATATGACAGTGCAACAAAACAGTATTCTCATGAAAATGTATGATTTATGTTGTTTTTTTTCTATGTGAAATAACTCACAGCTGAATTGAGCCATTGGAACAACCCAACTGTTTCACTACTTTATTAGAAGCCGCTAATGTAAATTATTAAGACCAGTGCTTTATTTTTATAAATCTTTGAGCTTTTTAGATAGCTTAGCAATTGCAATAGTTAACTATTCATTGCTGCATTGTATTTTACGAACACAAAATTACTTATATTAATAATATACAAATTAAAAAGCGTGTGAAACGCTTGAATGAGAAGCTATAAAGATTCCACAAATTATTATACGCTAAACGTTTTTGAAGCCATTTGTCTCATATTCATAGTGGTAATGCGAGATGCAGAATGAGGAAATAAGGCAAGGAAACAAAGCGATATGCAAAACGTATGCAAATGAACTAGATAGTCCAACGTTTGGAGATATCAAAGCAGGTGTCCCGTCTATTGATAGAGTTATTATTGCCATTAATGAAGTATGCTTCTCTGATTTTCTGCTTGATGTAGTTTTCCTCAATGCAGACTATTTTGGGGGTGGAGGGTTCAAACACATGTCCTGTCTTTTTGAAATGTTCTAAGAATATTGATGAGTTGTTGTTATTTTTCTTTGCTCTATTATAGGTGTATCTATGCTGTGCTGTCCTGTTGATTATGCCTGCTTTGGTTTCCCCAAAATAAATGGCCCGGCAACCAGATTGTGGGCATGATATGCTGTAAACGACATGGGGGGGGGTCTGAGAAGGTTCGATTTTGTCCTTAGAGTTATTGATTAGATGATTAGTGCAAAGGAGTGTATGAAAACTGATTTTAAATTTGTTGGACAAAACCTTAATTAATTGGTAGGAAATTTTAGGTATGTTTGGAAGAGTAATATATGGAAGTTTAATATCGTTATTATTGTCTGCGATTTTCTTATAAAATTATTTAATTTTGTTGTTAATAGTGTTGAGTTTGTAGCCTGCTTGTAGTAGGTCTTTGGTGTAGAGATGTATATTATTCTTTCTATCAGCTTCAAATTTGCAAAGTTGCATATTTCTGTATAAAAATGCTCAAAGGCCTGCAAATTTGTGAGAGCTTGGTGAATCATAAAAAACAAGTGATTTTAATTATCATTACAGTTCAATTGTAATTATGAGTATAGTGAAGTTGCCATATCCATTGTCTTAAAAACAGCTGGTTCACCTACTATTAAAAAAAATCTATAAAAAAAGAATTAGAAATTTTTAGAAAATAAAATTTTAATTTTTTTTATTCACAATGCAATTGCAAAATGTATTGTTGCTGCTATCTGTTTAGGCAAATATGTCTTCAAATTACAAATATTTTTTTTTTTTTTTATAACTTAGATATTGTATCTTTTGCATTTCATCGATATTATTTTTACCATAAGAATAATAAAGACATTTTCATGTAGCGAACTCTGGAATTCAAGGTCTATTGATCGTGATTCCATCTCTTCCACTTCTATTTCAGGAACTACTTATGAACTCCTGAGAAATTTCAGTATAATATTTGTATTTTTTAAAAAATATTATTGTTAAAATTATTTCATTAATATATTTTGTGTTTATCTATGTTTTTTAAAAAAATTGTATTTGATATAAATATTTGAAATATTTATTATAAACCTGTTTTTATTTTATCATGAAAATACAAAAATATTTAATAAAAACAGGTTTATAAAGAAATGTTTTAAAATATTTATTAATGCTTTTTTTTTTTACTTTATACATGTATTATTATTATTATTATTATTATTATTATTATTATTATTATTATTATTATTATTATCATTATCATCATCATCATCATCGTCATTGTAGATGTGATAATGTTTATATGTAATTTTTAAATTGATTTCTATTATAGATATGTACATACTGCATATAAATATTAACATGTGTATTGTATTCTATGTAGTATTTGGTTCAATTCATGAATTTTAAATATCCATGGATGTCTTGGAATTAAATACCATGAATATCATAGTTTTATCATATAAAGCAAATTACGAATATATTTTAGTTAATGTCATGTATAATTTCTAATTTACTTTTGATAAAGTTAATTATATTATCAATATTTTTCATAGTTATGTATTAAATACAATTTTTAATTATTATTTTTTTTTGTCATGAAAGCCTTATTGCCTTAAATGACCATACGATTCGGAAGTAATTAGTATCGAGACATAAAAACAGATTAAATTCAGATAATATATTTGTAGCTTGAACAATGTATCTATGTATATAAAATAGAAAAGCATATAACATTAAATAGTAACTAAAACTCAAATTTATGCTAAAATTATCCCATAACCATGGTTTCATCTATCAACAAATAGATCTTCCCTAGTGCTAACAAATACAAACATACATGTATATATAACAAAAGTGACTGTCTCATAAATCACTTCAAAACAATACCCACCTTCATATTAAAGGAAGTTTTTTTGAGATTGTTGTCCTTGGATGAAAACTTCTTTTAATATTAAAGATGGGTGTTTTTTAAAGTGATTTATGGGAATATTATTTCTGTTATATATATATATAATATTTAAATACAGGTATACTTTATATTCCTGAAGTTTTAGATGTATTTATATCTAAAACTTCAGGGCTGTAATGTATACCTGTATTTAAATATTACAGATTCAGCCTGTATTCTGCCCATCTCTCTTCTGTCTATTTAAATGGACAAGGTCCTATACATAAGAAGTCAGAGTGACTTAAAGTGAACATTGATCATGACAATAATGTTGGCATCATTAAGGGATTTAGGCATTTCATTATTAGATTTTCAGCGCTATTGTTAACTGAAGAATTGGCGGTGAAGTAGATTGAACGCTGTCTATTAAAGTTTGAAGATTTGCTATCTTAATATAAATTGAGACTGATAATATACGTGGAAGAGATGATAATCTGGATCAATTGATGAGTGCCAGTTCAGCATGAAATATATATATATATATTTAACACAGTATTCAAAATTAAATAATCTATTCTTTACCAGAAGTACTTTCAATTGTTTCACTGACAATCTTTATCAACTGTTAATACAAACGTACAAAAAATAAAAACTTGCATTACCCATCATTCAATCTATTCAAATTTCCCACAATTCTGTTGTCTTATTTGAATAGATTGAATGATGGGTAATGCAAGTTTTTATTTTTTGTACGTTTGTATTAACAGTTGATAAAGATTGTCAGTGAAACAATTGAAAGTACTTCTGGTAAAGAATAGATTATTTAATTTTGAATACTGTGTTAAATATATTTGTTTGAATTATTATTATATAATTTAAAAATACAGACATTTAATGGTTGTAGTTATTTATATATATATTGGAGATCTTTTTTTTTTTTACATGTGTGTGGTCATGTTGCCTCTAATTGATTTTTACTTGAGAAGGTCTATTTGTTAATAGACAAAACCATAGTCTTGAGAAAATTTAGTATAAATTTGTTTTTTTTTTTATTATTTTTTTTTAGCTAGTATTCAGTGTTATATGATTTCTATTTTATTTATTATTATTACTGGTATAGTGTTAGGTAATGTTTAATTATGTGTGTATATATATGGTATATAGTATATCGTTAGTGCATTTGTATTTCATTAATGTTTGTGTAACTCATAAATTTTTATAAAAATATGTGAAACAGTACACCTAACCCCCACAATAGTTATTCATCATAGTGACTATCATAAATTTTAACTACTACTTCAAATCAACAATCAACTATTTTGTATAGTGTTCTTTAAAAGTTTTTCTCAAAATCTTATTACCCCCCCCCCCACCAAACCAATGTCATTTTCACAAAATACAATGTTATGTTTCATCTAAAAAATATAAATACTATATAATATTGTTCATTGTTTAATTAAAAATAGTTAGATGATATCCACAATAATTTGAATTGTCATAAGTAGAAACTTTGTCTTACTTACATAATTTTTATTCAGTAACTTCATACTGCAAACTATGAGTAGATTTCTAATACATTGAAGGCAAAGCTGGTTTTTATCTTGAAAAGAAAACATTCTTTACAATGTATATAAATAGATTTTATTCAGTACATAGTTAAAAATAAACTCTCATTATATACAGTATTAGAGTCCATTAAAAAAATAAATTCAAAATTATATGCACTACCTAAAAATAACATTTTCTATTAATTAATTAATTTCTATTCAATATTTTTATATCTATAAAATTTTTGATTTTCCCCAAGATAAAATGCATGTTTTTTTTTTCTCATGTGTCATAGCATCAGCCGGGAAGCGAACCCGCTAACTCGGGACAACTGCTTATAAAGCAGCTGTTGCTGACCTCTTGGCAATAAAATAAAATTAATCACTTACATTTTTAAAACCACTACAGGTAACTGTACATAACATTGAGTGGCTTAATTTTTATTGAATTAAGTAAAACTCTATTTTCATAATAAGTAAATGAGGACTCGTGGTATTTCAAAAAATTGTAAAGTCTTTTTGTTTAGGTAATTATAAAAGTGAAACATATTGATAGCTAAACTTAAATACAATAAAAACAAATTTTAAAAAATGTACATCATATTAATTTATTTTTTTTTTTTGTAAAAGCTCCATTTTAGTTTTACGAATTATGATTCACCAGAATTTTCATGTCATCTGAAGCAAATTAACACTTTTTTATATATTAATAATATACTTAGTAAAATATTTATTCATTAATTATTATACTTTTTTTTAAAAAAAGCTTTATATATATATATATATATACAATTTTAAATGTTTATTTAGTATGTTGGGATTAATGCTGCTGTGATGCAATCATCCCATAATTATTCTAATTTTGAAAATTATTCTAACACTTTAGGTTTGTTTTTTTGTTTTTTTAAAGATTATCAAACTTTATATTTAAAAAATGAGTTTTTGAATTCAGCTAAGTTTAAAAAAAATATTATGATTACGAACTTTAGATTTTAAAAATATGAATTCATGTTAATTTAAAATTATTATGAATACAATATAAATAAAAGATTTTTTGGATAAAAAAATTAGTAAACAAAAGCAATTTTTGATTTCAGTTTATTTAATTCAAATCTTTTTATATCATATTCATAGCAATTTTTTAAAATTAATTTGAATTCAAAAACTTATTTTTCAAATACATTTGCTAAACTTAAAATGATACTTCACAAGCAATGAAAATATATTCTCAAAATTAAAGTAATTATGGCTGGACAATTACATCATAGCAGTGATAATCCCAAAGTA
Source organism: Epiperipatus broadwayi (assembly GCA_028023455.1). Taxonomy (NCBI): domain Eukaryota; kingdom Metazoa; phylum Onychophora; class Udeonychophora; order Euonychophora; family Peripatidae; genus Epiperipatus; species Epiperipatus broadwayi. Next base: position 1,041,018 of record JAQFVV010012519.1, on the reverse strand, counting down.
CCATTTATTTATATATTTTGAATGTGGGATAATGGGTTACATAATTGTTTATTGTTTTACAAGATTTTTAATTTATGATCCACATTGATGAACTGCCTGATTTGTTATCTGAGTTTATGATGTATTTTGTATGACAAAAAAATGAGTATAAGTTCAGCAGATTAAAATATTATAATGTTTGCATAAAGTGTGTCTGTGTGTGTATAGCGAATATGGTTGTTTTTGTATTTTAACCGCTAATTATATTATTGGTTGTATGAGGTAAAAATCAAATCTTTTAATTGGCCAACTCACAAACTGAAGACAAAGCCTATTGTTAAAACATATTCGCCTATAATATTAAATTCAACTCAGATATGTTTATAAAAAGTATATTACTAATTTTTCAGGTTATGAAGAGAACGAAAGTTCTTTCAAAAATAAATTGCTATTTATTTATTCTAAAATATTCAATTTCGGCAACTTAAAAGCTATAATATAAACAAAAAGGTCGACTTTTACATTATAGAAAAGTAAATATTTCTTTTAAATATTTCTTTAATATTTTTACTAAAATCTTCAATATTTTTCGAAAATAATTTTGTTTTTTTAGTTTTTTTTTTAAAAAACTAGTTTAATTTCTGAAATTATATTTTTTTAATACTTAAAATTGCATTCGAAATGAAAATCTCAGCGTTTTTCTTTATTTTCTTTGATCAGGCGGTTTCTTTGTTCTTTCCAGCCAATCAGAATGTCTTTTTTGGCTGAGAGCTCAATAACAATCAATTACAAACGATGTTCTTTCTTTGTTTAGGTTTAAATGCGTTTTTTTTTTATTTTTTACTTGTAAAATAAATCGGAAGAGGGCATCATCTTACAGAACTTTTAAAAACCTATTCAAAACCTATCAAACGAATTTTTTGGCATAAGAACTGGCAGAGTTAGAGTGACGTCAGATGTCGACGAGGAGCTTCGTAAGAGACGGTTGAATGATATTTTAAATTTTAGTATATATTAATTATTTTGGTTCAATGATAGAATGGTTTTTTTAATGTGGACAGAGAAGACTTTTATGTTTCATTCTTATTACTTCCAAACATCATTAATGACTTTTTTTTTAAGGATTAAATAATTTCATTGACTAATGGTGTGATTAGATATAAATGAATTCAATGATAAAATAATCTAATCCTGGTAATCTAATCATTATATTAATAGACTTCTTCAAACTTTATTAGTGGAGATATTTTGAAGTTGCTATGTGAAAATTAATTAATTTAGAAGAATCGGACTATTTTTCTGCAAATTAATTTTAATTATTATTACTCGCATTTTTTTTTTTTTTACTATTTGTGAAAACAGGGTTTAACATTTGGTTCAATCAAATTTAATGATTCATTTTATTAGATAAAGTATGGTCTTGAAAGAAAAAAAAAACTTTGAATTGTGTTTCTGTTAGTAATTACATTTTAAAATGTAATCAGTGTTTTTAGCTTTTCAGCTCTAAATGTTCTTTGATATTTTTATAAATTCAACAAAATATTCACTTTTTTTTTAAATATATATATATATTGAGACATTACACAAATTACGTAATCAACCATAATGTTTTTAGGTTTACTAAAATGTTTGAAGTATATTTAGTATTTTTTTTTTGTCCTTTTGAAAAGTTATTTATAAATTAAGAACTTAGTTTATATTTTTTCTCTATTTTTATGTATGTTTAAGTTCATCACTAGTATCATTTGGCTTACATCTTAACAATTTTTTTTCTTTTCTATTTTTATACCTGCCATTTTCAAAACATTACTGAGTTCACGACCTACCTTAAATAAATATTAAAAAGTATTTGGCAATTTATTCTTCCCATTTTATCCGTTTACTTGTCTGTGTATTTTATTTTATTCTGCTTTATTAATTATTATAATATTATCAATGAAATGCTACTTGATTGAAAATATTGAAGATTTAGCCTGTTTATTTTTATTTTTGTTATGAGTTTGTTTGTAGACGTAATTAATTCTGTTCTATCATAAACTTTATCATAATGCACTTTTTTTTTACTTTGTATTAATAATGTCACAAGCGTAATAATAAAAAATAAAACAAATAAAATGGTTTGATTGTTAATATTAACTATGTTCTGAATCATATAAACAGTCTATACAATATTTATTTAAAGATAAACATTACATAAACCTCATTTAAATACTGTAAATAAGTTGTTAGTTAGAAGGAGTAACATATTTCTAATATTTATACACAGGTGTACTTTTAAATTTTGGGACAGTCTTGATACACTTACAAGGATGCGGTAAAATAAAGGGAACAAATAATACTTGTCATTTATCTTTAACTTGGTCATATTATGACATGAAAATAAATACTAATATAACATTCTATCCCTTGCAGATATAACTCCAAAGAGATATTAAGCAATATCTGATAAAAAGTTGATATTAATTTCACGTGCATCAAGACTGGATTTACTGAAGATGGAAGATTGAAAGCTACTAGAACCGATTATGATTTTGTAAATTATACATTGATACAGAATATTCTATAAGGTAATAATTTATTGCTACAAAAATAAATTAGTTATAAACTCCACATGTAGAATATTTATGAATGAGTTGATGAACCACTGCTTCTTGATATGAGTGCTAAAATATAGTAGTAATAATGCTAAGAGAACAAAAAGTAAGCTACGAATTACTAGAATTACATCATGTATACAGACTGATTTTATTTACATTTTTTCCAGCCACTAGAAGGTTTAAAAATAATCGTGTAATTAGACATTTGGGAAATCATGTGATATTTGAAAATATGGTCCAGATATCTTTTAATTTTTTGAGTATCATTCTATAACTGCACTAAACGCATCACGAATGTTTTCTGTTTGTCAATTATATAAAAAACCCATTTAAATTGCTGTCACCACTCAACTGAAGCTATCGTGATTTGTGCAACTACATCAGACGTTTTCTTAAAATAATAATTACTTTGTATAGATGAACCACAGCTATAGATTATTTAAACATTATTTTGAGAAAGGAGAAGGTTTTTATCATAGTGCAATCGTTTTTTTTATCCAAAAAGAATATAAGCTTCTTCTGATTCAAAGGTACTATTCTATATTAATAAAGAAATATCAAATTTCCCACTTAATTAGTGTAATTTTTGCATATAATAGGATTTACGTTTGTTAATAGATACCAAATTCAGTAAAAATATATGTTATTAATTAAAAGAAATCTTTATTTAAAATATGGTCACTAATTATTGTTGAAGATTATTTTTTTTAGCAAGGTGAATTACTGCCAAAATAATTCCCAATTGCTGAGATATTTTTCAGGGTCTTCATTTTTGCTTACAGCAAATACGATGTTTTAAAGGAATTTATTGATTAATAAAAAAGTTATGGTAGGCATTTTGTACACATACGTAGGACAGCATATGAGGGTGAAATAATAGAGATTGTAAATTAAAGCATATAATTTCACATAAGCAAAAAAAAAAAAAAAATACATCAAAAATATTTTCAAGCGGTGACCAATATGTATTTATCACTTTCTTATTACATAATTCATTACTTTGATAGGATTGATTCAGGGGGGGGGGGTCATAAAAATGATTAATACATATGTTTATGTATTAATTATAAAAATTTTACAGCCAAAACTTACATATTTGGAAGGGAAAACACTTTAAATAGAGAATTTACAGTATGAGTTCAGTATAGTATTAACACTTTTTTTTTTTAAAAAAAACAACTGAAATATTGTTTTTTAAAATCAAGTGTGTGTGTGTGTGTAAGGGGAGGTTCATTTGTTAGTTATTTATCTAATATTTTCCTTTTTTGATATCAAGAAGGGTCAAAAGTAGTTTAGAAATAATAATCTGTTTAATTGGATTCATAATACAGTAAAACAGAGATTACATTATTTTTTGTAATAACATGTAAACACATCTTTAGGATGTATCTCATGTAAGGATAGATGGGCTTTTTAAATAAGGATTATGACCTGGGTTCAAGTTTGAATGATGTCAGAAGTTTTTAGACAATTGGGAAGCTTCCAAGTATGCATATAATTATTTTAGATATCCATTCTGTAATCTATCCAGTTATCCACTTGGTCTTGGTTACTAAATGGGTATGATAATAAATACCCCACCCTAATAACATAATGGGAGCCAGATTCTACCCTTACCATTAAGTGAAAACCTCGGCTAAGTAAATTAGATCTATTTACCTCTCATGAATTTATATGATGACAAATTCATATGCATTTTTTTTGTGTATATATATATATAATGTTTTCTTTATTGTGTAAAACACTTAAATTTACCTGTTTTTGAAAAATTGTTAAATGCATTAGATCAGAAGATAAGTAAATTCTAATAGTTTGTAATTGATATTTTAAAGGAATTTATGAGGCAAAAAATATTGGATTATTAATGATATGGTAAATAAAATAAGGAGAGAAGAAAATGGAAAAATATAATTTTAATGAAATATTTTCCTTCCGAAAGATTAAATTGAATTAAGAATAGAAACATGAAACAAGACAAAAAATGGGTACTTTGGTATTAGAGCTGCAATACGGAGCATGTATTAGATCTACTGCACCTGTTTATATTCATATCAATCCGCTGATAACTTGGTAATCTTGGGATTTGACCAAAATAATGTGTACATGGATCTTGTACATGACTTTTTTGACAACAATAAAACAAAACAATGTGTACACAGATTTTGTATATGTATTTTGGCAAGATTTACAAAGTTATCGGGGGGTTGATACGAATGTGAAACAGGCGCTAGATCTAATACGTGCTCCATGTTGCAGGACTAAAAATAACTAAAAGTAAAAACATAATAAGCATATTTATAATTTTCAATAAGAAATGTATGGTTTTGACAAGACATTTAAAGATGTATGACTTGGACAATAACAACTTTTAAGAACGACATTTGAAATAAAAAAAAGATTTGCGATCTTAACGAAATGACACCATTACACAAAAAAATTGTTAGTTTAAATATGCACTAAACAAATAGTAAATGATTTTGGTTTTTAAATAATGAGCTATTCAGATATGTATGAGTTGGACACTAATAACTTTTTAGAATGACATTTGACAGCAAAAAAGAAAAAAAAAAGAAAAGCGATTTGTGTTCTTAATGAAATGACACCATTACACAAAAAAATTGTTACTAAACAGTAAATGATTTTGGTTTTTAAATAATATTTATAAAAACACATTAAGATTATTTATACAATATTTACCAGGTAATATATAACAAGAATTGTCACCTTGAAATAAACATTTAATATTACCACAGAAAATGGAGATCTTTACTAAAAATCTTCACTCCAAAAATGTAGCACATGATTGCAGAGTATGCTGGGATTTTCAACAGAAATGCTAATAAACTGTTTTTTTTTTTTTTTTTCATAAACAACTTAAACCAAAAGAAAAGAAAAAAAGAACAAAAACCACAAAAGAAATACATATTATGAGACTTTTATTAGGTTTTTATCCTGGCAGAACCATTTCTTTTATATCGTTAAGTATGGCAGAAAGAAATGTGGACAGAAATTGAAAATATTGAAGTATTACAAAAAAAAAGAAGATTGTGTTGATAAAGATAAAAACACATTTCCACGTGTATACTCTCAGGGTTTATTTCCTTTCAATTTGATGTCATCGTGACATTATACATTTATTGTGGATGTGAAAAAACCTCCTATCTCCCCTATGTTGCAGCTCTAATACCAAAGTACCAAAAAATATTTAAAAGGAAAATGTGAATTACATGGAAAATAGAAATATCTTAATTATATTTTGTTGATAAATCTGTATTATTTTTATACATGCACACACACACACATTATGGAATGAATGTCATTCATTTCACCATCAGCCATGTGATCTTCCACATGGTAGTAAACTGGTTTTCAGTGTTGTGAGGATAGTTAATAAATAAAACAATACAAAAGTTTTAAAAATATATATATAAAATAAAAGTAGTATCTTAAACTGTTAAAAATAATTAATATTTAAATGTTAGAATATATTATTAAAAGTAATATTTTTAAAATAATAATAAATAATAGTAGATTTTATTATAAAAATGTTTCAATTTAAGAGCAATTATTAAAATATATAAACTATGTTAAAACAGTTTTATTCAAAATTTAAAATTAAAAATAATGTCAAGCATTGTTAGCCAAGAGGTTAGCGCAGCTGTCTTGCAAGCAAGCAGTTGGTTGCAGATGGTTGTTGCGGGTTCGCCTCCCGTCCGATGCAATGACATATGAAAATATATATATATAATTATATGGTTAGAAATGTTTTGCAAAACAATTCAATTAAGTATAGTAGTGTTAAAAAAACAAATTTTGAAAGTTTAATTAAATAATTTATATTGTGGTTTAAATAATTAAATTAAAAAATAAGGTCATAAAAAGATTAGGCTTGTTTTGAGTTATGTGATTCAAAAACAAAGGAAAATTTCAAGCTATTTAATAATTATGGTTCAGTAAATGAAATAATGATGACATTTTGAAATTTTTTGTAATTAAAATAAAATGAGGTCATAAGGGTGTTGAAAATAAGAAATTACTAAAGGTGTTATAAACAAGAGATCAAAAGTATATATAGTCAATTATTCTTGAAATTGATCAGTCTGGATTTATTCAAATTTTATTGAAATATTATTAGGATGGCCAAATAGAAAATAAGAAAAAATCCCAGACTGAAATTTAATTTGAACCCTCTAATGAACCTGATCAAGCTATTTTGAATGAATCTCTAATCAAAATGAAGAAAAAAACACCTAAACTTCAAGTTTTAAAGATAGGAGATTGATAAATGACACTGTAGTAGCTTGTAAAGAGGGAAACATGATTATAAATGGAATGAAATAATACTTTCCATTGTAGGAGAACTGTTATCTTGCATAAAAAATCCTCACAATGATCTGTAGAGAATTTTGGCTACAAAGCTGTATTCTAAATAAGTTTTTTTTCTTTTTTTTAAAAAAAAAACATTGTTTATTGATTAGATAGTTATTCTAACATATTAACTATTTTAAGTTTTATTTTATGACTTCTTAGAGCAGTGGTCTTCAACCACCGGGCTGCAGAAGTTGTCTGCCGGCCCGCAGCTAGACTGGCAAGAAAGTTTATAATAAAATAATAAGATTTTAAACTTTTAATTAATATGAACAATTTTTATTTATTTTTTCATCACATTTATTAAAAAAAAAGAAACAGAACAAAAATACCACAAAATCTAATCAATCATACATAAATTAATTTGTTTTTCTATTTATCACAGATGTTTATGGTGGGGGGGGGGGGTAGAAAAAAGTTTTTTATTACACAAACTCCAGTTGTCTTTTGATAGCCAATCACGGCTGCTTGTCAGCGTTGTTAAAACAATAAAATGTAACGTGACTTTTTTTGATCTCTTAAATTTTTTCTACTCACTCTTTTAATATTTCATTTTTAGTGTTTTTTTTGGGGCTATACGATTTTTTTTTTGGATTTAACTTTATTTTTGAAATCAATTTTTATTACCTTTTTTTTAAAATAAAAACCAAAAAATAAGTTCGGTCTCTTAACTTTTACAAAGTAAATACACCCTCACCACCCCAAAATAAAGTAAGATCAAAACTTTTGACTTTTTCGAGTTTCATTTTCTTTTTTTTTGTTTAAAAATATGCCCACTTTTTTTTGGCCTATAAGGCAATATTTTTTTTGGCTTTATTTGTATACCGTTAAAATACTAAAACTTTTATTTTTAAAACCAATTTCTGTTACCTTTTTTTAAAAATAAAAACAAACAAAAAATAACTTTGGTGTTTATATTTTGTCTCAGTGATGACAACGTATTTCTCACCCCCCCCCCAATAAAAATTTATCTGTAAACTTCTGCTGGTTCGCAAAATCTTATCCTTACTTTTACCGGTCCGCAGGTGTGAAAAGGTTGAAGACCACTGTTTTAGATTATGTCAATTCTAATGAACTATGTATTATTATGTTGAAAGTGTTTATGTAATATATTATTTAATTGATTGATTAAAGGAAGAAGCAAATTTTTTTGTTAAGAAAAAAAAAAGTTAGCATTTGCTGATATTCAAGCTGTATTTTAAAGCAGCTAAAATTCAGAAATTTACTTCATCTTTTTTTATTATTATTATATAATTGCTTGGCTAAATTTTATCTCCTTTAAAAAAGTTTTCTTTTCATGTAGAAATTGTTAGTTAATATGTAAAGTTAAATAAAATAATCAGGTTGTAGTAATCACTTTAAACACCTGAAATGTGCACACATGTAAAATATTTAAAATGAAGTGTTCAAGTGTGGAAAATAATTAGTAGTATGAGTTTTAAATTTAAAGGTTTATTTTGAAATTCGATCGAGTTCATATTTATATAAATTAATCTTTGCTATTGATTACCATGAATTAGATTTTATTGGTGTTAGAACTTATAATGTAAATGCAGTTGTTAGATCACTGTTGAAAATATACTATATCTATACAATGAATTTATTCACATTACTGTTTTATAAATTTGAGGTCAGATTCAAAAGAAACCACCTCACATAATTAGCTTGAATTATTATTAAATTCAACATTGGACCCAAAAGAATTATCTCAGTAATTAAATTGTGATTTGGAACTAAATTAGCCACTTCTTAGCAGTATCCTTGTAAGGAAGGTGTAGTGATTATAATAATATTTTATTAGATATATGCATGACTATATTATGAGGGTAATAGAATGAATAAATGTATTTGTGTGAGGTGACCATGCTTATGATTATAGCCAGCTTATATTAAAGACCAAGAGTTTAATGTATAATAAATGTGCTTGATTATATAATCTGTTTAGTATGATAAAATGTACTTGCAAGACTAATGTTTGAAAATTAATCACAATAAACTTTGGATACTTTACAAATAACTATAATCATTTTATATTTATTTTCCAGTATGCATGGGAACTAAAAAAGTAATGAAAAAATATCTTATTAAAGCAGTTATTAGCATTAAATTATAATCACAAAGGTAATCAAATTATAAAGAAAATTTTTCATAAATTCTTATATTATAATGCTAAAGATAAAACAGATAAAGATCAAGCCCCTCATGTGGTCTATAAAATGGCATGCCCTCAATTAGGCTGCCATGCAGCATATTATGTTGAGACTCGGGCTAACCTGAACACAAGAAGAGAGGCATGTTTTGCTCTCTCTAAACAATGGACTAATTAAAAATTCAAATGTATTTGCATAATCATAACAATCGTTAATTACAAAAGTTATGAGTATGAGATTCAAACATGAAATCTCGAAAGCGCTAAGCTATTATAAATTAGATTAAAATTATAGCTTCACTAGTTAATGTGAAAAAAAAGTCGCATATTTATAATTACAATTTTATTAGTGAAGAGAAAATAATTTATTATATTATAATCAGTAATGTGAACATGTTTAAGGTAAAGGACATATCTTGGTTGACAATTATGAGACTTTGTGATGAAACTATTATTTCATTATTTGTTTAAATAGTGTCTTAACTTCCTTTTTTTCTCATATGTCAAATGCATTGACCAGGAACCGAACCCGGACCAGCTGCTTGAAAGGCAGCTATGCTAACCACTAGGCCACCAATGCTCGACAGTGTCTTAACTTTTTCACATGTAATATTGACTGTTCTGTATATCAATTCCAGGTTCATTTTACTAGCAATAGCTTATGTTCTACATGATTTGGCTAAGTATTGCAAATAGTGGTTGTGTAATGGTCAACATTATTGTATATTAAAGAAAATAATGTTAAATCTTATTTAAATATATAAATAAAGAGTGTATTTATATATTTTCTGATGTTTACTGTCAGATGGTGCCCAAATCAATTGAAATAAATTGAAACATATATAAACTGACCATTACAATATATATTTACTATGTGCATTCACTCAAAAAAATAAAAGTAATAAAAGTTATAGCAATGTATCTTTATTTATTTATTTTTTAAATAAGATGAATGGTGAATTTCTAGAGTTTTATCACAAATAAACATGCTTTGGACAATATTATTTTTCTTCCATAACTTTTTTTTCCTGTTAGAAACACACTTATCATCAGAAAAAACATATCTTCTATAATTGTTTTAATGTCCATGTGAACTTGGGAATCTGTATAGTCACTCTCAATTGTTGTTAATATTTTATAACCCCCCCCCCCTTACTAAATGCTTTTTTGAATTTAGAAAACATTTTATTACATGAAATAATGAACCACGTTGAAATTTGTAAAGGGGAAAAATAGAAAGAATAGAATTATGTGTTTTCATGCATGTCAATAGTCACATGAAAATTTTTTTTCTCATGTGTCATAGCATCAGCTGGGAAGCGAACCCGCTAGCTGTCACTGACCTCTCGATTACTAATGCTTGACAAATTACATGAAATTTTGTAATATTAATGTTGCATGCAGTATAACTATTCTGTTTGTTGGAAAAGTATTATTTAATGCTATAATTACAGTTATAAATTAGCATTTAAAAAAAGAAAAAGCAAATGAAAATAACATGTCCTGTCATTGTTAGTAGCTTCCAATCATCTGAATGCTAATCAAATACATTAAGATCTTTCCTGATTTGTAATAATTTTAAGAATACTTTTAGACAGTCCAAACATTGAATTTTTTTTTAGTATTTAAAAATTATTATATCAAATGATTTGACCATTGAAATATTTAACATTTGGAAGAAAAGTGCTATTGGCCAAAGTCTTGTTCAAGTTATAATCTGTAATCATCTCAGATTTTCAAATGCTTCAACACGAGCATATTAAAAATGTATGTGGCAATAACAATATTGCATAAAATTTTCATAGTCTTAAATTGATTTGCATTTTTTTAGAAAATTTATGATCAGGTATTATAATAAAATAAATTTGATTTTTATTATTCAAGAATTATTTACAAAAAATATATTTATATAAAAAAGTAGGAGACCCCCCCCCCATTGATCTCAAAAAATGAAGATACAATATTGTAGAATTCAGGCAGTAAGAAAGACAACAGTAAATTTTGAAAAAATTGCATAAAACATAGACAATGTGAAGTAAATTCAAACTAATTTGATTTTTGTAAAATTGAGACATATTTAGGAAAATATTGAGATGGACATCTATTCAATTTAAAAAATAATATAAAATAAGAACATTTGAAAATTAATAGAATATATTTACTGCAAGAAGCCATTGCAGGTTAATAAACATGTTAATAGGTGTTCTTCAAGATGGAAAAATGGCCGCTGCCATACTATAAAATTTATTAAACTTACAAATTTTAATGTTCCTTTTTTTTTTGTGTTTACTTTTTTTTTTTTTAAATGTGATAAAAAGCTTTTAATTTTTATTGTAGAAAAACAAAAAGCTTTATTTATTTTAATAGAATCAAAAATTGAAGTAGATGACAATATTAAGATTTACAACAATAGAGATAAAAGTCGTAAAGATTATAACTGTAATATGATCTTCTAAATAGGAATCAATGAATCTATAATCAAATTATTAAAGAATTTGGATAAAAAGAGATCGAATTAATATTTACATTTGAAGCTTTTGATTAGATTTTTTTTTAATAATGTTTATTTGTTCATTGAAGAAAAGGTTTGGTTCAATGAAAAATAGAACTTAAGCCATTAGTTTAATTTTTTAAAGAAATAGATGGATTTTCGATATATTTTTATTTGTAAAAAAGTAAAAGTAATTAATGCTTTATAATTAGTTTTGTGAAACTATTTATGGGAGTAATTTAGATAAAGAAATTAATATTTATTGACTTTGAAAAGCTATAATAAATTGAATGAGTACAGTATAGATTAAGTGAATAGATGGAGAGCTAATGAAGAATTTATATAAAATATATTGTTGGATTGAATGATTACTTTTCAGAGATTATTTAAACTGGAGATATAAGTTCAGGCTATTGTTTTGTTAGTCTTTTTTGTTTTGTTTTTTTAATGTTTAGTTTTTTGCAGGTTTAATCATTAGAAGGTTAATATAGTTCTTGATAAAAATTGCCTGCAGGTATTAAGAATTAACAAAGTGGCAGAGTAAAATTGATATGATTTATAAAATATATATTCATTATTTTTATTAAAATAAAATCTCTACTATTGTAATAACAATAAAAATAATAAATATAAAGGTAATTAACTATTATATACAGTCTTTCAATTTTTCTTGGATCATGAAAGGACATGTAAATATAAATTTAGGTTTGATATTGAAAGTGTTAAGATCCTTTATGAAGACAGAAATCATAATATAAGAAAAATTAATAAGGCAATTTTAATAAATAGAAATAAAATGAATATAATTAATAGACAAGCTGCTAATGTTAAAATTCAGGATTCTTGGAATTTGGATTGATGACATTTGGTTCTGCTATGTTTTTTTTTTGAATTTAACAGCAGTTGAGATGGGTTAAGGAATTAACTGAAAGTACTTCTACAGATTGAAAGACTATATAATAGTTAATTATCATTATATATATATATATATATATATATATGATAATATATTATATATATATATATATATATATAGAGAGAGAGAGAGAGAGAGAGAGAGCACTAATGTATATTTTTGGAGGTGGAGAGGCCATGATAAATTTAACACAAAAATTAAGCAATACAATCATCAATAGACTCTAATAGAATTCAGTATTTATGAGTCATAAGAGAGAGAGATGACTATAAATTTCATCTTGATAATGCCTGTGTTGTCTGTGAAGAAATGAACTATCGGAAACACAAATAAAAGAAGTATGGTTCATTTATAGTTCAAGTTACAAATACAGTTAACACTTCAATGGAATATAGTTCAATTATAATTGGAATTTTGATTAATTTTATTTGTTTAGTGTTATTTCAACATTTTACTTTAGTGAAAGTTTTGAAAGTTGTTGTGTGAATTTTGAAAGAGGTGAGGTACAATTTAATTTGCCACATATTTATCAAATTTATTTACATATTAATCTGGGTACATGTGAGTTTACAAGTAAATCAAGATGGCACCTCACATGTGAGTTTACAAGTAAATCAAGATGGCACCTCGTAATTTTGATAAATGTACAATTTCGTTGTCCTATTATTTATCGAAGATGTGTTAGTTGTTAAATTAAAACAAAATTAATAAATTGATTTTTAAATTTAAAAAAGGAATAAATTCCGATAAATTTCATTAAGAAGTTTTATTGCATTTTTTTTTTTTTTACTTATAACGTGGGAAGCAACGGATGCTCTTAACATTGTTGTACTTTGATTCAATTCAGCTTGTTTCTTTTTATCAGCAGGTTTTTTTTTTTTTTTTGGTAAATTATCATAATGATAAAAATATGGAACCTTTCTGTCACAGAATATGATGCTGGGGACTATTTTCAAAGGTACAAGATCCTGCCCTCCCAAAAAGTGTGCATTAATGGTCACAATATGATCGCACGCCACCAAAATGAATAATGTGTAAATGTTATATTTATATATTTTTTTCATTTTTCTGCAAATAAGTTAATCCAAAAAAGGAAAGAAAATAATTTTTCCACAATGATTTCTTTTTTTAAAATAAAAGTAATAAAATGTAATTGTTAAACATGACGTTTGCTAACAGGTATTTTTTTGTAAGGCTGCCATCGTAGTTCACTTGAAACTCACCAGTACCTTAATTTGATTAAAAGGTTTCATTATTTATTACATATGTATGTGGTATGGAGATAAATCGAAGCAAATGAGCCAAATTTTTGCAGTCATAAGTTGGGACTTTTAATTGATCATAATTTTGTAATACAGACACATTAATTCAAAACCCTTGATTCCAAGATTTTTTCAGATTTGTGAATTTTTCAAATTTCAAGCAGAATTAAAACTATTTTAAACCAAATGAATATAGCAATGATTCAACAAAAATTATTGATATTTCATTCTATGTTCCTACAATCTATTTGAAAGAATTATATTAAAAAGAATTTTGCCAAGTAATTGAGAGCCATTTACCTATATAAAGCCTAGAAAAAGCTGTTACGAACAAGTTTTATCTTCAACTATTCATATCAAAGAGTTTTTAAAATAAATTTATAACTGATACCATCTTTGCCGAGCTAACTTATTTTAATGTGCATCAGTTTGCTTAACAAAATGTTCTTCAATAGAAAATTTTAAGTAAAAATAAGTAATTGTTGTATTATATTTAAATTTTCTAAAATGGTCTAAAGATTCAGATCTTATATTATCAGTGATCTTTCAGATACAGAATACGGAAACTTATCTATGCTGATTGCTGCTTTAATTTCACAAAAGTGATCCTTTCCAGAAATATGAAAATCTCTCAGTGAGAATATTGAAAAAAAAAAAAAAGGAAATCTTTTTCAAAAATTGGTATCTTATTCCTAAGGTAGCTTGCTCATTTTTATAATCTGAATTACATTCAAATATCAGCCTTTCAAGCTAATTGTGCATAGGCTTTTGTGAGTGTTAATAATAATAAATGAATACTTTCTCTCCAATACAAGATATAGTATTTATGCAGGAATAAAATGAATCCACTTATTCCTGCAACTCAAATGCTTATGTATGAGCAAATCTGAAGTACTGGCAAGGAAAGCGTGAAGATGCACTGAAACACAATCCTAACTCATACTACTTAGGAATTACTTTGAATCATATTCTAATTTTTTTTCTTTCTTTATTTAAAATATGAATTTTTTTTACAGTACAGGCTTTTTTATATCTGTACTGTAATATGTAGTATAGAGGGAGTTTGAACTCAGATTTTTACATGACCCTTAACTATCCACGCTAGCTCATACTGCTGACACACTTGATCACATGCATGTCGAAAAGATAAATCACCAATATATGTATTTCATGCTAAACCAACACTCATCAGTTGGTTCAGATTATCATCTCTATACATATATACAATCAATGCTCAGCTTATATTAAGATAGCCAATCTTCATACTTTAATGGACAGGCTTTAATCCGCTCCACTCCACAACTCTTCAGTCATCCATTTCATTGAAAATCTGTTGACAGAATGCTCAAAGCTGTTGGTGCCAACTTTCTCATCCTACCCATGTTGACCATAAGTTAAGAGTAGATATAAAACAATTTCTAGCAGTATTCTCATTGGAAAGTTAAATATTCTTTAGCCCCAGCATATTCTTCTGATGAATTATGTGCTCTTGTTTGAAGAAAAAGTGTCACACTAAACTTCTGAATGCTCCATTAAATATTCATATCAAAAATATTGATACATTCAAGTTTATGTTTTTGCAATGGTTTTTTTCACATATTCTCCCACCAGATATAAGAAGTCACCTCACAGAAATGTGGAAAAAACTGTTAACCAGATTAAATTTACCAGTAACTCAAGATGTAGCTTCATTATCTAAGACCTATCTCCTTAAGTTTCTTTCTGGATGTTTAGTCAAGAATCTACACCTAAAGAATTATGGCTTTAAAAAATGGACTTCTTATGACATTCCAAGCTTATTTCTTTTTCCAATTCAAACAGTAAAGCTGATTGGATTTGTTCTTTTCAGACTTTATGGAGCATCATTATCAGACTGATGACAATCCATGGTTGTTAGGTTCATAAATGGAATATAATTGCCACTGACATGGGTAGATGTAAATGAAGCATAGATCATGGACCATATAATTAATGACAGTCAAATGTAAAACTATTGAGGTGTAATTGAGGGATTAAACAAAATTGATAGTGATTTTCATCTTCTGATTGGAATCTCTACAGATTTCTCTGATATTTTGCTAAAAGTTAAGCTGACTGGTTTAAAAAAAAAAAAAATCCATTTGATAAATAATGAATTAGTTTGAGATTCTGAAACCTCTAATTTATGTATTGTATTTTATAATTTAATATTTGTTTTTCTGTTTTGTGTGTACAAACAAGGATTATTTTTACATGCTTATAGGTTTGTATTTACTCTATGCTCCAAAAATTGGACCTCATAAAAAAGCTGCAAATGAGACCATTTAAAACTAGATAAAATTAGTGAAAATATCAAATAATATTTTTTTGGAGGGAGGGGGGGGTATGATAGTTTTTACTAAATTATAAACGTTGTTAGCCGAGAGGTCATCGCAGCAACCTTGCAAGCAAGTAGTTGGTTGTTGGGTTCGCCTTCCGACCGATGCTATGACATATGAAAAAAAAAAACTGCAGTACATAAAATTAATTCATCATTTGTAATTTTACTATTTTTTTTTTTGTATTAAATTTATAATTATACTTTGAATTTTATTAATAGGGGAGGGAGGATTTTATTTTATTATTATTTTAATAATTAACAAATGAAACTTTTTAAAAAAATGATAAATGTATTAAGCTCAGTTTAATTCTTTTTTTATTATTTAAATTCTATTAATAGAAATGTTTCAAATAAATTTGCATTTTTATATGAATATCTTTGTTATGCCGTATTAAAAAAGTGTATTTTTTTTTTTTAAGTAACAAAACAAAACTATTTTTTATTATTATTATTATAAGTTTTGTGCTTGTGTTAAAATTTATTAAAATATAGGCTTATTATTAAAAGATCTTTATTAAGATTTCTAAAATATATGACTTTTTTTTCCACAACCATTAATAATCATATTTCATATAAGTTTATTATTAAGTTAAACTCAACGAATACAGTTATAGAACAGATAGGTTTAATAATAATTTATTTAAAAAACATTTCAACTATAGAAACAAATCCTCTTTATAATGGAAATTGTTTTTTTTTATATATATAAATCCTTATCATATACATATATTTTCAAAAATATTTGCATTTTCTCTTTAAGTTAAATTGTCCAAAAAATTTATCTTCTTTCCGTCTTTGAAAATGTATATGTGTCAATATGTCTATAGTATATGAGGTTGGTCTAATAGAATTCTGGGCTGATGGATGATTATGATAGGATTGAGCTAAAGGTGAAAGATATTGCAAATATATATTATAGTGCAACTCACCTCTCCTCAAGGTGTTAAAAACATATAGAAACCGGTTCCTAACTTGTGTGAGAGTGCATGGGCAAGGAAATTCAGGTGTTGATACCTCTATAACAACGCAAATATATTAACCATTAAATGAGACTTAAGGAATGTATTTCGGCTAGGGATAATGAAAGATTAGCTTAATAAATGATTACAGAGAATTTGAAATTTGTCAGTCTATCTATCTATCTATCTATCTATCTATCTATCTATCTATCTATCTATCTATCTATCTATCTATCTATCTATCTATCTATCTATCTATCTATCTATCTATCTATCTATCTATCTATCTATCTATCTATCTATCTATCTATCTATCTATCTATCTATCTATCTATCTATCTATCTATCTATCTATCTATCTATCTATCTATCTATCTATCTATCTATCCATCCATCCATCCATCCATCCATCCATCCATCCATCCTATGTCTGTCTGTGTCTGTCCGTCCGTCTATATAATTAATATTTATAACAAATACAGTAATTAGATAATTAAAAATTTTATCCACTTAGGAGCATTATTGATTATACTAGTAATCTTTGTCAACTAACACATTGAAAGACTAACCTTCCCACAATTCTGTGATCTTAACGTTTGCTGCCTGTTTGTTAATTAAGTCATGTTTGTATTTGTATATTAGCATAGCTTCCTTTATTTTCTTTTTATTGTTATTTTTTTCAATTTGCAATATTTTTACATTATTAAAATTGAAGTTAAAACCATAAATACATGACTTAATTATTATGGTCATGAAAAACAGATGCTGAAATATTATTATCTACTTTACAATTCTGAACCTGTTTTAATAACAGCAAGTGCTCTTTAGTTCTTTTTTCCAATGTACATCTTGATTCACCTACATATACTACCATACATACATATCCATTTATAAATGACACAATTTTTATTTATAAATGAGGTTTTATCTTTAGAGTTATTTATTAATTTGTTCAATGTAGGAGGTGTGTAAAATGCAATATCACATATATCTTTATAAATTTTCCTTATAAAATTTGCTTGATCATTCGAAATATATGGTATTGATATCCATATTTTTTTATTATTTGCAGGAGAATCAATATTATTATTAAAATTGTTATTCTTATATTTTGTATTAAAATCTCTAATAACATTATATAGATGATTATAATTGTAGCCAACATTTAACAATTCATTCGAATATATTTCAATATTTTTGCCTTTATCCGATGAATATTGGCAAAGCCTATTATTTCTAAATAAGGACTTCAAACCTGCCATTTTGTGTGACATTGGCACTCTTGATTTATATAGAATATAACCTCATTTTACTACTGGTTTAATGGTCATACAGTAATCCAGCCTTCATTGATTTTCAGTTATTTTAAGATCAAGAAACTGAACGCACATTAAATTTTCATCTGTTTTTATCCATTTTAGGTCTTTTAAACCATTTAATTCTTTAAACAACTCATTAATTGTATTTTATTTGCCACATACAAAAACATCATCAACATATCGATCACTATATTATCTGTTTCTAATGCTTTGATAGCTTCAGGAAATGAAAGATATATATATATTAAAATTGTAATCTACATTTTTTGGTGACAAAAATGAGTTATAAATATTCTTGATGCTCAATTTTAATTTTTGACTATTTTCCTAGGAAGAGTTTATCTCCTAATTTATTATTATTATTTTTTTATCAGGTTTCCCGATTCTACAACTTTCAGAGAGTGAATGAATGATCTAATATATTTTTTAAAAAGGACATATATATAATTGTTTATTTATTTTTTAAAAAAGAGAGAGGTTATTTTTATACTGTTTATTTATATTTTATAGGATCTTATGACATGATGGGTAACACATTCTCTTACTATGTCCATAGTCTGAAGTATTTTAGATTAATAGGATTTTATTTTTGGTAGATAAGTAGCCCACAACAAATGCAACCTAAAAAAATATAAAAAATATATATATATATATATAAACAAATGCAACCTGCTATTAAGTCATTACTTAGTAAATGGATTTTTACCCTTGTTTGATAGAGACTAAAACAATGAAACCCAATCTTGATTTTTCATCTTCTCATTAACTATTTTTTTTTTTTTGTGAAAGCTATCTTTGTTCTACAATGGGTTATAAATCTATTTTTACTTTTATTGTATTTATTATATTCTGAATCTTTAGTAGGAGTTATATTTTTATATTATTATTTCTATGTTGCTGTAAAATATTGAACAGAAATGGGGACTGGTTTAGAACACGTTCTCCACTATTTTGGTTTCTATCACTGACACATCCAAGTGATAGATGAGATTGAGCAAACCACAAAGTATTGTGATAGGTAATTGGAACACTATTATGACCCCTTGTGGTTGTTTGATTTCACTTATTGCTTGGATGTGTCTGGTGGGTTTTGGGTCCCCCCCCCCCCCCGAAATCAAAATGGCAGAGAACGCATACTAAACCAGCGCTGAGAAATGTTTGGTTAAAATGCACTGTTCACTTTTCTCTCCAAATTTTTTTTTTTTAATTTTTTTTTGTGCTTATATATTATCCTGGATATATGTAAACAACAATTCTGTTTTAAATTTGGACATTTTATACTTTTTAATAGATTAAGTTTTGGATTTTTTTTAAAAAAGAATTTATCTTTATGTGTTAATTAAAAAAAAAAAGATCTTTTGATACAGCCATTCTCACCATCATGCTAAAACAAATACAGGATTGTTTATGTTTTATTTAATCTTCTTATCTATAAGCATGAGTAGTAGCCCTTTTGTTAGTTTAAAGCAGGGGTGTATAACCTGTGTTCTCAGCACAAAATCATAAACTTATTTAAAACATTTTTTTTTTTTTAGTGATTATTACTTGTCATAATATGATTAAAATTATTGTACTATACACTCAAATACAGTATCAAATTCAATTAGTTATGTTTCCCTCTTTTACTTTCATAATAGAAAAAAATATTTAAAAACTTTAATGGTGTTTTATTACTTAAATATGTATTTTTTTTATATTACTGATCACAAACACGAATCTTCTCGGATGATTTTAAGACTGCTGATCACTTGAAACTATCAGAATGATTAAATAAAATAAAAGTCAGCATTATTACAGTGATAAAGAAAATTGGATTTAATTTATGATATTGCAAAAATGTTTTTCTGTTTTATATTATCTTCCTGGTCTATATCTTACAAATTAGAAAGGAATTACAACTCATAATAGTCAAATCTTGCTACTTCTCGAAATTTCTTTAGTTGTAAATTTCATATTTATTTCAGAGTGTTTATGCCTAAAGTTGAGGTTTTGGAGCGCATGTTTAAAGGTTGAAATGGCTGAAACGTTACAAAAATATAATATAGCTTAGTTACAATATTGTTTACTTATAATATTTTTAATTATAGGGAATTTGAACATAGACTTTCAAGCTCCCTTCAGTTACCCACTCTACCTCATATAACCAATATACATGACCACACACATGTGAAAAAGATGAATGATCTATATTCGTGCTGAACCAGCACTCATCAGTTGGTCCAGATCATCATCTCCCACATTTATAGGTAATCAGTACTCGATTTATATTAAGATAGCAAATCTTTAGACTTTGAAAGTCTGTGTTCAAATCCTCTGTAATTACATTTAAACCCCAAGTAAATATATTAATTATGCTCCTATTTCCAATATATTATTTTCATAATTTTTATTAACGATCACAATGTCTTGAGTTTGTACTATGATTTTAATAATGTATTCATATGTTGTGATATATTTCGATCATTATGATATTAAACTAATATAAATTATTATAATTTCCCTAAATTAATATAAAATAAATGTTTTGTTTTTTTTTAAAAAAAGATAATTTTACATCAGTTTTGAGAAACACTTCATATTCAATTAATAAAATAAAGACTACTTGCTTCTGCTCATTTATTCCCATATATGAAAGTGTTCTTCAAGATTACCCCTACAGATAAGCCACCACCATTCAATGGATACTGGAAAATCTTGCTTACATTAATTCTCAACATTCCAAACTTTACTTATTCACCACCTCAAGATAAAATTAAATATTGGGATATATACCAGATAATTTGCTCTCCCTTAAATGATAAAAGGCCAATTCTAAACATTTACAATAGACAACTAACCCAAAAATTAAAATTCAGTTCATTGGAACTCAAATATTATGATTTTATGCTCAAATTAAATCTTGAAGCACTACCAACTTTACATTTTTATAGATACAGAAGAAGGCATTACATAAATACAGAAGACATATGCTGGTTATGTAATAGAGAGACTGAGACACAAGAATAATTTCTTTTTATCTGCCTTTCATTTGATAATATTTGCTCATCCATACCATCATTATACAAACAAAGAAATTGTGACATTCAAACACTTTTACAAGCATTTGTTAAAGGTAGCTACCCACATATTCAAGCAAGTGCTTTTACATTGTTCTCACTATGGTGTACAAGATAACAATCCAAGAAGACATCCAAATTTATTCTGGAACAAAATGGAGCTACTCCACTTAAGGATGAAAAAATTGTGTCCCAAGAGATGTACATAGCCACTTGGTCCATATTGCAACAACGCTCAAAATTATAGCATGAAAAAAAAACTAACAAAAAAGAGAACTAAGAGCCTTGTCAGTGAATAAAACTGATTGGATGTGTATATAGAAAAATGTAAACTCAAATTTGTAAACTACATGCATATCCTTTGTTTTTGTTGGCACCCCCCCCCCCGCCCAATTAAATTTTCAAATTGTTTATATTAACTTCAATTTATCTGCATGTGGTAAAATAGTTATAAATGTTTTTCTTGTTATATGCAATAAAGTCCTTTTGAAAATAAAATAAAGACTACTTTTTTGTCATGTCATTTTATTATTATTTTGGCAGTTTGGCTCTTGTTATATAATAAAATAATGATTTATACATCACTAAAATTTATAATATATCTGTTTAATTAAAGTAATGCACATTCGGTGATAATTTAATTTACGTTACAAAATTTTAAAACATGTTTTTGAAATGAAATCTAAGTCAAAAAAGATAAATAATGAAATTTTGTTCAAAGAACGTATTAAAAAAAATCAAACAAAGTAGATTGTTAATAATATTTATTAATTACACATTAGACGAGATTGACCAATAATGAATAATATTTTTATAGTGTAAAATTAATCTACAGAAATATTATTTATTAAAATAGCGATTGTTTTTTGATTTAGCATTTAATAATAATTATGATTTAAACATGTTTTATTTCGAATTGTTCTATTTATTTATTATTTTTAAAAAAATATTTTAGATATACGTCTGTATTTATATATATACATTGTATGCCTATCATATATTATTTGTCAGTTTTATGTGTTCGTGTATGTGCACATATAGACAGATTATGAAACGTAAGCAATTTTAAATGAATAAAGTGTGCTTGAGTAAGGTGTAAAATAACTATTAAAACCTGTACGTTTTAATGGCATGTATTATTGTTTTTGGCATGCAATCCGATGACTGGCATACAGTCTGGGCTTCATTAAGAGAAGTTTAACAGATCACATGATTGGCATGTGGCCAAGAATCAAATTGTTCTGAGGTAATTTGATTGCAGTATTCAAGTATCCGTTTACAATTAATACAGCCAGCTCATTAAAGCTCTGTTTTGCAAGAAGCCTGTCTAGTTCCAACGGTTGAGCTCAATCACTTTAATCTAATGAGAGGATCATAGGGTTATACTGCATATGGGTTATAAAATCACTATGTGATTTATCAGTCTAGTGCTACCATTTTATTCTTTTAAATAATATTTTTAATATAGCTATTAAAGAAAAGTATATATATTTGAATCTTTTTTTAACGTAAGGATAATTCTTTATCATGTGGTGTTATTAGTTTTTATTTTTTAAAAAAAGCTTCAGATGTATATGTTGCATATATTTTAGTGGGGGTGGACAAGGAGTAAATAGGAATGTTGCTGGTTAATTTTTAAAAGAATTGAATTGTATCTTTGTGATTTAATAGTGAAAACAAAAAAATAGATTAGCATAAAAACGTGAATTCCCAAAACGTTTATATTTTTTTGACTGTACAGCCTTTAACTTAGATGATATATCTATGCTTTTGCAGACATGGAAACAAAAAAGGATCAAATTTTTTAAAATAGCCTCTCCCTAATATCTCTATATAGAGGAGCAATAAAAGACTTTATTCACCAAAACTTGGTTATCTGAAGAAAATTTAAATAGTTGTCCATCTTGTTTTACTCTCTATATAATAATTAATAATATAGAAATTTTATTTATACATGTAATATTGTGGAAAGAAAATAGTTTTCACACATGCGCTATAGAATTCACACACACTCCCCCATCAGTAAACCGTTTAAAAGCAAAAATCGAACTTGTGCAAGTAATTTTCCAATTTAAAAATCAGACTTATAATAGGTTAGGCACCATCAATAAAGGTTGCTTATCTAAAAAAATAGGTTCTAAGCATAGATAGACCAGCTGTGCTTTTAAAATATTTATTGATGGGAGGGTGTGTATCAATTCTATAGTGTATGTGTGTGTCAACTAGTTTCCACAATATTATATATATTCACCTTTATTGTTAAAAGGAGGTTTTTGATAACTAATTGAGATTGTTGATTGTTATTAATATTCGGATTATTTAAGTAGTGACTGATTTTATTGATTACTTATAAAACCCATTTAGCCTTGATCATTATTGCAATTATTATTGAAGTAATACATTGGGTGCAACTTGAAAATTATAATTGCAATTTGAATGCTATAATTGACTATTTATTAGTCTGTATTCAGAGCAGGTTATATTTACCTGTTTAAGGAGGCTTATTTAAGCTTCTATCAATATTTTCAGTCTCTGTGGTCAAGTTGCAATCTTTAGTATATATATATTTCTTCTTTTATATATATATATGTCAAATGCGTTGACCGGGAAGCCAACCCAGGCTAGCTGCTTGGAAGGCAGCTATGCTAACCACTAGCTCATCAACGCTTGACATGTATATATAAATATGTTGGAATATAAATAAAGGTGGATTCCACCTTTATTGTTAAAAGGAGGTTGCCTTGACAACAGATTGAGATAGTTATTGATATTGGCATTGTGTAAGTGTTGACTGATTGTAATGATTATATATATATATGTATAAGTTTAACAAAATCAGTTGAGTAATTGAAAAGTTATATTATATTGATAGTCTTATGATCAATTGGCAATAATAAACTATATTTTATGAAAGTTTTTCATGACATCATTTTCTCTACAGATTTTTCCAATATATTTTTTATTCATAAAATGAGTCACATTTAATATGTGAATCTTTTATTAATGATATTAACGAGGGACTTTAAAAAGAAAAAAATGAAATATTGAAGTTTACTTTCTATTTGAATTTTTGATGTGTAACAACATTTTAAAAAATTGTAATAAATCTTGTTCTATTATTTTGTTTGCATTATTTTAAAATGTTTATATATTTTATAATCTTTTAAAAAGCAGAATCCAATTAATATTTTAGTGAACAAATTATAAAAAGCATTATATATCAAAGTTGAATAATTTTAAAATAGATTCAATTTATTTTGAAAATCAGTTCCCAGAACCAGTATTATTTTTGTGTCATTCATTTATATATAAAGATTTTTTAAATTCAGAAATGTTCCTTGTGGTTTAGCACTGTGAGAGAGTGTGATATTTGGTAGTTCCAGATTTCTAGATTGATTTCCAGATAAGTTTGTTCAATTGAATTATTTTTTGTTACTGCTTTCAAAAAACATGTCATTTACATTATATACCAAGTTTAGTACAGAGACACATAAATAATGTTGAAAATGGCAGAAATTATATGAAAATAGGTTTTGCCAATAATGAAGTTCAAAAGTTCTGAAATTTAAAGATCTTATTATATATATTACACTGTAGTACCTGAGTGCACATTGAATATCATATGGATCTAAGGTTATTAGTCCAAAGGGTACTGTGGTATTAGAGCTGCGACATGAAGAATTATAATCGTTTAATCATTAAATTAATTAGGTTATTAAATCAAAAACAAATTTTAAAATCTACATTAAAAAAAAACAATTTAACAAAAAAAATACGAAAAGCATTAATGTGAAGAATAGTTAAAATGCGTGTTTAAATCAAATTGAGTGTGTGTTTGCACGTGCATATTCTGCATAATCTATTTTAATACATTGTACAGGCTTACACCTGCATTTATATATGTAATATATGCAGGATTCGAACTCAGAACTTTCACATGACCTACAACTCTCAGTGCCATCTTATATTGCTGACTCACCTGATCACACACATGTTGAAAAGATAAATAATCACCAATATGCGTATTTCGTGCTAAACCAGCACTCATTAAACTATGAAGATTGGTTATCTTAATATAAAGCTGGGTACTAATTGTATACATGTGTGGAGATGATAATCTGAACAACTGATGAGTGCCGGTTTAGCACGAAATACATATATTGGTGATTATTTATCCTTTCAACACGTGTGTGATCAGGTGAGTCAGCAATACAAGATGCACTGAGAGTGTAGGCCATGTGAAAGTCTGAGTTCGAATCCCGCATATATTACATATATAAATGCAGGTGTAAGCCTGTACAATGTATTAAAATAGATTATGCAGAATATGCACGTGTAAACACCCACAAAATTTGATTTAAACACGCATTTTAACTATTTTTCACATTAATGCTTTTCGTATTATTTTTTTTTTGTTAAATTGTTTTTTATTTTAAATGTAGATTTTAAAATATGTTTTTGATTTAATAACCTGTTATGTTTTTGATTTAATAACCTAATTAATTTAATGATTAAACGATTATAATTCTTCATGTCGCAGCTCTAATACCACAATGCCATCCAAAGGTATAATTTTTTTGGATATCTTGATATTTTTATCATCATCCAGGCATGACTTATAATTTAAATAAACTTAAGGGTATAATTTTAGTTAGATTCTCTAGACAATCTAAATATTGGCTTTTGTATATTATATGTCTTACATTCATATAGATGTATAACTTGGATTTCTTTATATATATATATACACACACACACACAAATTGAATGTCCATTAATGAAAAAATTATTGTAATAACAATAAAATTAATAAATGTAATGGTTATTAAGTATTATATATAGTCTTAACAATCAGAAATATTTTCGATTAATTCTGAAAGTAATTTTGCTGATTGTAAGATTGTATATAATAGTTAATTACTGTTATATTTATTATTTTTAGTATTATATATATTATAAGTCGAACTGGACATAGTCAAAATTATAACCTCAAAAGAAATATTAAAGTGAGGCATGAAACAAGTATTAGGCTATAAGATTATGATTTGATAAACATTAGGCTAAGATCAGGCTTCTCCATTAATGATTTATGGTGACAATAAAAAGAGTCATATGGGTACTAATGACAATAATTACTAAACATTATACATACTCTAATTATAATTAAAAAATAAATTTTAAGGTGAGAAACCTAAATTCACTCTTACAAACCATAAAAGCTCTTAATATTTACAGCATACAACACAGAGAGGTTAAGTTATAATATAATCTTTTTTTCATAATAAATTTTTTTTGTTGTTATATAACGATATTTTATTCTATATTATATCTAGGATTTATTTTTAATTTGAAAAAAAATATTAACTTATAGTACTGTGATATATTAATGCCTATTTTCTTTGAATGATCATATATCTAGAACATTGGCATATTGAAAACATTTTTATAAATGTATATTGTTTGAAGTATTCCATTTTAAATATATTTATTATTAATAATTAATAAAGATTATTTTGCTGCGATATATTTTCTCATTTTTATATGGTCAAGTTTGGATGGTATGAATGAAAAAATAAAATTTATTTGCAATTAATGAATATTTTTTACTTTTATTTTTCATAAAATGAATTGTTTCTTCATAATAATGTTATTTTAGAATGTTTTGTATAGCTTCTGCACACTTTGTGCACATATAAGCATGGAAATTAACATATGTCAAATATATGTAAGCAGAAAACAATCTGCATTTGGAATTTTAAATATAAAACAGACAAGTTTATTCAGAATATTTACTTTTTTTTTCTCCTCATGTGTCATATCATCAGCCGGGAAGCGAACCCGCTAACCTGGGACAACTGCTTGTAAATCAGCTGTCGCCGACCTATCGACGACCAATGCTTGACAACTTTTTTAAAAGCAATTCTTTAATTTGCAGATTTTTTTTTTCATTATATTTATTCAATGATCTTAGATGTTGCCAGTACATATTCTTTGGAAGTTTTACATTAATTTGTTTTTTTCTTTTACAATATTTGCAAGCTTTAATTCATATTTTTTTTTTTTTTTCGTGTGGCAAAGCATCGGCCGGGAAGCGAACCCGGGACAATAAAAAAAAACGGTGTTAAGCCCCTCCCCATGACACATCCACAACCTGAAGTTGAGTGCACTTTCAGTCTAGTTTATCATAGTTATAATTCTTTTAAAATTAATTATTGTTCCTGCTTTATTTATACTGTAACTTTCAGTGAAGTTTATCATAATCATAAATCTCTTAAATTAATTATTGTTGCTGCAATGTAAAATAAAGCAGCCGTAATAATTAATTTAAAGAGCTTTGATTATGATAAAATACATTGAAACTGTATCCATTGTTAGGTTCTAAAGAAGAAAGAAATCACTTCATTATGCAGCTGAAGAAATGTATACAAATTTGAATTACAGTCAATGAAGGAGAAAAAATTAGCGGTTTTGATTGTCATCTTCTAAACAGATATAACAAATTATCGCTAATAATATCCATAGGAAGTGTTTATTTAGTCATAGTATCCAAATTCTTAATCTGCCTTTGCCAGATAATTTGTTATAACGAAATACATAATTGTTGTATGCATTTTTTGTGCCGAGATTTTTTGACTCTGAAGAGGCTAGGTAGTGGGCCTTAATAATTCCTAGAAAATCACTTGGGCTTGAACCAGTAGTTCTGTTCAATTGATCAACCGTGATTTTTTTTTTTTAAATGTATTTTACTCGGTCCATGATAGATCCAGAAATCTTTAGTTGTTGAGTCCACCATTCTACCATTGTGCTTAAAAATTCTGATGAACAACGTAATATTAACGCGTGATATCCTGATTGTTAGTGGTTTTATTGTCTGCAAAAAACGTTTTTATATTAGTACATTATTATTCTTACAAACAATTTTAATTTATACTATTATCATTCATCATTTTTACAATGTAAAGTTGTATATTTAATAACAGGCTTTCACATAAATATAATAACCATTTTATTATAATTGCTGTGAAAGCCGTTTTTTTTTTTTTACATTTTATTATTGCTGTTGTTGAATATTTAAAACGCCCCCCCCCTCCCCCCATGAATTATTGACGGGAAGAAAAATTAAAGGCCTGCATATTGAATATTTTCTTTTCTAGTTCCTAAGTATTATTTACTAATGTCATTCTTGGAAATAATCTTTCTGTTAATTCATTGCTAAAGAATAATGAATCTGTCTTGGAAATAGAGTCTTTTGAAATGAAATGATTACTTCATACAAAATAATCAAATGCTGGGAGCTTCTCTTTAATAGCGACTTGATGGAATTAACTGACAGCAGTCAGGATGGAAATAAATGAATAATTTTTATCTTTAATGTGACGTAGAATTAAATATCAGGTGTAATTTTTATTCATAAAAATTTACTCATTTAATTTTTTTTTCCTATTTTAACTACAATTGGTATTTGGATTTTTTAAATCTATTCATAATACAAAATTAATAAATCATATACAACAATTATTATTTTTTTACATTTGATGTAATATCTATTTAGAATATAATGATTGTTAAAATTATTTTATCGGTATAGTGATAATTGTTATTGGGAAAGAATAATTAATTGTTGTCACACAATAGTGAAAATAATTTGAGATCTATGTAAAATATAACAGGACTAGTTTTACATTCTACAAATAATAATAATAAAAATCGATTTTGTAAATATCAAAAAGTGCCAGATAGTGAACCAGTTTATCTACAGAGTCCAAAGGAGTGAGTAGTGGAAGGGTCTGATGAAAGATTAGCTTTGCACAATCAACAAACAGTGCCAACCAGAAGTATCTGCTGTCGTATAGAATATTGTATTGAATGATTGGAAACTAAGTGTTGCTTTTCTTGCAAATCCTTTTATCTATCTCTGTGCTATTTGTCTTATTCTTTTTTTGGCTTCAGTGTGTTCAGCCACTTAGGTTGACGCAAAGCGTGGGTATGGCAAACTTTTTACTGCCATTTCCTAACTAACTAACTATGATAGTAGGACTGTATGTTTGTGCAACTACATTTTAAACCTTTGATTACATACACAATAGTTTTGATTATATTTTTTTCTTATTCTTAAAATTTTGTATGGAAATAAATATGCAATGCCCTTTGCTTTGGGAAAACACCTACAGAGAGAGATATTGCAGGCTGGAAATTCCTAGTTATGGGTGATCTTGCATGAATAGTATAAAAAATAATGAATTGTTTAGAACTGATTTGGGGATAGAAATTTCAATTGGAAAATTATTATGTGCTTAGGCAGTCCTTTTTAGAAATTGCTTGCTTCTTACAAATGGGGGAAGGGGCATAGAAGAGATGTTCTGAAAATAGTTTCTCTTGCAAAATCTGACTAGCTTATGTCTGTTACATCACTCATGTAAACACCTAAAAATAAAAATAACATTTTATTACAGATATAATAAACACCTCCATACTTCCCCTATTTTTTTTAAGTTCATTTAAATAAGATATAATAAAAGACAAATGACCCCCAAGATGCATTTCGTGCTGAACCAGCACTCATCAGCTTGCCCAGGCCACCATCTCTCATATATATCTTTATTATATGAAAAGTATTTATTTAGAGTAAATTGTTATGACAAAATTCTTATTTTTAGGTTCCCCTTTCTCATAAATAATTAATTTAAAAAATGTTTATTATTATTATCTTAATAAATAATGAAGTTAATATATTTATTCTAAAGAATATGTAAATGCTGATAAGAAATTACAATTAATAAATACAGATATTTGCATTTGACTGAACTACTAGAAATTGTATAAATTTTAGAGATATATGATATTAAAAATTTCTGAATTTTTGATGACCAAATTAATGATATTGTACTTGCACTGATATAAATTATTGCAAGGTTAGTAGTAAAAGTATACATTTTCTAGGTATAATTTTATTATCAAGATCTCTTTTAGTTCCATTGTTTGAACACCTTTTATGTTAGGATTCAACATTGGTAATCATGGTAAATTAAAAGATGACTATTTCATAATACGCAATAGGATGCTAATGTAAATGTTTTCATTGTAGGATAAAATGGTAAGATTTATACAGAGAGAAAATTATATAACAATCTGCATTAAAAGTAATTTGGAAAAAGTACATTACTTTAGTTAAAATATATTTTTCTCATCTGATGTTTATTTAATATCTATAATTACAATAAAATTGCAAACTCATTCTTTGTATAAAGTGCTTTCTTTTTATTTAATGTGTTTGCAATTATAATAGGATGTCAAAGCCATTTTACAGATGACAGCTATGTTATTTTCAAATCATGATTTTAAAAAAATAAAGTCAACAAAAATAAATTTAAAAATTACATTACACTAACTAAACAATGTTCTTACTTGTTTTAAGATTATTTAATGTGTTCTCCATTGTGATAAGATAGCAATTGCATTTTAAGCAATATTTTCATCATATAATGAATAAGAAATGATGATAGATGGATAATTAAATCTTAAACCGAATTCCAAGAAATTGTAAAAGATTCAGAAAGAGACCACACTTGAGATGGATGGATGAAATAAGAAAGTTTGCAGGGGTGATGTGGAGAAGAGAAGCTAAAGACAGAGAAGATGGATTGAACTTGGAGAGTCCTTCATTCTGCAATGGATTGATAATGATGATGATGAAGATGGGGTGGAGTGGTTTGAAGCCTGTCCTTTAAAGCAGTGGTCTTCAACCTTTTCACACCTGCGGACCGGTAAAAATAAGGATAAGGTTTCGCGGACCAGCAGAAGTCTATAGATAAATTTTCTTAAAGATGTAAACTGCATAGCCTTAGATGAGCATAATTGTTACAACTGATCAAAACAACAATCTTAAATATACAAAATGCAGTTATATATATATGGAGTTTGTATAATAAAAAACTTTTTTTTTTAATTTTGAATTTTTTTAGAAAAGTAATAACAAATTTAATTCTATCCCCCCCCCCCCCCATAAACATTTGTTATAACTAGAAAAACAAATTAATTTACGTATGATTGATTAGATTTTGTTTTCGTTCTGTTTCTTTTTTTTTTTAATTGGGTAAAAATGAAATGAAAAAATAAATAAAAATTGTTTAAATTATTATTTTGTTATTACCTTTCCTGATAATCTACCGGCGGACCTGTAAAAAACTTCTGAGGCCCGGAACCGGTCCGCGGACCAAGGGTTGAAGAACACCGCTTTAAAGTATGAAGATTGGCTATCTTAATATAAAACCGAGCACTGATAGTATATATGTGTGAGGATAGTAATCTAGATCAACTGATGATTTCTGGTTTAGTATGAAATACGTATATTGGTGATTATTTATCTTTTCAACATGTGTGTGATCAGGTGGGTCAGCAAATGTGAGATGGCACTGAGAGTAGTGGGTCGTGTAGAAGTCTTAGTTCGAATCCCGCATATATTATATATATAAATGCAGGTTTAAACCTGTACAATTTACTAATTTATTAAGGTAAATCTGCCAATCAATATTTATAGCTATAATACAGTTTCATTTAAATCTGTCATTATAATATTTAAATAGAAGAATGCAAGTTTTTTTTTTTTATATATATTTTGGGTATAGACAAAGATAGTAATTAGTTTTAAAATATATTATTTTTATTAATTTTATTATAAAAGCTTTAGAAGCACATATATGTGAACAATAAAATTCCGATGTTTGTATTCAAACTAGAATCTTTTTTTAAAAAAATCTTTTCATTTCTTTTTAAAGCAGTTAAAAAGAAAAAAAGTTAAAGGAAGAGGGAAGTATTATAAACTAAAAATCTCATAAACTTAATCAATCTGAAATATTAATTTATTGGAAATATAAATTATTGCCTGTAAATTTATCCTCTAAATAATTATACTTTGGAAATCAAAATTATAAATTACTGTTAATATCTATATTGTAGTGTGTTGGTTAATTACTTTTTAGAATCTTCATTAATTATTGAATATTATCTTGTTAAATTTATTAAACATTATATGAATCTAATGTTTTATTTGAGCATAATTTCAGATATATCTAGACAAGCGTATTGGTGGATAGTGGGTGGGTGGGAGGTGGTGGTAAGCCTGATGCATAGTGTAAATTAATCAAGCATGAGGTGCTATTTTTTTTTTTTGAAGACACAAATAGATGGTGTCTAAGACTAATATTTGATTAAAAATGTTCTAAGTATTTTCTGAACAGCGTAGGCATGTCATATATATATATTTGACATTGTGTTACAGGTATGCATCTATATAGCTAGCTCATTCTATTCTTTGCTTTTATTATGTATACTTTTCATTAATTTCATGATTTATATAAATGGTGCGCTAACGTGAGTCATTCCATTACATATAAAATGGTGGATTAGCTGTGGGTCATAAATGAATGATTCTGTGATTAACATCTCATCAAACTTTCCCCCCATTATAATACATATATATATAACATTTCAGTTTTCATTAGGTATTATTTTTAGGTATGTGGATTCCAGGTAAATAATTTTTAAAGTCTCCTATTATTTATATAAATATAAACATTGCCTCTATGTCTGACAACTTCCTACTCACCTAGACGTAAGATAAATTTAATATATAACCAATGAAATTGGCAGAGACAATACAAATGTATTAAAATATAACAAAATGTCATTGTTCCTACACTTTTTATCTCGCAAAGAAAATAATCCGTGACATTTTGGATTTTTTTTTATCAAAACTGAAATCAATTTAGTCATCATCTTTTTTTGGTTCTTACAGATAATTCAACCGATGACGTATTACCCTGAAGGCATCAGTCTAATGTTGCGATTTTTAAGATAACGTCTCCAAGTGATCTGCAGACACATTTAGTCGCTAAAATGTGTCCGCAGATCACGTGAACACGGTACGTTAAAAATCGCAAGATTAGACTGATATGCCTTCAGGGTGATACATCATTGTTTGATCACATGATAAAAAACAAAAAAATAGACAAAAATGTGATGCAGGGCACGTGATAAAAAAGGTCACGTGACAAAATATAAAAATTTAAACAAAATTTACATATTAAAGAAAAAAAAAGGGTAATACGGTCACGTGGTTTTTTAGATGGCTTCTTGGTGGGCAGAAAACAAACACCACCATGTTTCTTGGTCCTGAAAAAAAAAATACAAAAAAAAAACAAAAATTTACATGCATGAAATACAAAATAAGGTCAATACAAAATATAAAAACGTACTGTATATTGCTAATTTGATTTAAAAAATTATTGAAAATTATTTGCAAATTAAACGTAATTAAGTGGAAGTTTGATAAGTGTAGAAATATTTAATTGAAAATAAACAGCTAAATAAAAAACACGCGATTTAATGCAAATCTGGCTTAGTACTTTTACATGCATTTGGTAATTTTCAAAACGTACTTATTTATTAACAAAAATTTTTTGTAAATTTAAAAAAAAACAGATAAAAAATACTTTACCTGAATTAATGCAAATCTGGCATTAATGGCAATCTTGTATAAAACGTGTTATCACATGCCGTACTTTTACATGCATTTGGTAATTTTAAAAACTTACTGTATATTGGTAATTTGAATTAAAAAATTATTGAAAATTATTTACAAATTAAACGTAATTAAGTAGAAGTTTGATAAGTGTAGAAATATTAACAAAAAATTTTTGTAAATTTAAAAAAAAACAGATAAAAACACTTTACCCGAATTAATGCGAATCTGGCAATAATGGCGATCTTGTATAAAACGTGTTATCACATGCCGTACTTTTACATGCATTTGGTAATTTTAAAAACGTACTGTATATTGCTAATTTGAGTTAAAAAATTATTGAAAATTAAACGTAATTAAGTGGAAGTTTGATAAGTGTAGAAATATTAACAAGAGAAATTTGTAAATTAAAAAAAAAAAATTAATGCGAATCTAGCATTAATGGTGATCTTGGAGAAAATGTGTTATCACATGCCGTACTTTTACATGCATTTGGTAATTTTAAAAATGTACTGTATATTGCTAATTTGAGTTAAAAAATTATTGAAAATTATTTACAAATTAAACGTAATTAAGTGGAAGTTTGATAAGTGTAGAAATATTAACAAAAAATTTTTGTAAATTTAAAAAAAAACAGATAAAAACACTTTACCCGAATTAATGCGAATCTGGCAATAATGGCGATCTTGTATAAAACGTGTTATCACATGCCATACTTTTACATGCATTTGGTAATTTTAAAAACGTACTGTATATTGCTAATTTGAGTTAAAAAATTATTGAAAATTAAACGTAATTAAGTGGAAGTTTGATAAGTGTAGAAATATTAACAAGAGAAATTTGTAAATTAAAAAAAAAAAAATTAATGCGAATCTAGCATTAATGGCGATCTTGGAGAAAATGTGTTATCACATGCCGTACTTTTACATGCATTTGGTAATTTTAAAAATGTACTGTATATTGCTAATTTGAGTTAAAAAATTATTGAAAATTATTTACAAATTAAACGTAATTAAGTGGAAGTTTGATAAGTGTAGAAATATTAACAAAAGAAATTTGTAAATTAAAAAAAAAAAAATTAATGCGAATCTAGCATTAATGGCGATCTTGGAAAAAATGTGTTATCACATGCCGTACTTTTACATGTATTTGGTAATTTTAAAAACGTACTGTATATTGCTAATTTGATTTAAAAAATTATTGAAAATTATTTACAAAGTAAACGTAATTAAGTGGAAGTTTGATCATTGTAGAAATATTACCAAAAAATTTTTGTACATTTAAAATAAAGATTTAATGCGAATATGACATTAATAGCGACCTTACTTTTACATGCATTTGGATTACTTATTGTCTATATTCAATAATATAATTAATTATAAAATTATAATTATTAGAAAAAAAATTAAAATTACTTACAAGTAGCGTTCACTGCGGAGGACTGAATTGGGATATATGTTCCAAAATCGCAGTGAAAGGATCAGCTTTATACAACCCCCTCCACATAAACTCGCTCAAATATGAGTCCAGGTGCTGACGTGCTGTCCCTCTGTGTTTTTTATTTGCATCGCCATTGTTTCACCAAATTGGGTCCAGAATTGTGAACATACTTCTTCATTTCATGACCATTTTGACACAATTTCCTTTTGGGGAGAAATCCACGGTCTTGTAAGAAGATGATTGCTTCTTCCTCTATACTCGGTAAATTAAATAAGGTTGTTGTAGCTTCAGCCATCATAAATGCAAATATCTCAAAGTAGAAGCGCTCAAAAAAGTTACTGTGATGCCGTGGATAGCAAAATCACAATAGACAGAAAAATCAAAAAATTTCCCAAACCTCTCTCCGAATTTTAAATCTCGCGGGTAAAAAAAAAATTGACTCTCTGATGGATTAATCACACCAGTCACTTGGTTGCCATGACAATGTTGTCATGCAAAAAACGTCGATGTCTACCGGAAGGCAAATCGGTAAGTATAATACGTCATCGGTTGAATTATCTGTAAGTACCCTTTTTTTTATTACAAACAAATATTGACAATTATATGCATTTATTTATATATTTTTATTTTCAATAATATATCTTTACAAAACTTATTATTCAATCTTCCGGTGTATTCTCACAAATAAATGTCCATTGGAAAAATGTTGTTTTGTGCTGGGTGTAAAGTCATAGAAAGATTATTAATAAAATCTTTAGACTCTATCTTAAGATTTGAAATATAGGCATTCTTATACATGGAACTTAATTGTAAATATAGGGCATTTGAACTCAGACTTTCAAGCAACCTTCAACTATTCACACTATCTCATACTACTGATACACATGACCACCCACATGTAGAAAAGATAAATAATCACCAATATCGTATTTTGTGCTGAATCAACACTCATTAGTTGATCCAGATTATCATCTCCAGCACATACATATAATCAGTGCTCAGTTTATATTAAGATAGCAAATCTTTATACTTTAATGGACAGGCTTCAATCCACTCCAACTCTTCAGTCATCCATACCATTGAAAATCTGATGATAGAATTCCTTCATCAGTCAAATTCTTACAAATATGTAAGTTACACTTTTCTGCTTAATTTGCTTAAGAAATTTATTATATTTTACTTCAATACTTTAACCAAACTAAGATATTGTTTTATATTGATTTTATATTTCTCAGAAGATATTTATCTTTGAATTCTCTTTTATATCATTAAAATATATTGATCAACTCAGAGCAAAAGCATATTCTGTTTACTAACAAATATTATATGTAAATATCTCAGTTTTGAATATAATCGCCCTAACTTTCACTTTAAAAAAAAAAACGAAGCTACCTTCTTCTAATTGCAAATGCAGGTAATACAACAATTTTCTTTTCAATTGCTCTTTTGAAGAACTTTTGCAAAATGTTTCTAAGATTTAAATTTATTATTAATTTCAAAAATATTTATTGCGATTAGTATTTTTTTTAAATAAAAAAATCTTACGTTTCCTTAATTCTAATTAAATCGGAGAGATTCAAAATATTTTGCTAGAAATAAAAAAAATACGTAGTTTTTAAATAGTCAAAATATTTAAATTAAAAAGTAATTTTGATGAAATCCTTTATATATTTTCTCCGCTTTATATGCCGAGTGTCTGAATAACAAAGTCTCATATTTATTGGCGATTGTAAATCAGTCCTATTTTATATACCAAATCTCTTAATGATGTTATTCCATATTTTGCAAATCCGTCCTATCGTAGAATGCTCAAATAATATCTAATGTATTTAAATACTATTTGCTTTAGTCTTAAGATACTTTTTTGAAGCATTCATTGGGTCTGTTATTATTATTGATCAACAAAATCTTTATATTGCTTTCTTCTTTATTTGTATAGTATTTTTTTTGACACGAAATTAATTGGATATTGCACATTTAAGAAAAGGACAATTAAATTTTATTTTATTTCCAGTTGCTTAGTATGAAATAAAAAAATATTAAATTATCTACTTGTCAAAAATTAAATAATATTAAAAAAAAAAACCCTCAACAAACTGAAATCAGATTTTGATTATATATCAAAAAAAAAAAATATTATATAACAGCAATAATTGTATATTCATTATAAGAATAATATAGAAAAGCCTTTTTTTGGCAAATATTTTTAGTTCTTTTCATTGTGATGTAAATTATTTTAAAACTTCAATTTACATTGCATACATAGTGGCGTCTATTTTTTTTAAGTATAAAATTAATTAAAACTAATAATCCGTATTCTTACAAATATAACATATAAGGTAATTTTTTTTATAAACACCTGTCTTTCTTCCTTGTCCCCTTTCTTATCCATTTAAATTATTTATAATAATCACACAAAATGTACAGAAAAAAAAATACTATACAAATATATATTATATATGTTATATTTGTAAGCATTTAGATCGTTTTTATTACTATTGTTATTATTGGGTTTAATTAATTTCATATATAAAAAGATGGATGTCGCTGTGTATGCAATGCAATATAGTTTATTTGTAGTTACACAACTTATAGATGTGAGTAGAAATATAGTTAGACAGTTACATATAGTTTTTATAGATATAGAGAAGGCATATGATAGAGTAAATAAAAATAGATTATGGGCAAGTTTAATAAATTTGGGAATGGTTGGAGCTTTAGTGGATCTTATTAAGAGATTGTATGAGAATAATTACGATATATATCAATTAGGGAATATAGAATCAGTTAAAGTTAAAAATGGAGTGGGTTTTAAGTAAGGATGCCCTATGTTATCTATTTTGTTTTTGTTGTATTTGAGAAAAATGGAAAGAGCATAATAGAAAGACTAGAAAAACAGGTAGAGATACCATTAATAGATGGTAAGGGAGTATATACATTATTGGGTCTTTTATTTGTGGATGATGTATTCTTGTGCATAGAAAGTAGAGAAGAAATGGAAGTTATGCTGAAGACATGTGCAAGGGTGGGTAAAGAGATGGGGATTAAATTTAATGAAGAAAAATCAAAAGTAATGATAATTAGTATTGAGGAAAAAGAAGAATTTTTATTGGGGAATATAAAGTTAAGTGTGGTGAATAGGTATAACTATTTGGGAATTGTCTTAACTAATCAGAGAAATGCTCTTGAGTGAATGGGATTAAAAATTGATAAATGAAGCAAAGAAAAGAAAGGGATTGATAAAGAAATTAACAGTGTTTTTGTATAATAAATATGATGTAGCTAGAATTGTATGGGAGTATCAGTAACAGGGTTAACATATGGTAACAATGCATTAAGTGTTAGTAATGTGGTATTAGATTATTTAGAAAAAGCACAAAGAGAAGTAGGAAAACGTGCATTATATATGGATGTGTGAATAGAAAAGGAGGCGATTCAAGGAGAAATGGGATGGTTAAGTTTTTATATGAGAGATGCAAAAAGCAAAATGAAAATGTTCAGTAGATTCAATTTATGCATAATAAGAAACTAGCCAAAATAGTATTTAATGGAGTTATGAATAAAGGGCAGGCAACAAGACGCATGAGAAAGGTGATATGGTATGCAGAAGATTTGGATAAAACTTTATGTCAGTATACTTTTACAAAGGGTGAGATGATTGTGTTAGGAGGATTGTTGAGAGTTATAGTGGCAAAGACTGGGACAGAAGAATAGATGTATTAATAAAAAAAATAGGGAGTTGGAAAGATGAAGAGTTAGTATGGAGAATAAAAAAAGTTTAAATATATAAAGAAGTAAACAGCCTATTTGATGTGATTTAATTTATGATAAGAGTAGTGAAAGTAGTTTACTATTTAAGACTAACAGGATTGTTAGCTACAAGGAAATATACACATAAATGGAGAAATATGGGTAATTTAGTTTACAGATTATGTAAGGAAGGCATGGAAAATATTAGGCATTTGCTAATAGAATGCAAATGCTTACAAGCAGAAATGGTACAAATAATGAAGTTGTGGAATAACAAGTATAGACCAAGTGATTATACAGAATGTGGATTATTGGTCTTTATGCTGGGGGTAAAAAAAAGATAAGGAGGATCTAAATACAAACACCATGGAGTGGAGAAAGATGATGTTGTGGAAACGGGATAGAGCAGGATAGAAAAGAATGTGGGAAATTCTTAGGGTGGGGAATAGAATGGAAAGAGAAGATAAGGTGGCTAACAAGTTTTACTTGGACATATTGGATGAGAGATTCCTCACTTCGATAAAAGAGTGGCCATATCACATCACATCAACATGAAGCTTTAAAATAGTTTACATCATATTGATTAGGACAAAACATATTTGCCACAAAAAGGTTTCCTGTATTGTTCCTATAATATATTTACAATTTTTGCTGTTATATACTGATATTTTATATTATAATGTAGGATTTATTTTAAAATATGTGATAAAACAGCATATGGTTTAAATTTCTTATCATTTTTAATATCAAAAAACTTTTACATATTTTTTTTATATTTTGTATATGTAAGCACGCGTGTGCATGAAAATATGTTCTTTTAATAATACTTTAGTCACATATATATATTTCTACCTAAATGCTTAAAAAATATCTTTTTGAAAATGCTCTTTTAAAAAAATAATCATGTACAAGTATTTGTTTATAAAGATTATAACACTGCACCTTAAAAAACATTTATTAAAATCTAGCCGTATTTATTTGCTGAGCTTTATTGATGACAATGGCAGGTGCATTGTGAGGTACACATATGGGGTAGAGATTCACTTGTCTGAATCTAAGCACTACAGTAATTTCACATTTTATAAGATAAAACAAATTATTTATTCGCAAAGCACTTCTTCATATATTTGGTATATTTCGAGTATTTTACTGAAAAGTCCTTTAATGATAATAAACAAACATAGTGACTAAATTTGCCAAAAAAAAAGTATTACATGATATATTTTATGATACTGCAAAAAGTAGGCTGAATAGGGCAAAAAATGTCCTCTCCATACTTTCTTGTCATTCCAACTGTTATTGCTATATAATTATTTATTTAGTAAACAAACATGAATGGACTGCTTAGCAACATATATCAGTCAGTGTGGTGACTGTATTGGCTTTTTAGTTGTGAGTTTAAAATCAAGAAACATTATTGAAGTTTCTTCACATTTGTTTGATAGTTCTTAACTGAAATATCAAGTGAATTTTTTGAAGGCAGGATGAAAGTGTATATGTCTATCTTTTTTCCAATTGACATTTCAAATATTGAGAGACAAAACTAAATTGTGATTCTTATGGCAGCCAAGACAACAATTGGCAGCCAAAGGTGAAGAATGCTATAAAATCTCCTGATTGTGAGCCAGGCTATCATTTGATGAGAACTTTTATTTAGATCATCTGCATGCTTCTTTTCTCTCTTTTACACTTTTATTAACTCTCATTTTTTTATTTTTTTTTAATTCTTCTGCATATTCTCAACTAAAACCCTATTTGCCACTTTTTCTATTTCACCAGACCAATCCTTATACTCATCCCCAACCAATTGTTCCATGACTTCTTCAACTTGTATTTTATACTCTTGCAACTTATTCTTATCAATCACTCTCCATCCACATCTTTCACTATTGTTTCTATCTTTATTTCTATCCTCCATCACATTAATAACCATTTCTATTACAATAAAGTTATGATCACTATTACATACTCTCTCTTCATTATCAAACACCTTAATTTTCCGTTATTCATTCCCTCTTTCTCTACCAATACATTATCTATTATGTGAAATATATTATTCCTAGACCATGTGTATAATATTTGATAAATTCCCAATGCTCAAATTTACTCTTTGATAAAATTCCTTCAAAAACTGACTATTCTTATTATCTACATCATCAATTTCTTCAATATGTCCATTCCTATCCCCTATAACCATTATTCTCTTCCCCTTTTCTTTAGAACTCTGCATATCCTTAATTAGGCATTCATATATACTACTGTTCCACTTCATTACAGTGTGACTATCTACAGCCACCATCCATTCTTGTCTACCCAACCTTATTTCAAATCACAAATGCTCTTGACATTTAACAATATTTAAATATTTTTTCAATATAACACCTATACCACTACCCCTTTTTTCTTCTTTTCTATTTATGCCCTGCCATACCACATCTTCCAAAATAGGTTTCTTCTTCTTCTCTTAGATGTGTTTCCACTACTGCTAATACCTCAAGCTCTTCATTTTCAATTGCTTTGTTTAATTCCAGCCACTTTTCTGGTCTCCTATCACCTTGCATATTCAAAAACCTAATTTTAGCAATTTTTTTTTTATAACTACTCTTTTATAAATTCTTTTGATTCTTTCTTCTTCATTATGTTTATAAAAAACTTTCTTACCATTAATCTTACAGATCCATTCCCTCTCTACATCTACACTTATATCTAAATCAACCATCTTTTGCTTATTTTTTATATCCATCCATCATTCTTCTTTTTGATAATATTACAATTTAAAAGCCCATCCCTCTTTAAAAGTTTCCCAAATCATATTCTTTAAATATCAGCCTCTCTAAAACTTCATTTCCTTGTTTTCCTAAGTGCAATCCATATTTACTATATAACTCCCTCTTTCCAATAAACCAATTCCATACATCCAACAAACATAACATTATTTCTCTCACACAATTTTTTCAATCTTCATTTATAGAACATGCCCTATCTAACAAATGCCTCTTGTCAAATATTGGTAATACTCCAACTATCCCTACTCTTCCTTTAATCTCACTCAAATTCCTAATCAATTCTATGTACTCATCTATTACTCTCTCTGATGCCTCTAACAAATTATTAGTCACTACCATAACATATATATCTCTACTACCTTGCTTTCTTGCTTTATCTGTCACATCCCTAATTCTAGCTCCAGGCAAAACTTTTACATACCTGCTTCTATTTTCCCTTGCAATTATGCCCACACATTCTCTGATTAGTGAATCTCCTATCAATACTGCCTCATAGTCTACTTTCTCTACTCCATCTGTAACCTTTTTTACCATCTTCTGGACATCCTTATCCATTTCTTATCATTTCTATTGAAACAGTAAGATATGCCTTACCAATCTTAGTTTCACCTTGCCTTCCTGTTTCCTACTCTCATGCCTTATTAAAAACCCTAATTTTATTGTATTGTGTGTGTACTGTGTATATTATGGAAATTCCGCCTAAATTTATATGTCTAATGGGGTGCCCGGGGTTTTATAATAATTAAAATTGTCTTAAACGGTTTTATTTTTAAACTGTCGAGTATATATTACATTTATATGCTTGTACCATAAAGCAGGTCACATATTCTCATCTACACACATACTGCGATAATATTTAAAATTTATAAAAATATTTTATTTAAAATTTGTTGTTTTTGAATTTGTTTATTTTGTGATGTTATTTCGCTATAATTGTTTGCATTTAATAAAATAATATCACTGATAAATATATTCTGGAAATTAAATTCAAAAGAGAGTTTTATAAATATAAAATGTTATTTAGTTTTTCAAAAACATGCCATTTTAAATCAGTGAGGGTAGGGAAAGAACAATAGTGATTAATTTTAACTATATTGGCACCAGTTTTACTAGTAGATTTGATAAGATTAAAAACAGTGCTTACGAGCAGATTTAATTTAAAAATGCAGTCCGTGTTTTCCAATTTATTAATAACTTAAGGAATGGATTTTACCACTGCAGGGTTAGATTGTAATCAGAGAGAGCATATAAATAGGGCTGATTGATTATTATGAAAGTATTATAGAGTTATTAATTAATCTACCTGATATTGTGGCAGCAGAAGTTATATTTTTTGTAATTTTGAAATTGATTTTCTAATAGTTTTCATTTAATTTGCATTATCGGACTGACCAGCTTGTTTGTTAGTTTAAAAACAAGTTTTAAAATTGTTTAATCTTAGAATGACAGGGTAAAGGGGCAGTAGGCTGTTTTCCCTTGGGAGCCAGTGCCTTGGCCGGCCGTCATTCACCATCCGATGTCCTGTCACCGTATCTTCAAACCCAACTGAACCAGCCCAAAGAAATGCTCCTGAAATCTACTAACTGCTGCTGCAGAACAACAAACCCAGGAATCAAAATTTGCTTAAGAACTTTGTTACAAATTTGGAAATGCCCATGGACAGATCTGAAAGAACGAGATAATTAAAATCAACCCGAGATCTCGGAAACCTTCATGCTATATAGCTAATAAATTTTGTATATTCCTTAATATGTATTTATTCAAGTGTTTTTTTTTAATGCATGCTGAACTTGTGCTTGGGTTGATTTTCTATATATATTTGTAAATGTCTTATTTAAATGTATTGTAATGAAATATCTAATTAATTTCTTTAGGCAAATGCGAGTTACGTAGGGAAGTTAAATAATGCATGGTTGCCATCTTAGTTTATTAAACCGCAAACACGCATCCCCCTCCCATCATTTATATATGTTTAAAAGTAGTTCTTACATATCATCAATTTTGTTAGAATA
This sequence comes from Epiperipatus broadwayi, assembly GCA_028023455.1. Lineage (NCBI taxonomy): Eukaryota > Metazoa > Onychophora > Udeonychophora > Euonychophora > Peripatidae > Epiperipatus > Epiperipatus broadwayi. Next base: position 997,055 of record JAQFVV010012519.1, on the reverse strand, counting down.
AGTATTTATTTCTCTAAGCTTTGTTGAGAGTCTGCTGGCCATTAAAAATATGAAATTTGAGAGCGAGCTATTTCTGTTCTTTAATAAATTGCCCTTTGTTTTACTAAGTGTATTTTAAATTTTAACTGTGTTGCTAGTGAATATGCTTGGGTGCTGGAACCTTACCATTTGCAAAGGTCATCATTGGTTAAATCCATTCCCCTTATTTTACTCCGCGGTTCCCAGTACTGTGCTATAATGGCACATGGGAATTATTTCGCATATGTCCCCACAGTTACAAAGCTCCTGGGTGCGGGCCAGGCTTGAGCTGTGAGTGGGCTAGAGATGCCCCAAATAAAAGGCAAAATGCCTATCCAAAGCCAAGACCTTTCTTCATAATTTATAAAGTTGCATACTCAGAAACTGCACCCCTTCCTCGGCATTATATCACTGGCACCACCATACATTTTCCTTAGTAATTACTTTAAAAGAATTCTATTATTTAAATGAATTTTAAATCCATTCAGTATAGCTCGATCTTATAATTTGGTTAATCACTTCGCGAGCGACTCTCGGTCTCCATTTAAGATTCCATTTATATATAGTTTTAGAATTTTCAAATTCTGTTAGACTTTACATGACTCGCATATACCTACCATGTCACTGTATTTTAGACACGTTATCTAAACGAACCCAAGTACGAGGTATCAGCCATCTTGTTGTTTATTGTATATAGCTATCCAATTTATATAGCTAAACTATTTTCTATATCCAATTATTAAAATATTCTTTGTAAATTTATATCTTTTCTCTTTTTATTCGGGGTGCAATTTAAGTAACATACCATAGTGGGTTTATCTTGGGCACATCTATAAGTTATTGTTAAATGAACCTAGGGCTATTTTAGATTTAGAGTCTTTTGTTTTCTCCCTGATCACCGGCACTGGCATGAAATTATACTATTAGTAGCATCAAATGTGTTATCATGTAGAGGGCGTTGTGGAGTTTGGACTTTGGATTTGAACTTGGGATTTCTGGGAGTTAACCCTCCTATTGTTGAGTTCTATGTCCCAGGTTTAAATTCTGCAGTGTGTTAGTGAGATAGACATGTTTTGACCATTACAGTACTCAATAATTCCTTTATCTGCTCACATTTTGTCTCTAACACTTTTAATTTTACATTAACTCTCAACCCATACACGTACACACACACACACACAACGCCTCGATCGACCAGCATTCCCCCTCCCCCAGAGCCACTATACAATGAACAAAACAAAATAAAAAACACAACAACCCAATAACACCATAAAAAATTTCAACAATAAAAAAACAAAAACAACACAATATATATATATATATATTAAAAAAACTGAAATAAATAATCAAACCCAAACAAAACAATTAATACTAAACAAAATGCACAACATAAATAGAAAATAAATATAAATTATACACATGTATTCCTAACTTTATATATACATTCAAGGACATCTTTTAATCTAAATAAATGATCTATTTTATTATTATTAACAATCAACTAATTATCTCTATTCTTCAAAAACTTAAACTTTATGGTTAGTAACTAAAATTCTTTTAATTTTAAATCATATAATATTTATTATTTCCTTACTCATTCTTTTTTTAAAAATAATATTTTATATTTATTATTATTTCTGAATATTTAAAACCTGTAAACGTTATAATCTTTGAACTTACCAAGTTTATTTTGATCTTTTAAAAAAATGTTTTTTTTTTTTTCAAAAAATTATCTTCATTTTTCATTCAAGTTGCACATTCCATCCTACATTAATTGTTCCATCTGTGCCTGACCATTTATTTCAGCTTCCCCAATATATATATTCCATGCTACCTTCAGCCCCCTACTGTTTAAACCCTCCATGGTGCTATTACATAGTCAGGCTTTAATAGCATATTAAAATTTGTTTACATTTTTATTCAGGAAAAAAAGTGGAAGTATTAAAAAATATATATATGAAAAAAAAAAATCTATATAAAAGGATTATTCTCCAGTACATGAGGAGTCAGAATGACTAATATAACATGGATAGGATGACAACCTTGGCACTAAAGTGGGCTTTGAACTTTCCATCATCAGATTTTCAATGAAATGGAAGGATGAAGAGTTGTGGGTTGGAGTAGTTTGAAGCCTGTCCATTAAAGTATGAAGATTGTCTATCTTAATATAAAGCTGAGCACTGATTGTATATATGTGTGGAGATAGTTATCTGTTCCAACTGTTGATTGCTGGTTTAGCATGAAAACGTTTATTGGTGATTATTTATCTTTTCATTATGTGTGTGATCAAGTGGGTCAGCAATATGAGATGGCATGGAGAGTTGAGGGTCGTGTGAAAGTCTGAGTTCGAATCCCTTATATATAAAGAAGTTTGGTAATTTATATATCCACTAAGAAAATTTTAAATTTTCAATGATGAATGCTGGTTCAGCATGAAATATTTTTATTGGAGATTATTTATCTTTTTCGCATGTATGCGATCATGTGTATTCGTTGAATAAAATGGATGACTAAAGGAAACTTGAAAGTCTGGGTTCAAATCCCCTCTAATTAAAAATGATAGTAAATTCAATTTAAAATATGTATACGTCATATATGAATAGTTTATAAATATATAATTATCACAAAATAGGTATGTAAGCTCCCTTTAGTTATGCATTTTAAATTTATAATGATATATATTTACTGTTACTAATAATATTATCTATTATGCGGTAAAAATTAGAAATATTATAAAAATAGTTAATATTTTTTCCATTAATTTTTATACTTTGAATCGGTACACAATTTTCCTCTTTTTTTAAAAAATATTTTCAAATTCATACAGCTTATAAGAAATTCTAAATTCTTAAAATCTTTCTTGGGTGCTGAGGCATGTTGATTATATTAATTTGTAAGAATTCTACCCTTGATAATTGATTCGCTTAGAGGAATTTAAATTACTGAAAAAAAAATCTAGTTAGCTTTATTAAACTTGTAACGTTCGAATTACAGAATATTATGGATTAATAGTTACATCAAATATCACAAAGTCTTCAACTAGATTAGATTAGATTTCATTTTTTAAAGTAGACATTTCTTTGATAGTCAGTCTGATTTATTTTATATTGTTGAGAGTTAAAAAAATTGTTGAGATTTAAAAAATCACAATGATTGGTTTAGGTTTGTTCTCAAATTTAAATTTAATGTGATATCAGATTTTTAAAAATTCTATGTATGTGCGACTTAGAGAATATGTATATTGTTTATCTGAATGTTTGTGATGATTTTATTTTAGTTGTAATTATATGGCAAACTATTTCCATAATCTAATATTAATCGTTAAATGCTTTTAAAAAAATTCAAACTTTATTTAAACGTTTTAAATTCATTCAGCAATTAGTAATAACATGCAGTTTTTGCAACATTACAAGTGTTATTATTCATTTCTCTTCATCAGGTGTTGCTAGTCTGACCAATGGCATGACTAGCATTGGAATCAAACGTGGGAACTTTTAGATTCATTAATATTGCATGTAATGCCATACTCCAATCAACTAGACTACTCTGTCAAAATTAATAGTCAATAGAAATTTTATATAGTTATCTATAAGGAGTCTGATTTTTTCACATTTTTCTTAAGGGTAACGATAAATGAGTAGGTTCCAAATATTATGAATTACACTAAGTTGATTTGTAGGGATGTTTACTGTTATTAAGTGAGCAACTTTTTAAAATTATCTTCTTTGCACTTTTTTTCCAATGTTTTAGTGTTTTCCCAATCAAACATATGTTCATTGGTATTTAGATATATCTGCCACTCCCCCTTAATTATCAGTTTCTGCATTTTTAATACTTTGCAATGGGTCAGATGGTTTGACCAATATATAGTATATTTTTCCACATTCACGTGATATTTTGTAGATACTGTTTTTGATTTGCAACGTTTCAAGTTTAGATTTTCTAGAAGCTATGATTCTTTGGTATGATATGTTTTTAGAAAGCTGTTCTGAATACTGATTGAAGTTTTTTTTTTATTTGTCTGCTATCCCTTATATGTATGGATTCGCTGTATTATTTATAATTGTATTTTTCTTTTGATTTTTGTTGTTGTTGTCAGTTTAAGGCTATATTGTTTATGAGAGTTAAGAGTGTAATTCTTTGTTTTGTGTTTTGCCATTATTGGATATATATGTTAAGTAATTTCCTATGTAAACTATAGTTTTGATTTTGCCACGAAGGAATCTTGTCACAAGGTTGCCATCTTTTGTTATTTTTCTGATTCTCTTATGAGTTTGATAAGACATATGTTATTGATGTATGTCTATAATGTTTCTAATAGTCTTTCACTACCACAAATGCATCATTGACTTAGTGAGGCTAAACTTTGAGTGGATATGGAGTTAACAACTATTAATATGTTGGTCAGATTATTAATACATATGGACACATGTAAGCATGATAAATGAAATTAATCATAAAACGAAACTGTAATAAATTGCCTTGGATAGAAATAATTACATATTAAAAGAAACTATGTCTAGATGAATATGAAAAGAAATATTCTAATTGATGCTTTGTATCAGTTCATACTATGGATCTGAGATTTCGACACTTAATAAAAGGGTAGTACAAAGGTTCCAGATCACAAAGTGAAGTATTATCATTTTAACCATTAACAATCCAATGCAGAATAAAGTCTCCAAGTTTAATCCAATTTCTCTAGTCTGTAATCTTCTCCATGCTACACCAGCAAAGTTTTTTACTTCATTCATCCATTTCATGTGTGATCTCATTAATATGTTCATTGTAATCTCTTTGGATACAGTTTAAAACTTCAACTGTCTAGATATCATTTCTTTTAGCGATATGTCCAGTCCAGTTCCATTTGAGTTTTTTAACTTTTTTAATTATGCCAATAATGTTTGTTGTTTTCTCACTCATGTATTTCAATTTTAATTCCTTCTTATTACTTCTAACATATATACTTTATTGAGTGGTCTGAAGTCTCAGAATTGATTTTTTTAAAAAACATTTTAGTCTCAGATCCATAAGTAAAAATTGCTGAAACACATTTATTAAATACCTTTTAAACACATAAATAAATTTCATTTTAATATTGGTTATTTCTACCAAAAATGCTTCATCTGAATTTAATTCTATTATTAATTTCATTTATATGTTCCCATCTGTATTAATAATCTGGCCAAGGTATTTGTAGTTAACTTCTAATTCATCATAATCAATGCTTTTTTTTTTCAAAGAAAATCCATTGAACATTTCTTAACACTTCCAAATCATTTTTTTTTTTTTCAATAACAACCACATCATCTGCAAAATCTTGATGAAATAAACAATCTTTACCTACTTTTACTTTCTTAGCTTCCCATTTTAATCCACAAAATACTTCTTGTATAACTGTTGTAAAATATTTGGAGATATTGAGACATCCTTTTATACAATCTTTTCATTGTTACTCTTCCCAATAACATTATGTAATCTAATAATTTCTGCTGAATCTATATTTTGATGACATATTATTTTAATCATTAAATAAATGCTTATAGAATTAAATGTCTTTTCGATAATCTACAAATTCAAAGCATAATGGCAGTTCATATTCATTGGTCTTTTCTATAATTGAACTTGATCCACTGTGCTAAAACACTTTTAAGTCCAACCTGTTTTTTTTTTTTTTTGGTTGGTTAAATACAAAATTTACTGTAGACATGTTGTAGTTATCTTGGTAAAATGTTTATTTAGAACTAATAAAAGATTGTTAGGTCTGTTTTTTATATCATTTTTATTATCTTTTTTAAATATAAATATTACTACTTTATTTTTTTAATCTTCTAGTATATCATTTAAACATTTGGTATATAACTTTACTAATAATTTTTCTATTTCTCCATCTGCTTTTATGATATCGTAATTCATCATTTTCTGGAGCTTTTCTTTGAATGTCCCACTTTATCATTTAAAATGTTGAGAAGATGTAGTATTATAGAAGATACTTTATTTTCTTGTTTTTCAATGCTATACAATTTTTGGTAGTGTTCTATTCTATCAGGTCTGCCATTTGATGATGCTATTTCTAGCTAAATTGCTAGAAATATGCTGTTTCTGCAGCCCAGCCGATAGCCTTTTTTCTATGATCAAACACAGAAAGAGGCCATTTACTCAGCTGCCGGCTACCACTTTGGCTTCTTTCTCTGCTAAAAGCATAGAAAAATGCCTTCATCGGTTGCTGTAGTTGCTTGTGTTATGCACTTTATTGTAATGCTGGGTTGTCTATTTTTGCTACAGTATTGTGTGAGGGTGTGTTGACAGTATCATGTCTAAACAATTGAACTTTTCAGGTCCAACATCTTTTTTTTATGTGAATTGACCTACTGGTACCTTCTAACAATTTTAACAGTCCTGTCACTGTTCCATCAGGACGGTGTAACCCTCACAAATTGGATTTTAGGATGTGGCACAGCATTATTTCAAAGATCCCGATGAAAGTAATGTATATGTGAGAAATTGTCTGAGACAAGTAAGATGGCTGCTTCGAACTCTGAAAATTGGCAATTGCCAGACACCAGAGTGGGCTTTCATTTTAATAGTTTGTTATAATTATTAACTTTAATGGATAAATTGCAATCTAATTTACTTTTTTCCTCCAAAACACAGTGTCTGATTAATTACTGTCCAAAAAAGTGTCAAATTTACTTTTATTTTTTATTAGAAAAGTACCATAATTTTTCCTATCCACACACATATACACCCAAACAAGCCCATCTCTGATTAATTACTGTCCAAAAAAGTTTCTGTTATATTTACTATTATTTGTTATTAAAAAAGTAATGTAACTTTTTATATAAACACACACAAAAGAAAAAAAATGCCAGTCTGATTAAAAATTTTGTCTGAATTTTTAAATTTAGTGGAAGTTGTAATATAATTGACTTTGATTTCAAAACACTGTCTGATTAATTAATGCCCCAAAAAGGCTTTGATTTACTCTTATTTCCTATTAAAAAAGGAACCTAACTTTTTATGTCCACACACACCCAAAAAGCCAATCTCTGATTAATTCCTGTCCAAAAAAGTGTCTAATGTACTATTATTTGCTCTTATAAAGTAAAGTAATATTTTGTCTACACACACACATACACAAAGCCAGTCTCTGATTAATTACTGTCCCAAAAAATCAGCTTACATTTTTATATTTTGTTTGAATTTTTTAATTTTATGTAAATTGTAATATAATTTACTTTTATTTCCTATTCCAAAAGTAAAGTCAATAGTTCTATAGAATCGCTGGCCTGGGAATATTATATCTATGTGTTTTTACTTAGCATCAGTACCATCAAGTGGCCGACATGATAGAACAGAACACTACCCAATTCTTTGTTGAACTTTTCTACACATTTTATGATATACTTCTTTTTAACTGTAATTTCATTTTTTTTATTGCAAAAGAAAATTTTCTATTAATATCAAGATATTGTTTTACACTTATATATTTTTTTACCACTAAACTTGTTAATTCACAATTATATTTTCTTATATTTGTTATTAGCTTTTTTTTCTATCATTTTACAAAACTCCAGGTATTCAATTTTTCTTACTGGGTCATTTTTATATATTTTCACTTTTTTTTTGTTTTTATAATACCTGATCCCAATAGAAAATTTACTGGTAAATTGCTGGGGTTTTTTTTTGTACTAATTATTTTTGCTACAATTATTATTATTGTATCAGTTATTTTTCTATATTTGAATCATTTTTAAAATCTGTTTCTATTTTAAAATGATTTCAAAATTGTAATTTTAATTCATTGGAATATTTCTGAAGTTTGGGATTATCAACAATGGTTACATTCTAGTTTGCAACAATACATATTTAAATCTCACTTATCAATGGTTATTTCCTTGCATCTATTAAAAGCATTACAATCTTAAAATACATATTAAGTTGAAATGTAATCAAATTCTGTTACATGTTCATTTGGATGCTTCCACGTCCATTTTTGATTTAATTTTTTTTTAAATAAAGAATTCATAATATAATTTTTTCTTTTTTTCTCTGAATTCCACAAGCCTGTGTTTTCTTTTATTTCTATCACCATACGACAATGCTTTATGAATTCTAGCATTAAAGTCTCACATGCTAATTTTAAAGTATTGTTTGGTTTAATCCAAACTATTTTGCACATCCATCTATATCAAATTCTCTACTTCTACATCACAACAAAAACTCATTGAAGCATAAACCTGAATTATTGGCATTTAATATTTTCTATTAAGTTGAGTAATTAATTTTTGCAACTCTATCTGATATATCATCAATCTCCACAATGTTGTTCTTTCACTTTTTATTTATAACAAATCTGACTCCGTTTGAGCTTTCAATATTTGTACATTGCGGTAAAAGTGCATTCCAATTTTTTAAATCAATTGTCTCTCTTTTTTGTTTCTAATCACAAAATCCAATAGTGTCTCATTTAATAGTAGACAATTCTTTCATTTTATGTAATCTTCTTTCACTTGAAAGTGTTGTATAGTTTTAAGTATATAAATAAAACAGGCAAAACTCTCCACACAGTAGTGCCATTCAGGCAATCCAGAGTAATCATTGGATGCCAGAAGGCTTGTGCATAAAATTCCTATCTAGTACCTATTTATCCAATATCCCCAGACTAGTTTCTAGCTTGTGGATTTCATCAGTGAGGAGCCTTGGATCTGAGAGTACTGCACCTAAATCTTAGGAACTAATCTGGGGATATTGGATGAGTGGGCAGTAGATAGGGATTTTATGCACAAGCCTTCTGGCATCCATGGATTATTCTGGTTTGCACTGAGTGACACTACTGTATAGAGAGTTTTGCCTGTTTTAATAACAGCTATGTGCAAGCATAAGAAAGGGTGATCATATGATGTTTAGAAGTATATAAATAAAAAGTTATCATTGAACAGCAGTCTAGGTTCAGAGTCAGGATATTCTTAGAACTCTTCATTTTTACTTGTCAATTGATTTCACAGCCTCCTGGGAATAAGGGTCATAATTTAGTTTTGTCTATTATAATAATAATTATCCTTCTTTTAGAAAAAGTCCATTCACACACATCCATTCTGCCTTTAGGAAAACTCAACTGATATTTCATTTAAGAACTATAATGCAAAAGAGAAGAAAGGCCATGGTGTTTTTTGATCTTAAACTCAGAATTATGTATCCATGTTTATATAACTGTGAATAATCATATAATAATAACAGCTACATTCACTAGAATGTGAGGAATGAATATTAGGAATTTTCCCTGCTCAGTTCCTTTAAGACCTCAATTAATAGCAAACTCCTTTCTCTGTATCTGAAATACAAAAATACAATATTTTATACACAGTATATAATTTGTAAGTAAGCATTTATTTTATATAGCATATGTAAACAATTGTATTTCAATCAAATATCAGCCTTTCACGCTAATTGTGCATACGCTTTGCGAATGTTAATAATAAATGAATACTTTCTCACCAATACAAGATATAGTATTTATGCAGGAATAAAAGGAATCCTCTTATTCCTACGATTCAAACGCTTATATATGAGCAAATCTGAAGTACTGGCAAAGAAAGCGTGACGATGGAACAGTCACTTTAAATTACTATATACGATGTCTGAATGAATGACATCGGTGAAATTATCTAGAATTTACTAAACATCACTCCAACTGAAAGCGTATGCACAATTAGCATAAAAGGTTGATATTTGAATATAATACAATTGTTTACATACACTATATAAAATAAATGCTTATTTACATATTATTAAGTTTCAGTTGGAGTGACATTTAGTACATTCTAGATAATTTCACCGACGTCATTCATTCAGACATCATAGATAGTAATTTAAAGTGACTGTTCCATCATCATGCTTTCTTTGCCAGTACTTCAGATTTGCTCATATATAAGCGTTTGAGTCGTAAGAATAAGAGGATTCCTTTTATTCCTGCATAAATACTATATCTTGTATTGGTGAGAAAGTATTCATTTATTATTAATACTCGCAAAGCGTATGCACAATTAGCGTGAAAGGCTGATATTTGAATATAATACAGTATATAATTGTAACTTTCTCTTTGTACATAATTATTAAATAGGAAAAAAAATATCTTTGTAATAATCATAATGTAATCTATGTGGTTAGTACATATACCATCTCGCCTGGATCATTATGATACCTGTATCCTAATATAATCTTCTTTTTTTCAATGCATTGACAATTATTTTGATTAACAAAGCCTATAATATGATCTTTATCTTTTAACTAACTATATTTATATATCCTTTATTGACTAGTACTCTATAGCTAACTATGTAAAAAAATACTAAGCCTGTTTATAAGCTAAAAATTATTCCAATATTTTTCCAGATCAGACATGGATCCATGTCATGAATATGGCCCACAGATGTATCGCAAAACATTTTTTTTGTTGAATGGCAAACTAAATTTTATCTGGTATTCATCAACAATTTTTATATAAACTGACAATGACTTACCTACAGAAAGCATGGAAGGATGAGTTTTTCAAGGATAAAATTACCAAAAACTTATTTGGTTTAAGACAGTTTGATTAAAAATTTTGCATTATTAAAAACTCATATTTGATTTTATATAAAATAAAATAGAAATACAATACTATCCATAAAACAAAATGTTACTAATATTCTTCCATAACCATGATTCCATCTATTAACCAATAAACCTTGTCAAGCAAAATTCAATTAAACATACAATATATATAAACAAAGCAAATTAAGTTTACCAGCATTTACTTCAAAAAACAACTGCCTTGAGATTAGTGACCTCATATTCAAAATATTTTATCTTCAAAGTTTCTTTTACTTTTCTTTTCAATTCACTTATTTCATAAAAGGTAACATCTGAATTGTCAAATAATATTTTATGACCTGTATTCAGTTCATGAATATACAAAGCTGCTTATAATATCTATTTTTAATTCTACTCTTATGAGTAACTCTTTCATTAAGACTTAATTTTACTCTGACCTATATAAATTTTATAACAACTGCAAGGAATCTTATAAACTATTCCAGAAATAGATTTGTGATCACGTAACTGTTTTGAGCCATTTAACAATGAATTTAAATTCAGGCCTTTATTCCAAGCCTCTTTCACATTACCCAATAAAAAACTTCTTATAAATCAATTTACTAATTGATGATATATGGCTAAGAAATAAATGCTTTATTCTCATTAACAATTAAATCTTTTTTATTAACAGATTTATAGATATTTTTATTAAATATAATATTCCTAATAAATTCATGATTATATCCTAACTCAATATAGTCAAAAGCAAATTGACTCTTTGAATATAAGTATTATTTTCAAAATTATTAAGCCATTTATTCCTATAACAAAAATTCAATAAAGAAAATCTCTTATGAATAAAAGGTTGATAACTGGCTGTATCATATTTCTTAAATTTTTTGTTTTAATGAAATGATCTACAAAATAAGACATTATCAACTTTACCAACACTAAAATCTAAACATTTTAACCTAACAAGTGCAAATGTGCTCCACCTCAATAGTAAATTTAATATTAGAATCAAAAGCATTCCATCTATCAAAAAGAAACTCTTTAACTTTCTGTATTTTTTTTTTCTTAAAATAATTTTTAAATGTAATTTTCATATACATCAATAATAAAAGATATGTATATATTATTGTAAATAATAAACACATGTATAGTATATCAATATGTTATACAACATTATTATCTTTTGAAAATAGTAATAACCAAATATGCTTTTAGTTCACATCTCATTATTTAATGACTGAAATTCCAAGCCTGGCTCTGTTATACACTACTAAATCTTTAATTTATAATATTATTAGAATTAACAATATATCAAGCGTTCTTAACTTTTTCTATTGTTCGATTCATTACCTACAGAATTAACTTTTTGAAGATAACAGTCATTTTCATATTTCTTTCATGATTAAAGAAATTAGAATTAAGTTGATAATTTGATTTAGATTTTTTTACTGACATGTTTTGCCTCAATTGCATAGGTAAACTAATGTTAGTTTAACTGTAGCGAATGTTGGAACATCCAAGTGCCTCACATGCAAAAGAATACACAATTTGTTACCTATCAGCCTGCTTTATTTTTCCTTAGTATTATTTATTAATCTATTTAAAGACAGAGATGAGTTGAACCCAATATTAAAATTTTTAGAAAAGAAAAGGATTATTAATTTTGAACATAAATTAAAAACATAGTCAAAGTAATCTATTCCATTATACTCATTTCTATATAAGCACAATTTGTAAAATGAAAGCAGCACCAAATGTAAATATTTTAAATATTATATATATAAATTGAGATGATAATAGATAGACAATTGAAATCCAAGAGATTGTAAAAAACCCAGAAAGAGATCACATGTGAGATGGTTAGATGAAATAAGAAAGTGTACAGGGATAAGGAGGAGAAGAGAAGATAGATTGAACTTGGAGAGACCTTCATCCTGCAGTGGATTGATAATGGTTGATGATGATGATACATAAATTACTTTTATCAGTATTTTTTCCCTATATTGTTTTTTTATTTTTTCAATAAAAAAAAAACATGGTATAAAAACATCTAATTTCAGATTTTTTAAATACTGATATTTATTATCAGCTCTGAAAACAAATCTCCAACATTTCATTTAATTAGAAAAAAAAATCTTCAGTTCTATAAATGTAGGGCAAGGTTCTTCCCAACAATTCTCCGAAATTGAAGGGTGAAGGAGAAGATAATAAAAGGCTAATTATCTTCCAGTTGATAAGACTTCTGGCAATAGTTCTTAGTCTTTTAGAAGACTTTGAACAGTTTCTATTATTAAAAAAAAAGTGGAATCTTTATAATCAATATATATTATTATTTATTTTATGAGATTTGAAATGCAGGCATGAGATAGTGTGGATAGTTGAAGGTTGCTTGAAAATTCTGAGTTCAAATACCCCTATATTTATTATATATGCACATACAAGATGATTCAGTCATAAACTGGTCAATCCAAGGTTCTAATATAATAATTTTTAACTAATGGTCAAAACATTTAACAATTATTTATTGGTTATTTATTAGTAAAACAAATATTAATTAAGTTCTGAGTTTAAAATGTTAAATTTTATTGCAGGGAAACTTATATTTCATAATATACAACAATTTCTATGAGAATATTATAATATCAAGAAATCATTTACCCCTTATTTACATTTTTTATTTTTGTATTTTTTTTTTGTGTGTGTGTTCATTTGCATTTTGTAATTAAAAAAACAACTTATTTTTGAGCAAATCTTCAAATTTTTGACAAATATTTTTAAAAATCTATGTTGCAAAAATGAATAATTTTTAAAATAAAATATGTTTGCAAATAAAAAAAAAGAATAATAATAAAATTTCATTTACAACCCTCAAACTAAAAAATATATTTTAAGAAAAAAAAAAGTTTCTATCAAATCTGTATGTTTAAAACACATTTTGTTAAAGTATAAGTTCTGATATTGAACATATTTTTTTAAAATGTTAAAAAGTCATCCATGAAAATAAAAAGAAAGTTATTGACAGTAGGCATTTTTTTTTGTTGACATTAAATTCTTAACTGACCAATTTTTTGCTAAGAAGCAAATATATATAAACAATAGCTCACCATTGTAATTTTTTTATTTTAAGTATTTATTTTTATTAAACAATATATACATATATATTCTAACCTTGTCTTGTGCATCCTCACTTCAGAATAGAATATGGTATAAAATAAAATGGGTTCTAGCTCAGTTAATAATTAATAAATAAAATATTCAGCATTAAAATTAAAATGTTTCACTAGCTCAAATTTAAAATACGAATAAGATTCAGTTTATAAAAATAAATTAAATAAATATTTAATATTTTCATGAGACTTGAAGTGAAAATACAGGTGACAAGATAGATTACATTGAGCCAATATCCCACAGGATACTACCTCAATGGCATAAGAACACTATCCCCCCTTATTACTATTTTAAATAACAAACTCATAGTATTCTTACGACTTTAATAACTTCTACTCACTAAGATTAAACTAATAATTAAGTCTTAATCTTCTATTTAATAATAATCTAGCTCAATAAAATAATCTCAGGTTCATAAAGTTTATTCTAAGTTAATTTAAAAATATGGTAGTAAAATATGAGAAGGGATTTTATGTCATAATCTACTACACTGAAACTAATAATAATAAATAATAATAATAATATTCTTCATTGTTTAACTACTACTGGATATCTTTTCTTTTCGTTATATTTTTATTACCATAATAAAATAATAAAATAATTTTATATAATCTTTTACCTTCATGTAATAATATAATAAATACGTGGTAGCATATGATAATCTGATAAACAAAGGATGTGTGGCAACTGATAGCATATAATTCAGTATACTATTGTGATAACTGATTTATGACCAATAAAACAATGTAAAATTATAATTATTTAATTAAAAGAATACCAATAAAATATTTAAATTCTTAAATATAACTCTCTATTTATCTTTTTGTGCAAAATTATATATTTGTTTCAATTGTTATGAATATATCGTGATTTCATGCAGTGAAGTGGAGAAATAAACAATCAAGACACAAAAATTTTGAAAAACAAATTTTAACAAAGTTTATTAACAACAACAAATAAAATAAACAATTTATGTACACTATTTACAATGGATATCCTTATTTTAATCTTACATTTTTATCTACTAAGTTATATAAAAATAGTTTATAGTTTAGTTATATCTTTATTTATACTTAAGACAAAATAATAAAAAAATGTTACCATTTGGTTTCTCATTATGGTTAACTTATTATAAATATATTTACTTATTAGCAGAATATTTCATCCTTAATATTATTAAACTATCTTATTTTTAAAAAAAAAAATTCATAGGAAAACATTCTACAGAAAAAAAAAAAAAATTAACTTTATAATGAGTATGGATTTCTCAAAATATTAAAAAAAAATTTTCATCTTGCAAAGTCAAAGATGTTACATAAAATATTCATCCAAAATTCAGTACTAGATTTTAGTGTTTTATCACACGATGTTTACTAATCATAATATATTCTTATTTAGCCTTACTTTAGTATGATATAAGTGTAATAATCAATATATTCCTGTTATTCAATAAACAAAAAATATATACTATGCATATTGTTTATATAATTTACATTGTACTATTGTATTTTAAAAATATGCAATACTTATTTTTCTCTTAAAAAAAATAAAGCATTCAAAAATAATCAACATTCTAAAGAAAATATCTTGTTTAGATACTCTATTTTAAAAATTTATATTTCATTTCCGAAAATAAATTCAAAATATATTCTATGATTCTTTCCTTTCCTTAGGATACTTTGGACCTTCAATTTCAAGTTATAAATTCTATTCCTTCTAAGCAAATAAACCAATCTTATACAAAACGATAGCATAACCTAAGTTCTAAATTATTTATCATTTCTTTTCAAAATATCTTACTGAACGATGCAGTTACATGAAATAAAGATAGCGAAACAGATGTATAGGATTTAAGGAAGAAAGCTAGAGTATCACTCTTAATATATCTCAAAAAATCATGGCACAGTGCAAAGAGGTATGACCTTTACCTGTCTAATAACCTCTAATACATGAACGATGTTAAAGCTACTTCTTCAGCTTTATTTAAAACATCAAATATTTAAAGACATATAAAACACTGTCCAAATAAAATGTGTATCAGTCATAGGGCTTTGTTAACTATGCTGATAACCACATAAAGACTAAATATTATTTCTATTCCTTATCATATCCTATTTTTTTAAAAAATACATCATCTTGGTTTCCTGCTAACTATAGTACTTCCAAGCCACTATCTCAACATTATTTCTCAAGATTTTTCTACATCTTACATCGATAAATAACTATCTGCATTTACAAAACAATAAATAAAATTCATTGATAGTTTAAAACAATTTCACTGTTCCATAAGAAAAGTTTGCTTACTTCATTATTCTATATGTTTAATCATATACAATCTACTTAGACAATATTTGAATATCCAATAACATGAAAGTTCTAAAAGAATCACATAATTATTTGTTATTATGTTGGATTATATCACTAATATATAAAAAAAAAATAATCGTCGTATGCATATTTTCAAATCAATCCTATCTCATAATGTTTTTTTAAAATGTTGTATGAAAATGCGTTACATATAATTAAAACTTTTACACTTCATTCTTAGATTCATAGATGATCTAAAGAAAACAAAAATATACATTATAAATTATTAATAGTTATTATTATTACCAAATAACCCTTTTTATCTGGTCATCATTTTTAGTAGGCTTCTTCCATCCACTGGATATAGAAAAACATTGCATACATAAACGAAAAGACACATCCATACGTTTTATTTAAAAATATTCTTATCTAAATTATTAGATTATATTATAAATTTTATGTTATTAACAAATTAATGTTTTATGTTTTCCTAATCTTATAAATAGAAAAATTTACATTTAACTAAGTTAGTAAAATAAAAATTTAAAACTATAATTACGTCTTCACTTGACCATAGTTCATGATAAAATCCAAAAATGTTTATTATTTTCTCTAGAGTTTTAAAATGTTCTCCTCCAAGCGCGTTAAAGTTTAAAAATAAAAATAATTATTAATCCATTTAGTAAAATTTATAGAAAATAATCCTGGGTCTTTACTGTTCAGAATGAAAATTATTAAACTGTAATATTAAAGAATTATTCCCACGAAGTTTATTCAATATTCTCTGATGCATCACTCTGTTCAATTTAACTTAAGTTATCCGGTAAACTTTTACACAATATTTGTATTTTCATGGATCCATCCTTTATTTATCTACTATATGTTCATTTTTTTTATATAGGTTTTATTTCTTAATAAGTTCTTTTTACTTCTTGTAAAATATATATTTAAAAAAAAATGTTTCCTTCAAAAAGGACTAAACATTCTATTTCTTTCATTATATTTTATGATAACTCATACGATATAAATATCTTATTCTTTTTTTTAAAAAAAAACTCCTGGATAAGCTTATAAATAATGCGTCACAAATTTTTTTAGACGGCAAATAGTTTTCTGTTTAAGCTTCCAGCATAATGTCCGTATTGTTCTTTTATGAGTTAGAACAGTCCTCCGGTTAAGCATAAATAAAGCTGTATTATAATTTAAACATATTTTATTTCGTAGTATATCCATCTCTATTGCGTAGTTTAGGTTAAACTTCAGATAAAATAATCCTGGCAAGTAACTTTTAAAAATTAGAAAATCATTTTCACGAAGTTCCCAAATATATATATTTTTTTAAAACTCTCTTTTGCAAAATACTTTTAAAAATATCAATTAGTTTTTTGCAAATAAAACTATAAGAAAGTATTAAAAAAATTGACTAAAATAAAAATTTTAAAATACTATCTCTTTGATAGCTATAATTTACCTTTCTCTGGTTTCAATACATTATTAATCTCCCCCTTATACCCCCGTGCAATTCATATTTATAGTCTGTAAGAATACCTCATTTGATTGGTTGATTCTTACTTTAACTTGAGAACAAATTTACATATTTTCAGTTTATAGCAGAATTATATTTGAAAATAAAAAACTATGACGTAATGAACTTAAAATATTATTTAAAATATTACTTTTAAATCAATTATTATTTTATTAAAACTATTTAAACATTTAAAATAACTTTTAAAATAATTTTAATAACTTATTCCATTTATCTATTTTTATTTAAACAAAATATTTAATTTTTTTTTTTATTAACTGTATTCATCTTTATTACATCATTTAAAACATGTTATACGATAGTTAACTTAATATTTATTATTATTTGCTTTTATGATAGGCAATAATTCTATCCAATTCTATAATATAACTTTTAAAATATTTTAAACTTTGTTACTTTAAATACAAACAAGCATGTGTGTGAAAGTATGAAGTATACAAGTCACATGATTAATAACTTTGACAGACGATTTTCAATCTATTTCTCTGCCTAGACTAATAAAATTGATACACTTATTATATTATATAAAATAATTATAAAAAATTTGGAAGAACAATTTAGAAAATATAGAATTAAATACAATTTTCACCATCATAAAGTTTATTTTTAAAATATATTATATTAATTTTGATTATTAAACATAGTTTATAAATTTAAATACTGTATAACATTTATTTATCTATACGTTTAAGACTATTAAAATTGAGCTTATTAAATATACTTTTAATATTTATAGCTGAGTTATTTAATATGGCCAGCTTTTACAACCATATGAAACAATATTTTAAGCTTTACATAACTATTTTTTAAATAATTCGCTATAATTTTATATACTACGTATTTGCTTTAGCCTCAAATTGTACTTTAAAGATATAATCAACAAACTATAATTAATGTATTAAAAGAACATATTCTAAAATTTAAAATTTTTAGTAATTGACTGTTATGAACTATTACTGACCTATAGAAAAGGGCACAATATTTACAAGGTTTTAGTTTTTTTTTTTTTTTAATCTCTTTTTGTTTTTGATTACTTACAATTTATACATTACATTAATAAAATATATGTCCTTATATTTATGTCATTATATTTATCTTAATAAGTGGATAATAGTAAGTAGATGTCACACTTTGTTTCTTATTGGTCTGTCTTAATTTTATCTTTGGTTGGTTGCTATTATGCCTTTGTTTAATGCATATCTTCTTTTCATAAAATTGTCTATTTCCCTATTTTGCGTGCTGTAGGTGCTGCTCCTTCTCAGATTTTGATCATTTGTTTTCTTGGTAAGTATTTTAAGGATTGTTCGAAGTATTTATCCCATCCTTTATCAAATTTTTTTATCCAGTTATATTTTTTATTATCAAATATTAATGAACATCTTATTTCCCATATTGTTCTAATTGTGTGGATAAGTACCATAGCGTTGTGTGGATCAAATCTCTTGATGTATTTGTTAATCATATCTTTTAGATTAATGATTGGAGTTTTAAATACTTTATCCATATTTTTTTAAATGCTATACACTCTTTGACCAGGTGTACGATTGTCTCTTCACTGTCCTTGCAGATTGAACACCATATAAAAGAGTGATATTGCTTGATTTAATAGGATTGAGATACTACTTCTCAGGTCCATGTGTTGCTTTCAGTGCATTAGGAAAAAAAAAATCTAGAATGGCTGTAATCAGCAAATGTCTACATCTTCTATGCAATTTTAATCCACCAATCATTTTAAAGCCTTCTTAAACTTTTGCCTTCAGATCTTTATATTTATCATGAAGCTCCACATTTAATTTATTATTTTGCCCAAGCAGAGAATGCTCCATATTTTCTTTTAATTAAATCAATTATATCATTTGTGAGAAAACTGGTTATGATTCTTTTTTTTTAGTGATTTACTTGAATCCTAGAGTTTTTTGCTTTAGTGATAGTTCTGAAAATCCAAAATAGCAATATTAGTGTCAATAGCTTTATTCTTCTAATGAACAAACATCACTTTACTTATAATATGAATGGAATATATATTTTTAATGCCACTATCATTTTAATCTTGGAGCCTATTAATCTATGATCTGTCCAGAAATCTGAGTTTGTAATATAAACTTCTATTCTGATTTCTAATTATAATGTCATCTATTAAATGCTATTGTTTTTAGAAATGCATTCATGTTCCTTTATTAACAATTTTTTTTGTCAAAACAGTGTTTGTAATTGTTTAGAGTATCAAAAACAGGTTTATTCAACTATGTTTACAATAAAGAAAAATTATAAAATAACATTAAATTTGGCAATACATTTATAAACCATTAAATTACTTAATGTCCAATATTAATAAGATTCCATGTGGAATTTGCTATTAGGTGAGGAGCTAACTTCAAATCTCTTTCTTTGATATCTTTTAATTGTTAATTCATGTATTGAGCATAATTTCAATAATAACAAACTATTTGGAATTTACAGCACCAATACTATTATTGCTAACACATTTGGCCAAAGTTTACTATTTATAGCAATACATGCATGCATTAAAGTATCCAAAAAATAAAAATTAATTGTTTAATAGTATTGCTGTAATAATTCTATCCAACAGTGGATAAAAACATTTTTTCTCTGGAATTTCTGGATCTAAAGTTCAAGTTTAGGCACTAATAAATGAACCCTAGTCACATTTTGCAAAGCAGGTTTTAAGATTATTAACCATTCATTGATACAACAATTCTAACAATACTGTATACTGAATTTTACTTTACAATAAATTCACCATTGTGCGTGCTTCTTTCACTGACTGACTTCTTCACCCAACTGTCCTATTAAACTTCATTCCTTTGGAAGATGTGTTGACTAAGAGCGGCTATATCGATTTTAAATCTTAACAGTTTCTTAGTCACAAGTGCTGTCTTCTGTTATGGTCTTGAAGAGTTTATATCAAGTAAAGCTCATACATCTCATGGATTTGTACTTTAAAATATATATATATAATACCTACCTTTAGTAATACTACTTATTGCTTCTTGGTTTAATACTACTATTACTGTTATTATTGTTACTATTCTAATTCTTCTTCAGAAATGAGTAATCCATCAGATACAACATTCAAGCCAGACTGTATGAGACAGGCCATTTTTAGTTCACATTTCTAGCCTCTTCCACTTCTACGGTAGATCGAATGTTTCAATAAAAAGAGTTGCTAAACATAGTCTTTGCCAGCTGAAATCCCTGTCTAAATGAAATTTAATTTCAAACTGATTCATTAATGATTATACTGCTTTTGAAAAAAGATCATATAACTACTAGCCTCCTAAGCCTATCCCTGTCTCTGCTTTCATAATTCTCGAGAGTTTGAGCTAAAAAAAAAAAACAAAGGGAAGAGAAAGGGAATTGAGTCAGAAATGCTGTTTGCGTAGTTAAAGGATGGAAATGTTGCACAAACACACAATTTCATTATTTCAGTTAAGAAAAAGAGGTATCCAATGGCATGAGATGTCGACAATGACCAGGCCCTATTAAAATTAAGTGACTGAAGGAGGAAAAGAGAGGCAGAAAATATTGTTTGTATTAGAAATAGTATCTAGCCTTTGATAAATCAACATTCTGTAATATAAGGCAGCTCTTGATCAGGCACTGTTATTTGTAATTCACAATTGGCCATACCCCATTTTTTCACCTTCAGATTCTGTTGTTAGCTTGAACACATTACCTGACTCTAAACAAATATATTTATCTTATAAACGGATTCTGAAACTAATAATATTGTCAGGTTTTAATTTTAACATTAATAAAAATATGCTAACATTTTGCTTTTTTTATTATTTTTATTAGATATATATGTACATACACACATCTTTTAATCGTATATGTAATATAGTATATAAACACATTTTTTAAAATAATTTTTAATATATACTTTGTCGATCCTATATTCTTAGCCTAGTTATTAAATTGCAGTCATTATAGATAGATTTTTTTAAGTGAAGTAAAAACGTTTAATATAAGTAGATCACTAATTCCAAAATTAGACCATATGCCTTTGTCTTCCATTGGATTATTGAATATTGTTTTTATAATAAAATAATTATATATTATTAAAACTAGAGAGTGTATAAAGTTGTATTTTGGTTAAAAAAGCCCCCCCCCCTCCCCCCGTGATCACAAAGTTGAAAGAACGATTTTCATCCGTAAAGAAAATACATTATTTTTTGTAAAACAAAGATGTTTTAATTTGGTAATAATATACATAAAAAAATCACTTTATCCTTGACTTTCATAAAAGAAAAAAGAAGAAAACTATAAACAAACTAACTAACGGTAATTATAAATTACGAGCTTATGATATTTTTGAGAATTTGAAAGTAAACATTTAGCAATTACATATACATTTGAGTTAATTCACTTCTAAAGTCTACCTCTAGTGATAGTTTTGAGAACTAATATTTCTTTTGTTGCTTATATAAAAAAAAAAAATATTAAATTCTTGTCTTTTGTCACGATAGTGTGTTATATTTAAATAAATAAAGTAATAATGATTAAATAAATAAATGTTTTTATTATTATTTTACTTTGTGTGTATGTATTTCTTATAAGTTTAAACTATTTTCAATATTATCAAAAGTTCCCCAGATCAGCTAAGATTTGTGTGGTCAACAGTTAACCTATGTCAACACATGCATTGATTCAGAGATGGAACTACAGGTAGATTGGAGAGAGTATAAGTAGTAGAAAGAGCATTTGGTTCAGTAGTTAGAATTGCTTGCTCATGGGAAAAGATTTTTGGCTTATTTTCAGATTGAAAAAATAAAAAATCCAAAATAAATATTTGTGTACAACTATTATTTTATGATATCCGTTAAATTTAATTTCTAGTAGAATTTTTTTTAAAAAAAGAGATTTCAAACCACAGTTAACAATTCAGAAAAGAAAAAACTGCTGCAAACTATGTAGGAGAATAGTAAACATTGACTAAAAGCTATGACATTGAAAAAGTTTACTAAAAAAAAGTTAACGCTTGTAATTTGATAAAAAGAAAAACTATATCATAAAATATTCTGAAGGTGATAACTCAACTATTAAATGAGTTAAAATTTCTTGTACCAAAGATAGTGATTTTCTAACAACAATATATCTAGTTATGTTTGTATAACTGAATTATCAATGAAATAAAATTCATCTTATAAAAGGGCTGAGTTGCAAAATGCTACCCTAATCCAAGCTGTGGTATATGCTGAATCGATTACATTACATTGGTTATGTACTATTAAAAAAAAGTATAAATAAATAAAAATGTATCTAAATAATTACACCATTTTTTTTTAAATTTTGTTTTTACTAAAATCTTAATTTATATATGTATTCTGTACACAATAAATAATGCATATTGTAATCAAAGCATATCAACAAAATGTGAATTGTTATTCATGATATACAATGTATATGAGAGGGGCTTGGAACAAAATATAACTGTTGTTGAGATTCCACTGTATATATAAAAATATGAACACATAGGTTGTTAGTAACTCAGTATTTGAGTAGCGAATCTTATTCTATTGTATATGTTGTTTTTAGTAAAACTCACAATCTTTCGAATAATGAATTTTATCCCATTTAATAGCTTAGTTATAATTTTCAGGATAGTTTTCCTCAAATTATATATGCTGTTCAATCCAATGGCTCTGGGTGTATTGTTTTCTACGAGTTAACATTTAGTGCAAGAGTTGAGCAGCATAAATATTTACATAACAAGTCTAAATACATTAAATATCAATCTTTTACAGCTATTGTACATGTGCTTTTACGAGTGTTAAATAATAAATGAATACTTCCACTGCCAATACAAGATATAGCATTTAAGAAAGAATAAAATGAATCCACTTATTCTTTCCGAACCCAAATGTTTATATATGGGCAAATCTTAAGTACTGGCAAAGAAAGTGTGAAGATAGATCATTCACTTTAAATTACAGTTTGTGTTGCCTGACTGAATGACATCAACGAAATTACTTAGAATTTACTAAACATCACTTTCAAATGAAACTTAAACATATGTAAATAAGCATTTATTTATATAGTGCGATGTTTATAATTGTAGATACATTAAATATTAGCCTTTTACAGCTATTGTACATGCACTTTTATGAGTGTTAAATAATAAATGAATACTTCCACTGCCAATACAAGATATAGCATTTAAGAAAGAATAAAATGAATCCACTTATTCTTTCTGCACCCAAATGTTAATATATGGGCAAATCTTAAGTACTGGCAAAGAAAGCGTGAAGATAGATCATTCATTTTAAATTACAGTTAGTGTTGTATTTACAATTATAAACATCATGCTATATAAATAAATGCTTATTTACATATGTTTAAGTTTCATTTGAAAGTGACGTTTAGTAAATTCTAAGTAATTTCATTGACGTCATTCAGTCAGACAACGCGAACTGTAATTTAAAGTGAATGATCTATCTTCACGCTTTCTTTGCCAGTACTTAAGATTTGCCCATATATAAACATTTGGGTTCGGAAAGAATAAGGGATTCATTTTATTCTTTCTTAAATGCTATATCTTGTATTGGCAGTGAAAGTATTCATTTATTATTTAACACTCATAAAAGCGCATGTACAATAGCTGTAAAAGGCTGATATTTAATGTACATCCTCAGAAAACACGCGCAAATAAAATTGCGCAAAAATAGACGTAACTTACATTGAAAAAGGGGGGATGCGGTCTGTGATTTTTCAAAATTCGCGTAAAAGCAAAGCACCAACGTAAAATTACTTTAAAATTTGCACAAAAAAAAAAAATAAGGAAATAAAATATGACTAATAAAAAATTTCAAATTTGAAAAAAATTGATACAAGACAAACTTTTTTTAACTATAATATTTAATTTTATTCAAAATAATATATTTTTATGCATAATTTATATATTTTTTATACACGTTTTAATTATTATCGATATTTGCCGAAAACACGTTGTTTGCAAACTGAGGAAATACAACTAGCGCTAACTTCACACTCATGTTAGGTCAATGGATTTCTGGTGACAACGTAATTAGTAATTAATCTTTGAGATGATGATTTTATTAATTGTTTATGAACTTAGACTTATGATAATAAAAAGACATTTATTCACCACTGCTGGGAAAAATTTAATTAAAACTAACAACTAAAAATTAAATTCTTATTTTTGTCTTTAATTTTCAATTCCATTTAAAAATCAAATTTCGTTTCACTGCTATTACTCACCTTTTAAAAATAAACTTGCGGACACTAAATGATTAATAATTGATTACGTTCTTTTTTAAAAAGCAAAAACAGAATGTGATTTAAAATGCAAAATTAACACGCACAATGTTTGAACAAATTTACATCATAATCTTGTAAAATTTAATATGTGTATACATAAAATGTGGAAATCATGATTTTAATTTTATTATTGCATAAAATCTTACTATTATAAAGCACTGAAAATATTGAAATTACTAAGAAGAAAGTCGAATTCCAGTAATGTGCTATTACTTTCAATATAACGTAAGTGCATGAAATTTATTATTTAAAGTAATAGCGCATTATCGGAGTTCGACTTCCGGTGAACTTCAAAATCGCATAACTTCAAAATCGTGTTAAATAAGTCCGCGTAAAAAGAGACCCAGGTGTATTTACAATTATAAACATCGCACTATATAAATAAATGCTTATAACAAGTCTAAGAAAAACTCAAGCACATTTCAACAATGTTAAAGAAAGAAGATATGGGTCATTTGCTGATGATGGATGAATGATTCATAAATAATAAATTTATTTAATGCAGAGACTATTAAGCTGATTTATTTTGAAAAGGGAAGATAAAAAGAAGCATTGTATAGTGCTAATAATGAAAATGTTATTAACAAAAGTTCATAGAGAATCCTGTTAAGTATTTGAATATTCAAGATTGAAGATTTTAATTAACTCTGACTGTTACTAAAAGTTTTAATTACAGTATAAATATATTAAATTTATTAAGCGCAAACAGTTGACATAGTAATAACATGAAAGGCAAAAAAACCTTCGGCAGATGCGCTTTAAAAATGCTTATGTGACAGCCAATCAGATGTAAACAATGACTGCACATGGAACTCTTAATTCTAAAACACAAGCCAGAACTATCTTTTTCTGATAGTTCTAGCTTGTGTTTTAGAATTAAAAGTTCCATGTGCAGTCATTGTTTACATCTGATTGGCTGTCACATAAGCATTTTTAAAGCGCATCTGCTGAAGGTTTTTTAGCCTTTCATGTTATTATTATGATTATGGTGTACACACACTGAAAATGCATTTGTCTCAAAAGTACTAAAATAATAAACACCTACAATAAATTGATTATTTTAGTTATCAATATATCTTATTACTAGTGACCTATTTGTTATATTTAAAGATAATGAAGTATCCTTGAATATACATACATGTATTGTATTGGATGTATATATGTCATTATCTTCATACTTGCCTACATGTTAATGTGTCAAATGTAAGAATGGAAGTATGCTGAGAATTATTGTCTCTGTACACAAGATCATATATGTACTAATGATAATCATATAATAATTACATATAGCCACAGTTTTTGTATTCTGTGTTATGTGTAACAGTATATAGTTGTTAATGAGAGGTAACATGTAGCTGCATTTAGCTAATAGTAATGGCAATGATAAAGTTGATGATGATCCTGTAAAGTGCAAATCCTAGAAGTATCAATAATAACTATGATTCTAGTAATTAGAATGAAAATAATGAGAATTGCATTTGCTATCTACCTAAATTCCCATGATTAAGAGATAAATATTTATGTATGTGGCATGTGTTTGCTTTATAGTATATATCTATGGAAATCTTAATCATACAAACAATATGTTTCATGCCAATAATCAGAGATATAAAGATATTTTCTGTCACCCCTTCTTAATTTAATTAAAGAAAACACCAGAAAATATTGTTTATTTTCTTCCAAATACACTTAATTAGAATAGGATAAGAGAACATATATATTAATCTTTAACTGAGGTTTAAAGTTTATACCTTTGCTAGAGATAATCTCTAGTTTCGAAAATGATTAGTAATAATCATTAGTGTATTTATCTGAAATGGATGGCGTCAAAGTGGTGATTGGAGGGAGTTTGACAATGGTAAATGAAAATGTAACAAATCTCAGACATTCATATATTATATTTACCTGAAAGTTTGCAATGATGGTATATATTATATGTGATAATATGTTGGACTATTTCCATCATCTATCATTAAATGTTCAACGTATAGAAAATAAACTTTATTTAAACTTTTCAAATACAAACAACTTGTTAGTAATAATGCACAAATAGACAACACAGGTTAGTAGTTACGTAAACGTTTCAAGTACAGACTGAGTAGAAAATAATATTACTCGAAACATTGTCAAATTACTAACCTGTGTTGTCTATTCCTGTGTTATTACTAAGAAGTTGTTTGTATTTGTAAAGTTTAAATATTTCTATACATTCAACATTTAATGATGGATGATAGAAATAAATTAACTATAAAAGAGAAATCCTTCAAATCTAATTAATTAATAAATATATATATAATTTTTAGAAATGTGATCACTATTTAAATTATGATACTAGCAATCATTATTTTCAAATTAACTAAATAATTCTGGATATGTAGTATATAAGCAAAGGACTTGTAATATTTTTATTATTATTTAATAACTGGAAGCAAATTGTTTCGATATTTTTTTTTTAAATATTTTTTTGGAAACAGTATAGTCATGAAATGTTGTAACTATGAATGTATGGACTGAAAATTAAAAGGATTTTTAAAAATAACAATTAATAGAATAACTTTCTTTTAAAACAAACTATTGAATTAATTTTATAAATGTACTTCACAGATAAAGATCTACAACAAGGAAAACATTCAAATTATAAATAATTATAGGAAAATTAAATAATATTCATTTTAAATATTTGAGTAGGCAGGTTTAAATGAACTTAGGGTTATAAATATTATTAAGGCAAATTTAGCTGAGTCAGTTAAATTCAAATGTCCTATTAAAAATTCTACCCAATATTGTAAATTTTCTTTGCTTTCAGCATTTTTTTTTTCTTAGCTGTGTGTTCATATAACTTTGGTATTTTCCTAATAAAGCTTCACAATTTCGATTTTGAAATAGACAGGTTAATTCTTAATAGAAGCATAATGATGAATATGGGGTAGCTACCCTTCCAGGAATACATGAGCAACTGGTTCATGGTTTTTCTAATATTTTAGTCAAGCATAGCTTTGATCCACGAGTCCATTTAAAGTATAAGATAACATCTTAAATACCCATTAATAGCAATGCTGATATTAAATTGGAAGACATGTTTTTAACTTTTTTAAAATTAACTCAATAATTCTCTGAACTCTGAATTTTATTTCTGAACTTTTAACTGTAATTACCTTGATTAACTATTTCTTGATATCTTATTAAATTCGTTTGGTAAATATCTTTGTTTTCTATAAATATTCTTCCATATTTTAATTTATGATAGGCTTTGCATGGTATATTGCAATGTTAAAGGGTGAGCTTTAAAACAGGGTCCTCAAATTGATCCTAGTTTTGGCACTTCCATCATTCAAACTTTTTATAAACTTTCAGACAATAAAGCCATTTGATTATGCTCATTTATTTTATTTCCAGTGTTTAATTCATCTCTTTTTAATTAATTAACTGATTCAGCTTCAAGCCGCCATATTGAACTTTTTAAAATACTGGCCTGACACACAATTTTCACAATAACTTCAGTTTTAATTATGTTAGAGCAAAAACAATTACATTGCTAGAAACTAGAAACATTAAGGAAAACAATAAACATAAAATAAATAGTGATAACTATATAAAAAATAAGGGAAAAAAGAAATTTTCACATCCGAAATACTTATTATTTTATTGTTTGTTCATAATATGATAAGTAACATTAACTAAAATTGAAAATACATCTTCAGTGATAATTTCTTTGCATTCCTCACAAAACTATCTTTCTAAACATGTATAACATGTCTTACCTGAGATAATCCACAGCTTCACAATCTCCAAAAGAAGTCGGATATGACTTCTTCATTTTTATCTTGTACCCCAAATGTTCTAAATGTCAAAGGCGTCTATAAAGAAAAAGATTCATCCTAATAAAAGATACAAAAGAAATCATCATAGCAATTGGCTTCTTGTCTGTCTAAAACTAGAAATTGTAGGCTACTGTCTATATCACTGATAAAATGAGTTTCATCTCTTCATTTTATATTTTTTTGTGTACATCAGTGATGTTTATATTCTGTTTGTGTATTCAATGTTTGTATACATTTGATTATTAGTTTTATAACTGTTTATATTCTTTATGCACAGAAGTGATGCTATCTTATTATATTTATTGTACTACATAGATATAATTTATTTGCATATAGTGTATTTGTTAGCTATTGACTTGAAAATAATGTTATGAAACATATAGCAAAACCAAAACATGAATCACGTATATATAATTTATTTGCATACAGATCATTTGTTAGCTATAGACTTGAAAAACGTAAACAAGAATCGGAATTATAACAAATTACTTATAAATCATATTATATATACATAAACATAATTAATGATTTTCATAATAAATTATACTTTTTGAAAAACATTATTTTTATAAGTGTAGAACGTTAAAAGTTACATTAGATATTAATTGTATACGAACGTAAATAACTAACACACACAAATTACAAACTAAAAATAATTAATAAAAATGATAATATATATTATAGTTTTATAAAAAAATAGTTTTATAAAAAAAAAAATTTTTAAATGTTACTTACAAAATTACATTGACCAGCTTCTTTCAGCCATTTTTAAAATATAGTACCGGAGAAATGACATCTGCAGCCCCGTAAATTATTTTTGTCTTTTATCGCTCCGTGATAAGTACAAAAATTATTAAAAAAGACCAAAGAATTAAATACTGTGGTTGATTAAAACTGCTGCCAAAAATTTAAATTTTAACCGATTTTTTTGAAATAAATATTTTCAGAAAGCTATGTCAGCAATCTTTTGAAAGATCGTATTTTCATCTACGTCACACTTATACCTTTTACGTCAGTAAAGAAAGAAAACAAAACATCATCTGAACACCTCCGGATGCGCACTCGTAGCGCTCAAAAAGCTGAAAGGGTAAAAAGTGATACCCATTTATCCAAAAAAAAAAATAAAAATACATTCAAAGAATATTCAAAACAACACTTCTTTTTTTAATAGTTAAAAATGTTTGTATACCTTATTTCAATATATATAATTTTATTTTCTGAATGGTTTGATTTTGATTTTTAACATAATTTTTGCAAATAAATAAAGATATCGTGTGACTTAATTTAATAAGGTTGCATTACAAATGTTATATAAATGAGCTTGCTAATAGCTCTTAACACGCTTTTCTGAATATCCCTATTCTCAGACCATTTTCTAGCTCTGATAACAGCCAGAGCTAGAAACCGGTCTGAGAATAGCGATATTCAAAAAGATAGTCAGAGCTAGAAACCAGTCTGAGGATACAGATATTCAGAAAAGCTTGTTAAGGGTTATTCATCATCATCATCAACCATTATCAATCCACTGCAGGATGAAGGTCTCTCCAAGTTTAATCCATCTTCACCGATCTTTAGCTTCTCTTCTCCACAACACCCCTGCACATTTTCTTATTTCATCCATCCATCTCACATGTGGTCTCTTTCTGGGTCTTTTATAATCTCTTGGAATCCAGTTTAAAATTTCAATTGTCCATCTATTATCATCTCTTCTAGCAATATGTCCAACCCAACTCCATTTCAATCTTTTAAATTTTTTCAATAAGGTCAGTAACACCTGTTTGTTGTCTTACCCATACATTGCGTTTTCGATCTCTTCTTGTTACTCCCAACATACATCTCTCCATACTCCTTTGAGTGGTCTGAAGTCTCTGTATTGCTCTTCTATTAAGTGTCCAAGTCTCAGATCCATAAGTAAAAACTGGTAAAACACATTTGTTAAAAACTATCCTTTTCAAACACATAGGCATATTTCCTTTTAGTATCAAGTTATTTCTACCAAAAGCACTCCAACCAAGTTTAATTCTATGATTAATTTCCTCCATTATGTTTCTATCTGTATTAATAATCTGACCAAGGTATTTGTAACTGTTAACTTTTTCTAATTCTTCATAATCAATCTTTATTTTCATATTTTGAGCAAATCGATTAAACATTACTTTAGTCTTTTTAACATTTATCTTTAGTCCTACTTTTCTACTTTCATCTGCTAACTCCTGCAACATTTCCTGCAGCTCTGAAGCATTATTTGCAAAAACAACTACATCATCTGCGAAATCTAAATGACTTAAATACTCTCCATTTACTTTCACTCCTTTAGTTTCCCATTTTAATCCACAAAATACTTCTTGCAGCACTGCTGTAAAGAGTTTTGGAGATATGGAGTCACCTTGCCTTACACCTTTCTCAATGTTGATTTTTCCAGTATCATTATGTAATCTAATTGTTGCTGTTGCATTTTTATAAATATTCTTTAAAATATGACAATATCCTGGATCTATACCTTGATGATCCAATGCTTTAATCACTGAAGAAATGTGTATAGAATCGAATGCCTTTTCATAATCTACAAATCCAAAACATAATGACAACTCATATTCATTTGCCCTTTCTATGACTTCTCTCAATACCTGGATATGATCTATTGTGCTAAAACCACTTTTAAATCCAGCTTGTTCTCTTGGTTGGTGGAAATCCAAAGTTCTCTGTAGACGAGTTGTAATTATCTTGGTAAAATTTTTTATATAAAACTGATAAAAGGCTGATAGGTCTGTAATTTCTAATATCTTCTTTATCACCTTTTTTAAATATTAATATTATTACTGCATTCTTCCAATCTTCCGGTACATCTTTATCACAATTTTCTTAACTTTTTATCACAATTTTCTTAACTTTTTTCTTTCTCTCTGAAGCAAGGTGTTACAATTTGACATACATTAGCTATTCACCACAAAAATGTTAGGGTATTAGCATCTCTGGATCACAAATTATGATAGTGTATTTTGTACTTTAATCCATGATGACCGAAAGCACTAATATTAAATTTTGATTTAAATTGGGAAAAAGGAAATTATTCATAGTTGAATTTTTGCATATTGTAAGTTAATTCAAATAGTTGATTTAAATAATAAAAAAAAAATTGTTGCATAAATTGGAATAGCAGCTGTTTTATAGCCTACTCCTTAGGATACTTTACACAGGTTGTTCCAGAGGTATTAATTCAAATTTTTAAAAAATTGAAAAACATTACCACACTAGAAAGTCTTAATAATGAAGAAACTGTTGCAGATTACATTGTGTATCATAAGATTTTTTCATGAATTTCACATTGTTAATTTTTTATGATTTTAAATTAAATTTAAAACAGCCCCCCCCCACTCCTAAATATTCAATAAAAACTTTTTAAAACTGAGTAAAAAACTTAATTATTTGTAAGTCTTAAAGCATTTATGAATAATCCACAGCAGACCCTTGTACTTATTATTATTATTATTATTATTATTATTATTATTATTATTATTATTATTATTATTATTATTATTATTATTATTATTATTATTATTATTATTATTATTATTATTATTATTATTATTATTATTATTATTATTATTATTATTATTATAATAATAATAATAATAATAATAATAATAATAATAATAATAATAATAATAATAATAATAATAATAATAATAATAGTAACATCAACTCTTAATATCATATAAATGCTTTCAGTCTATATGAAAGTACTTTATAATTATTTTTTCCCTTGTAATTTGACATGAGATTATCTTAGGATGACCAGACTGGTTCTATCAAATATTAGGACATAATGACCAATCATTTTCATGGCATTGCTTCCTTTTTTATATAAAACTCCATTCCTATGTATATTCATCATTGTAAGTACACTTCCTCTTTGGCATGTTGTCTAGGATTATTAATATTCCTATTAATTTTATGACTATAGAAAATTAATATCAACAAAGAACTAGTAAAACTACACTGTCAATCAAAGCAAGTGAAAGCACATGTCAAATTTTAGTCTACAAAAAAATCCAACTGCGCATGCTCTAAGCAAAGTTGGATGCCAGAACAAGTCTAGCATGAGAATCCTGCCATATAACATAATAGCAATCTTTGTTTTGATGTTGGATTTATCTGAAGTTCTTCTAATATTACTGTAGAGACTGAATGGTTAGAGAAAGCCAAGACACTATCATTTTTGCTATGAATTATTTATACAAGACTAATAATAATTATGTGTATTTGAAAATTGGGATATACAATGGTCCCAAAAAGACATTTTGGAGACACTGGGAAATCTAATCATAAATAGGGACAAATCCCCAAAAATTGAGAAGTATGGTCACCCTAGATTATCTGAAACTAATATCATTTATATCATCACTGTCCAATATAGAATATATATATATCAGCAATAAGACTTAAAAATTTAATTAAAAAAGATAGATAAAAGATAAAAAAAACTAGATTTAAAAAAGATGCAAAAGATTGTTAAAATAGGGATAGTGAAAGTATTTATAGATTTCATTAAGACAAGTCATAATCAGTACTATATGTATTCACACAAATTTAATATATATATAATTTTTACAATAAAAAATGTGGACATGTGATAAATGTTTTTTTTTCTTTCAAAGAAAAAACTATGCCAAATTTTAAAAACAATGTGCAACAAAAATTCTAATTTTCTCAAATCAAAATATTATCTTTAGATAGCAAAATAAAATGATCGAACAACTTTTTGAACATTCAGATATTTTATAAAACTAAAAAAGTTCCACATTTTAACATTGTCATCATCATATGAATCTCTTTTCATATTTAGCCATATTCTCCAATTATAGCTGTTTCTCCCCCAAATTACTACAGCAGATTTTCGTATCTGATCCAACCATGATATTTGGTCTCTTTATAGCTATCTTACTGTTTTATAAGGATCCAGTTTAAAACTTTCTTTTTTACTCTACTGTCATCTCTGCTAGTTACATGTCCGGCCCAATTTTTTCAGCCTCTTAATTATTTTAAATATCATTGATAACTGTTTGGTTTCTCACCTGTATTTTTAATACTTTCTTGCTGTTCCTAACATTCTATTTTTCAACATTTTGCTATGGTATTCATTTTTGTTTTTATTTAAAACTGTGATTTAGTTATATGAGTAAATGCTAATAAAAACATTAAAATCTTTCTTTTTAAGTACATAGATGTATTTTCTCTTAATATTTCTATTAAAAATACTCCATAAATTTTACCTATGATTGATTTCATTAATCTATGTTAATACTTTAAGGTATTTGTATGTTGTTAACTTCTAATTTTTGACCATAAGTTTTTATTTTTCCATCTTTTAAAAAAAACAATTAGCATTACTTTAGTTATTTAGTATTCATTTGTAGTCCTACTTTGTTTTGGTTTTATTAGATAATAGTAGCATTTCCTGGAATCTGAAATATTGTCAAAACATATATATCATTTAAAAATGATCTCTTTCTATTTCAAGAAACATCACATGACCACCACCTCTTATTCTTGTGCCTCTTTCTATTTCCTTAGTTTCTTATTTAAATTCTTGGAATAGTTCACATAAGACTGCTGTAAAGTTTTTTGAAGAGATTGAATCATTCTGACTTTAATGTTACTATGTAACCTAATCATTGCTAATGGTATTGTGCTGTTCTTCAGAATTTGACAATAGTCTGTATCTACATCTGAATATTTCAAAGCTTTAATTCTTTTTTATAATTACAAGTGTTATGCAAAATGGCCCATCATACTTAATTGATACTTTTCTTAATTCTTGTATATGATCTATTACTGTACTGTATTAGTAATAATATAATAAACAGCTACTCATGAGTAAAAGAAAGAGAGAGAAAAAGAATTATTCTAGAAATTACTTTTACTCTACAAAGAGTATACAAACCATCTGCGAACCACAAATACTTCTTTGCGTACAATATGCTGTTTTGTTTTTCTGTTTATTGATATTTTACAATGTCACCTTTTAATTTCTTCAGCAGAAAACTTCAAAGCAGCACCATGTTTAATGATATTTAGTATTACTATTGCCTTCTGCTTTATCACTATTACTGATATTACTATTGTTATTATTTTTACTATTAAAATAAAGAAATCATTAAGCATGACAACATAGCCAAACCATGTGAGGTAAGCCATTTTTAGAAGTTTCAACTTCTATGGCAAACAGGGGCCTCCTAAATAGATCTGCCTAAACATAAATCTTTGCCAGCTGCAACTCCTGTCTTAGTGAAATCCAGTTCCAAGTTGATTCATTAACATTATATTTTCTCAAGTAAAGATTCAACTAAGGACTGACAGCCCAAACCGCTATTTATGTAGTTAAAGGATAAAAATGTTGCACAAGCACACAATCTCATTGCCATGGTTAATATAGGGAATTGCCCAATGGTGTGAGAGGCTCACAAAGACTAAACACTTCAGTAACTTAACTGACAGAAGGGGAAAAAGAAAGAGACAGAAAAGATTGTATGAGAAACAGTTTCTAGCCTTTGATAAATAAACATCCTATTGTTCAAGACATCATGGGCTTTTGGTCAAGCAATGCTTATTTGCTATTCACAGTTGGCTTTCATATCTAAAGGGTATTCCGGTATCTTCCTTCTGTGCTGTCCATCAGTAATCTGAACACTTTTAAATTCAGCTTTATATTTAGGATTTAGTTATAGTCAATGTTCTCTAAAAACAATTTGTAATAACCTTAGTTCTATCTAGAACTTACAGAGCTGAAATTTCTAGCATATTTTTTTTAACCTTTTATCAATATTAATCACTATCATATTCTTCCAATCACCTTGCATGCCTTGATTATTATGATATTTGTTATATATCTTTGCCTTTCTCTAAAATGCTTTCATCATTTCCCGAAACTTTCTCATTCTTTAGAGATGTAATTATTTCTCCTTTTTATATAAAATACTTGGCATTTCAAAGAACATAGTTGTAACTGTAACAGTTAATTTTTATATTTTTATTATTATATGGTTTTTATAGAAATCTTTACTATACTTTCTATTATTAGTAATAGTCTCACTTTTTTCTTTGTTGCTGAAAATTTTTTCTTGCAACACCAAGATGTTATTTATATTTTTTAGACTTTTGCTCTTATTTGTAGATTCTTTTGCATACTATTTTAACAAATTCTATACATTCAATTTTTCTGAATGGATTATTTCAAAACGCCGTTTGTTATTCCTTCTTTTATTCATAGATTTCGTTGTTGGCATTGAAAATTTAACTGTGAATTGCTAAAAAGGAAATAATAAAAAATATTAAGAAATAACTCACACATAGGAATAGAACATAGGAATAGAACAATTTAATAATTTAAGTCATTCAACTTTATAGTATCAATAAATTATTTATTGAACTGTATTGTTTGGGTTATTTTCCTGAGATATATAATTATAAGGTGAAAAAAAAAAATGCAGAATTTTATGCAAAATTATCAGTTAGTTGACAAAACGTTATTTTAGCAATCACTACATTGGTTAAAAAAAAAGGTGAAACATCTAGCAAATGATTAATGATTTGGCAACAACAGAATATATTAAACTGGTAAATAAAGATATTGCGGTAATGTATCTTATTCATATTTTTTTTTAAAAAAATAAATAAATAATAAAACATAAAAAAAGAGTCTCAAAAACAAATGACAAAGTATAAAAATAAGAATTATTTATCCACTTGGCCTTTTATCTAAGATATTCAAAAGAATTAGTTGTGTACTTACCTCCAATTTAAATATTTTGTAGCAAAATGAACAAGATTGAATCAGGATTCAATATCAATATAAACAGCTAAATATTTGTATTTTTATATTGGACTATTTCCACCATCTAATATGAGTATAGAATGTCTTTAGAAAAAGTTAACTATTTAAGTATTCCAAATACATTCAACTGTTAGTAATAGCACATCAAACAGGTTAGTATATGCACAACATTTTGAGAGGTATTATTCTTCCCTTTTCTTCAGGTGTTGCTAGCCTGACCAGTGACAGTACTAGCATGGGATTCGAACTTGGACCTGCCAAAGTCAACAGTCAGTAGAAATTTCATATACTTATGGTTAGAGCATAACCTTAAAATTCAATACTCAAGAATCTAAGGGTCCAGGTTCGAATACTATGCTAGTACTATCAATAGTCAGGCCAGCAATACCCAAAGAAGAGGGGGAAATAATACCCCTCGAAACATTGTGCATATACTAACCTGTTTGACATGCTATTACTAACAGTTGAATGTATTTGGAATATTTAAATAAAGTTAAATTTTTGATGATGGAAATAGTCCAATATAAAAATACAACTAGAACACCATCATCACAAACCTTCAGGAAAACAGTTAAATATTTAACTGGAAAATAATTGTTTCAAAAACCATTGAACTTGGATTCTACAAGAGCAGCTTCTTCTCTCTACTATTCTAGCATTATATATCATAAGCTACAGTAGTCAGTGGTTTACAATATGAATAATGACATTAGTTTCATCTTTAAATCTCAAGTTCTCATTGATTAAGATAAAATCTAGATACTGGTCTGAAAGCTAAATCACATCTGTTGTTACACCATTGAATATTCATTTTTATAATGGATAGTACTAAAGTAGTAGAGAGATGCCATTCTAGTAGTAAGGTGAAAGCATCAATGATGTTGTGTTAGCTTATGATGAAGTACCCCAAATCAGTTTTGTGGCATTATATACTTTAGCCTCGTAGAGAAAATTATAAGGCTCTATTGATAACCACCTTTTTGCTTAAAATCTTTAAACTTTTTTAGTAGCAGTTGACACATTTTAATTTTCTTAAATAGTCATCTGCTTTTTCTTAAATACTATTGGTTTAAATAATTTAATAGGTTTTAGGAGAATATTATTTTAATCCTGCAGTTGTTTTATTGAAGTTCATGATTACATAAACTCCTTGTATATGATACTAGAATAAATTGTTGAAGGTATCATCAGCAATAAAAAACTATTATCAACACTGACAGAGTTGTATTTCTTGCCTGTAGTACCCTATTTTCTTGTTATTCAATTTGTTCTTAGTTGAGAACCTAATGTACAGAGGGACATTTAAGAACAGATTGATAAATGTATATTTTTCCAAAACAAAATATTGAAGCATTTAAAATTAAGAATACTAAACTTAAAACTGGATTTCAATAACAGAAAAGGCTTATATAAAAAATGTGTTTTTCTCACAAAACAATAAACTAATTCATGATAAGTAAAATAAAATAGAGTGGAAAGGTAATAAAAGTTGACAGTGAATGTTTCTTATTTTATATTTGCAATTGACATCATTTTGTTCACCAATATCATCCGGGAATTTCAAATAATGAAAATAACAAAATAACCATTAAGATTGTAAATAAAGCAGAGTATCAATGGATACCAGAAGGCTTGTGCTAGGTGCAGTGCTCTCAGATCCAAGGCTCCTCACTGATGAAGGCCACAAGCCAGAAACTAGTCTGGGGATATTGGATGAGTAGGCACTAGATAGGAATTTTATGCACAAGCCTTCTGGCATCTATTGATTATTCTGGTTGGCACAGGGTGGTGTTACTGTAGGGAGAGTTTTGCCTTGTTTGATAACAATTATGTGTTAGTATAAGAGATGGTGATCATGTGATGTTTATGGGTTTAAGATCGTAAATATTAAATATATTGCTATTATTAATGCTATCAAATTGAAATACTTTCATCACCCAAAAGAACAAATGAAAACATGTCATAAAGAAATTGAAATAGAAGCTACTGCTGATTCTTATTGATTTAGAAATAAAGACTGAAATCCCCCCCCAAAAAAGAATGTCCACTTCTGTAAACTATATTCAGCAAATTTATTTTCATAAAGGATTTTTGTCATTACATCCTGTATATCCTAACTCCTGCAGAAAAAGAAGAAAAAAGACATTAACTTAGAATTATTTGAAAAATAGGATAACTAACATTAATCAAAACATTGAAAGGCTACAAAATAAATTTATGGTTTACAATAGGACTCAGCCATAGGTGGATTTGAAATAGAATATAGTTCTAAAGATATTGATAAAAATATTTATGTATGTGAAATATTTTTTATCTCTATCTTTATTCTGTGAAACCTGTCCACCTCAGTAGTCAGACAATGTCCATTATTCAAACTTATCCATTATTTTTTTCTTCAGATATTATTGACTTGAACTTCAGTCAATATGGGGCTGAGAGATCTTCAGCCAAACCATATATTATTTTTTATTTGACTATTTATAGTCTTTGCTTTAAGTCTTAAGTAATGTTATATTGCTAAGACTACTAATATATGGTCTGGCTGAAGATCTCTCAGCCCCATATTGAGTTAGATAGCTGGGTTCAATTGAAAGATATATAGGTGTCTAAAAATTTCAGATTTTCTCCTCCATACTAACTCTTAGATAAATGCTGGCTTTGAGTTAGTATTTTTAGATATAGTGTCTGAAACTACCTAGAGTCTCACTGAGGAGTGTAAAAAAATGAAACCATTGGTCTGGGATTTTGGTGTGGTTTCTGATAGAGATATTTTAAATGCTTTCTCTTGCTAAGCATTTATCACAAAGCTTGTTGAGCAATTAGCAAAGTTCTTTGTTTATATTTTACAAGCTTAAAAAAAGAAGTGGGGTCATGTGATTTATGCCTTTTTATATATATGTGTGTGTTTAGAAAATTCATAACATATATATGTGGATTAATATACTAACTAAAATATATACTGGATATGTGCGTTCTGGCGTATAATTTTTTATTTATATCTATGAATATATATATATTATCTTTTAAATATGTATATTAACTTTTGTTGAAGACAAGTTGAAAAGCTAGATAATCCAACGGTAACATTTCATCGCTATCGGTGACGGGTTGCCGTTACTGCGACCCTCTTACCACAATCTATGTAAATATATTTCATTTATTATTGCAACATTAATTTTATTAACACAATTTTATTTATTCAAAAATAAACTTGTTAGTGTTAATTATCAGCATGTGGGTTTATCTACTTATCAGCAACAAACACACTCCTGCGATTGTTTGCATAAAATATGAGGGGGTAAAAAAATAAGGGGGGGGGGTATATTATGATGCAATAAAACTTTAAAAAGTGTTTGCAAATGTTAATAAAAAATAAAAGGGTAAATATATTTGAATATCTTTAAGCTTTGTTTATTCGTCAACTCTGTAAAATGACTTTTTTTTTTTTTAAAAGTATTTTTAAGAAATGAAACGAGAGAGGAGAAATAATTTAAAAAAAGAAAAAAAATGAAAAAACAGGTTTAAAAGAATTGGTAAAATTTGTTAAGTTATAATAATAGTAGGGGAGAATGTAAGTATAAAATATCTATTGTTTTCAATTATTATTTAAAAGTAGGGGGTAACGGAGATATTTTTTTTTAATAGGTGACAGTGAATTTTCGAATGAGTATAAAGCCAGTATTTTATAACAAATAGATTCAACATTTTTAGATGATGCAGGAGTTGTGCTACAGGAATGTCAGGCTGGAAATTCAGAATTTCCACTATAGCTGCCATAGCCTCCGGGTATGCTTAGCAGACAGCCCACCATTCATTTTCATTGAGTAATGAGTGGCTGAGTAGGAAGAACCAGCAGTTGCTTGGTCTGATCGCCATGCAGAGTCACCAATACAAGCAAGCTAGCAAGGCTAGTATTTACAGAATGGAGTTTTAGCTACCGTCCTTAAATAATCAAAGGATTCATTGTATCGTCTGCAAACATGGAGGAACTTGCTCTTGGAAGAGTGCATGCATGTAAGTTGTTAGTATTTTTTTCCCGTGAGCTGCAAGCAAGTGCATTCTTTTATATTAAAGTTAAACTTTAATATTTGCATTTAATTATTCTTTTTATAATGGTGGAATTTAAGCTGCAGGGTAAAAAAAGTTTGCAATGCAAATTTTTTTTCCCCATCCTATTAGTTAGCTACTGTTTCTCTATTACTTCGAAAAGTGGACGATTTTTGAATTGAGCAAACCATTTAATATTTTATGAGACGATTCTTCCTCAGATAGTAGTGGACAGACTTAAAATTATGGTCTGAAAATAGTGATTGTAGCCATAGGGATAAACAGTGAATGGCATGAAGAGTAAAAAGAGGGGGTCACCGCTTACATCATTATGAGTCATTCCAGGGTCTTGGAATCTTTTAAAACAGGTGGTTGAGATGTTCTGGGTTTAGTTGAAAAGTTTTTTTTTTTTAAAAAAAGATAGTAATAATAGTAATTTTTTTTCGTAAACTTTGATTAATATTGTAATTAATCTTAGTGTTAATTTTACTATTGTTTGATTAATGTTTTATTTAGAAAATATGATAAAAGTAACTATACTGATAATAATACTTAAAATATTTTTATTCTTTAATTAAGACTTAGGATTTGATTAAATGTGAGCCTTATAATTAACACCAGATGGAGTATTGAATTATATATTCATAAATTAATTATCCAAAGGTATATTTAATTACCTAAACGGATATTTATATTATATATATAATAAAGTCAAATATGAATATAAGGATTGAAAAAAATGTCTACTTGGTTTTAAAAATATACTACATCATTTGGATTAATATTTTTCAAATTCTATTTTTGTGAATAGTATATAATATTTCAAATATAGTGATTGATTTAATAATAATAATAAAAAAAGGAAAACATTTTTTTAGCAGAATTCGACTTTATTTTCGAGGACAAAACCAATTTAAAGAAGTTTTGATGATTTGCGATATGAGTTAATATACAAATATAAATAAGACATACCAGTGACGTTAATTAAATACCATAAACTAAAATAAAGACTATATTAAATTAATTGTAACTATAACTCTAGCCAAATAATTGATTTATTAAAACCGACATATATCAGTCACTTACCTATGCAAATAGAATCAACACCACAACCCAGTATTCTGCCTAGATGCAGATGAATCTATCATGTGATAATATAGAATTTCAAAAAATGTTTTACTAGTATCTGTGTCATAACTGAAACACACAGGCTTATTATATACCTGTGTTTATATATGTAATATGTAGGGTATATGAGCACAGATTTTCACACGACCCACCACTCTCCACACTATCTCATAACACTGCTACACTTGAACACATATATGTCGAAAAGATAAATAATCACCAATATACGTATTTCATGCTAAACCAGCAATCATCAGTTGGTCCAGATTACCATCTCTACACATATATGCTATAAGTGCTCAGATATATATTAAGATAGCCAATCTTCATACTTTAATGGACAGGCTTCAATCTACTCCTCACTCCAACTCTTCAACCGTCCATCCAATTGAAAATCTGATGATGGAACGCTCAAAGGCCACCCTGATGTGGAAATTCTTGTCACACCCAGGTTGATCTAAGGTCAATCTGACCCCTCATGTACAGGACATAATCCATTTAATACAAAGGATGGGCAGATATCTCTACCATGTAATAACTGAAACACACAGGCTTATTATATACCTGTGTTATATAGTGTGGAGAGTGGTGGGTCGTGTGAAAGTCTGTGCTCATATACCCTATGTATTAATATCTGTGTCAATAACTTGACAGATATAATTAAATTAGATAGATGTGAAAAAGTAAGTTAGTAAGTTTTTGGAGGAAAAACTTTTAAGTTCTTGAAACAAAATATGAACATTAATGTCTCTTTCTTTAAAATTTTTTTTATCATGTATGTCTGATTTAATTAATATATTTGTCACATTATTTTATGATTAGATTACATAGTAATATTAAGAAGATTAATATTGAGAAAGCTATAGGATAGAGTGATATCATATCTCTAAAATTTGTTACAATATTTTTATAAAAAATATTTTGTGAATTAAAATGGGAAATTTGGGGAGTAAAACTAAATGGTGAGATTATTCAAGTCATTTAGATTTTTCAGATGATTATTGTTTTTGAAATAACATTTTAGAGCTTCAGGAAATATTGCAAAAGTTATGAGATGAAATAAGAAAGCAGGACTAAAAATAAATACTAACAGAACTAAAAATAATGTTATTAAATTACTAAACATCTTGATCATTATTTTCTATGCTTATACAAGCTGTTAAAAGAGAGGCAAAACTCTCCATATAGTAGTGCCATCGAATGCAAGCCAGAGTAATCAATGGATGTAAGAAGGTTTAATGCATAAATCTCTATCTAGTGCCTACTCATTTAATATTCCCAGCCTAGTTTCTTGCTTGTGGCTTTCACCAGTGCGGAGTCTTGGATCTGAGAACACTGCACCTAGATCTTAGGATCTTATGCATCCCTCCCAGCAATACTAGATAGGGATTTTATGCATTAAATCTTTTTGCATCCATTGATTACTCTAGGTGGCATTACTGAATGGAGAGTTTTACCTGTTTTAACAGCTTGTGTAAATACAGGAAATAGTCACCACATGATGTTTAGTGGTTTAATACCAATCTTCCCTTAGGAGGGTGGTGGTTATGATTATTAAAGAATCAATAATACCAAAATGTATAGATTCTGTACTGGTTTGGGATATATATAACTATACAAGGTAATGAGCTTAAATTGAAAACATCATTGCATTTTTATTTTGAACTCATAGTTTTGTAATTGACTAAAAAGGTTAAAGATGGCTGCTGGGGATTGCATTAGATAAAGTGCTCTTAGATTCAAGGCTGCTCACTGATGAAAGCCATAAGCTAGAA
This sequence comes from Epiperipatus broadwayi, assembly GCA_028023455.1. Classification (NCBI taxonomy): domain Eukaryota; kingdom Metazoa; phylum Onychophora; class Udeonychophora; order Euonychophora; family Peripatidae; genus Epiperipatus; species Epiperipatus broadwayi. The sequence continues at coordinate 953,519 of JAQFVV010012519.1, read as the reverse complement.
ACCAGTCTGGGGATATTGAATTAGTAGGCACTAGATAGGGATTTTATGCAGTAAACCTTCTTGCATGCATTGATTCCTCTGGCTTGCACCGAGTGTCACTATTGTATGGAGAGTTTTGCCTCTATTGCAAAAATTAAGTTCAGTGAATATTATCAGAAGAAGAAAATAAAAATTGATAATCACAAATTAAAAGTTAACAAATACAAATTATCTTGGTCAGATTATTAATATAGTTGGAAACATAATTGTTAAGATCAATGATAGGATTTAAATTAGATGGAGTACTTTTGGTAAAAATAACTTTGTATTAAAAAGGGAATATGCCCATGTGCTTGAAAAGGAAAGTTTTTGATATGTTTTGCCAGTTCTTATATGTAGGTCTGATACTTGGACCCTTAATAGAAAAGCAATATAGACTTCTGACCACTCAACAAAATATAGATGGATATATAACAAGATGAGATTGAAAATGAAATACATGATTGAGAGAACAAACAGGTATAATTGACCTCATTGAAAGAATTAAGAGAGAAAATGGAGATGGGTTGGTCATATTGCTAGAAAGATGATAATGGATAGATACTTAAAGTTTTTAAATTAGATTTCAATAGATTGTAAACTATCTAGAAAGAAATCACATTTGAGATGGATGGATAAAATAAAGAAGTTTGTTGGTTTGATATGGAGAAGTGAAGCTATGGTTTTCAGAGAAACTGGATTTAATTTAGAGAAACATGGATAGGTAATGGTTGAAAAAATGGTGATGATATTAGAAATGAGTAGATTGTAGAATGTATCAAAAATATATGTATATATTTATTATATTTTTAAAAGTAAATAAAAACTGATATGTGAATTTTTTAGGCTTTTGCAGCAGTGAATAAATATGTATTTATTTATTTTTTTCATTTGTTTAGGTGACTTAACATTTTTAGAAATATCTTGAAATGAAAGACATAGCTAAACTCATTTCTTTTTAAGAAAGTGTAATAAATATCTAATTTCAACCTAATTACCACATATTAAATCTGTCGTTTTTATTAAATACAAATTGTTTATTTCATCCACTTTTAAAAAAAACGATGAAATATTATTTCTCCTTTAAATCTGTTACTGGTCTGTAATTTTAATTAGTTTAAATAGGAAAATTCATTAAATCTTTAGGAGCACAATAACTATGAATAATTCCATTCTATTTTTCCTGCTTATAGAGTTCCGGATTCTGGCACATAAAACAGGTGTTACTGACCTTATTGAAAATATTAAAAGACTGTGTGGAGTTGGGTTGGACATATGCTAGAAGAGATGATAATAGATGGACATTTGAAATCTTAAACTGGAGTCCAAGAGATTGTGAAAGACCCAGAAAAAGACCACATGTGAGATGGATGGATGAAATAAGAAAGTGTGCAGGGGTGATGTGGAGAAGAGAAGCTAAATATCGGAGATGGGTTGAACTTGGAGAGATCTTCATTCTGCAGTGGATTGATAATGATTGATGATGATGATTCCTGTTCTGGCACTTTTTGCACTGGAATGTTTTATAAATTCCCAAGCAATAATTATTTTTATTTTTAGAAATTACTTAATAAATGTGATTTTTTTGTTGTTGTTCTTTCAAATAAATCATATTTTTTGTTCGAGATAACATATTCCTTTTGCTTACTCTTATTTATAATTTCAATTTAGCCTAATTTTATCAGCCACCTTTTAAAATAAAGGATTGTACAAAGTGTGCACTGTATGTCAAATTAATTTATTAAATAATTTAAAGCATTTATATTTCAATAGATATTAAATGAAATTCTAAATTAGATCCTAAAGGATTGTAAAAGTTCAAATGGATAGGTAAGATAAGGACATTTGTTGGTATGATAAAAAGGATATGAATCTAAGAAACTAGAAGTCTTTATTTTTGGTATGAATTGATCTTAATCAAAAAGGATGATATTTCAGTTGTAGATTTATTGCAAAATTGAATGTTAACTTTTTTTTTTGTCTCTTCATGCTTCGTTTTTTCTGAAGTTTGGGTGAACACATTTTTTTGGGACTACTAATGAAGAAAATATATTGAAATGATCAGATTCATTGTTGATAAAGCATCAAAATGTAACAAAGATTCAATAATGTATTTATTAAATACTGTTAATATTTAGCACTAGAATGGCATTAGGGAACAGATTATTTAACATTAATGTATACATATACACAATGTGTATCACTGAAAAGGCAACTAGTTTTCTCTCCATACTGTCTGCACCACCATATCTCAACACGTGTTGTATAGCATTTTGTTTTAAATTTGGCAGAACTGCTTTTGAAGTGTTTGAGATGATTCAAATTGTGTTTGAAAATTAAGCTATGAGTTATAAGAATGTTTTCAAATGGTTTATAATATATTGTGATGGCAAGGACTCACAAAGATATGAAACACTGTGTGACACTTGATGCTGTATGTCGTTATCTAAACATGCTAGCTCATTAAAATTTTTATAGTGAATATCTAAACTGTCATTACATAACATATTAATTTAGAGATCACACTAGGCAGTTCGTAAATCACTTTCATTAGGACATCTTGTATATATGAAATGTGACGTTTGTGAAAGAAAAAAAGAAATTATATTTATTTTTTTAAAATAATATTTATCAGAGTAAGATTTATACAAGTTAATTAAAGTGTAAAAGCACACACACACAAAACAGAGTTACAAATTAAAAGTTTTAGATAGTACAGATATTGTTTAGTTTTTTTAAACAATATAACAAAGGGCAATAATGATAATAACATTTTTGGAATTAAAAAAACCATTATATAAATTATTTTTCAAATAATAAATATGACAATGTGAATGGATGAGATTAACATGAGAACAATTGTTATTGAGTATAGACAAAGTGGTCAAGTCACTTCTGTTGATTGAGTTAATTAAAACTCCAATCCTTAGTTAGAGAGTAGATCAATAGAGAATTTAATACTCAGAATCCAAAATAATTACCAGACCTTATTCAATGGACAGTTGTGTGGAAGACTATAAGTATTATTATAGACTTTCTAACATCTGGCATGAAACTAATAATTGATGCTATTTTTTCATGATGATTTGAGAGGTTAGATCCAAATCTTTTGGATTGGTTTGTTTTTCTCATCCAGTGTAACCAAATATTGCCACTTTCATTAAATGTCCAAAAACTGTAGAAAACTGCCTATACAAAGTGAACGTTCATAATAATCTCATTGAACTGTCATGAATTTTACACCAGCTTAGTTTCACAAAAGAATCTATAAGTTTGCAACTGCAATAACTTTTATGAAGAAAAATACATAAGTTCAAGATACATATATATAGCTATATTGAAAATAAATATTCAATTATTTTAGTTGTGATAAGATTGTTAAAAAGTTTTATCCTAAAATGATCTTTTTTTAATTAATTAATTAGGGCTAGCACTTTATAATTTGTGTATCTATTTTGTTCTTTTTCTACTGTTCATATCCATGCTTATCTAACAAACTTGAGCCAAGTCAATCTGTGTTACTATGTATTTATTAAAGTAAGCTTTTGCCTTGTATGACTTAACATAGCGGTATCATGTCTGTGTCTGATATGTGGGATCCTGAAATCAATTTCGATGCTGGCGCTTCAGGTATCAAATTTCTTATAAACTCTCGAGCAATAAAACAATTCAAATATTTAAATAACGGTTTTATGGTAGACTTTTGTATATTAAATTTGTTTAATAAAGAGGGAGAAATAATATTTGCAGGGACTTATAAATTGATTAATTTTCCTATATAATCTGTATTTTGATAATAGTTAATATTTTTTATATTTAGTGAATTTGAATACTGTAATTTGTTCTCTGTAAAATGTTGACTTTTGTCTTATGCTTAGAGTTGAATTTGAACCAGAGAATATAATTAAGGAAGCCAAATAAATATTCAGACAAAATCAATCCAAGAAAGTGAATTGTGACGCCCTCTAGGATTAATTTGTATTATTGTTTTTAGAAACAAACAACAGTAAGGCCAATATTTTATTTTTTACTTCGTTATATAATTGGCTGACTAATTGTGGGCCTGATCTGATGATGATTGGGCTTTGATGAAGACTTGCATTGATTAATATTATTCAGGAGAAGAGGATGAACATTAAAATAGTTTATAAGTAAAGGTAATATATATATTTTTGAAGTAGATTCATTTTTTAAATACCGGCAGCATTATTTTTTTAAGTATGCTGTATATAATCATATATAAATCAAGAAATTTTTTTAATGAAACTTTTAATCTTAAAAACATTTTAAACTACTATGAAGTAAAATTAGGAAAGAAGAGGGAAAATGTTTTTATCAAGTATTTTTTTCCCGTAAATTTTATTGTAATGTTAATTGTACAAAATAGTTTAAGCATTGAATTTAAGAAATAAAATCTTTATCTAAATATTTTAATCTTCCATTATGCTTCATGGTTGCTAGAGTTAATAAAAAAAAAAAAAAATTGGTTTGTTGCATGTATTTATATTTCCAGATGTTGTCTTGGTTGAGATGATCCTTTTAGCTTGTATATTAAATATAGATGGTCCGGCTTATTTTTCAAACATAGGGAATTTGTAAAATCCTTCACTATGATAGTCTGTTTTTTCTTATACCTATTTCAATTGGGTATAAGCAATATTTTTTAAAAATCCACAACAATCGCTGCTACACTGAAAGTTTGTCTTGAATGATTTAATAGCAATCTGCAAGAAAAATAAATGATTAGCTAGCCATCAAATATTGATACATGATATGTAGCTATTCTTAGTTAGAAAATAAACACAGATAATCTTGTTAAAGAGATGAATTCAATGCATAGATTGTATATGGTGTATACAAGTGAAAAAGGACTGTATTTTTAAAAAAGCCATATCAATGTATATATTACGTAGTGATTTAGTTTAGATATTAACCACAAGAATTTTAAAGGGTTATGTGTACATATTTGAATCAAAAATTATGTGTGTTGAATACCTTTGTGTATCATTTTCATTGCTATCATGGAATCTTACCAATTACTTGAAAATGTTTTTACAACTTGTGGCTTTATTTCCATATACAGTTTGAATCATTTTAAATGTTTTTATAGCAGTTTCTGCCCAATTTAAAACAAAATTTTATGTTAATGCATTGTTAAAACAGTGCGATGTGATGCACTATAGCTTCTCCTTTTTCAGAGTCAGGGAATTTCTCAGCCACTATGCTCAGAGACAAATTCTCCATACAATAATGCCATCCTGTGCAAGCCATAATAATCATTGGATGCAAGAAGGTTTGTGCATAAATCCCTATCTTGTGCCTCCTTATCTATTGATTACTATGGCTTGCACTAGGTAGCACTACTGTATGAAAAAAGTGATTATACAGAAAGTGAATTATTGGTTTTTATGCTGGGTTTGGGAAAAGATAAAGGGGATTTAGATATAAAGGTTATAGAGTTGACAAAGATTATGTTGTGGAAATGGGATGGAGCAGAGTATGGGAAAATTTAGAGAGGAGAATGGAAAATAAAGTGGATAGCAGGTTTATCTGGGCATGATTGCTGAGATATTCTTGACTTCATTTAAGGAGAAGCCACAATACATCACATCACATTGTTTTAACAGCTTGTGTAAGTATATGAAATGGTGATCATGTGATGTTTAATACATAGGTCCATTGTGGGTTAAGGTGTGAAATGCGCTCACATTTTTTATGTTGTAACTCATCCAGAGACAATAATGCCTTAAATTTTTTTATGAATAATAGTTAAACTATGTCACTATGAATTCATGCTATTAATCACGATGGTCCTGCATGAAACTTGGAGAAACAATTAGTCACTTTTCCCTGAGACATAATAAAACTATCCTTGAATGAACTGAAGAAGTGGAACCATTAAACAAAAAGATGATTAAGCAATTATAAACAGCTAAAGGTATATTTGAATTTTAGTCAAAATTCAAGTCTATCTAAGATTAAAATAAATATGATAATTTCTAATCTAAAAAGATTAATAATCATTGAAAAGCTGTTATAATCAGAGAGTCATTGTTTGAAATTTGATACTTTTATGAAAAATATGTCATGTAAGTAAATATAAATATGTATAACAATTGTTGTGAAATCTATGTTAATATAATGAGAAATATTACTAATACACTCCAAGTGTTGCTTCCTGTTCTTTCATATATTCCTCTAAAAGATATCAGAAGACAAATTGCTTTGCAGAAAATGTATAAAAATCTAGTAAGTGGATTTGTTTTACCAATATCTCATGATATAGTTTCACTATATAAATATCAAATCAAGTTGCCTTTTTTGAATGTTTAACCAATAATCTATAATTGAAGAATTATGGCCTAAAAAATGGGATTCTTATATTCCCAAAAAATTTATTTATCTATATCCAACAGTAGAACCAAGTGGATTTGATTTTTCTAGATGCAATTGGAGTCTTATGAACAGATTTAAGACACCACGTGGTAAATGTGTTCATTTGCTTTATAAATAACATTTTTCAGCTACTGGTGTATGAAACACATACATAATAACTTCCAAATCTATGGCTCCAATGGAAATATTGAAAGACTTAATAAAACCATTTATGAATCTATTCTCTAATTGAAATCTTTCTAGGTTTCTTTATGATAGTTTGTTAATAGTTAAGCAAATATTATGCTAACAAATTTTATTGACATGAAAGATAGATTGATATCTTGCTATTTGGTCCTGGATGAATCTGGTCAGATAAATGTTGTTGTGATGATTATACAAATGAACATGATTGTAAATATTATGGATCCTTCACTATGGATGAAAGGTGTCTTACTTCTGCTGTAGGTCCTGAGCCTATGATTATCTTTGCTTTCCTTTAAAGTAAGAGATATTGCAGACATTAAATAAATACTGAAATGCAAGATTATCTATCTAACAACATCAAGCTTATTAATTAGGTTTTTTAAGTCCACATTTGTATTTTGGTTATGATACATCAGTATTTTGATTAAATGACCTTGTAAGTTCATCAGTTAGTTATTTACTTAATAATTTCCAGTATCTAAAATTTTGAAATGGTATTATCTTCTGAATGTTGATTAGCAATAAACATCTGAATCAGTTGTTTTTTCAAAAATGCTAATTTGAATTTCTTATACACGTATATTCAGTCTGAACAAATTGCTTTTTTATCTGCAGTTTTGTTTATTTTTTATACAGAATATTTTATTTATTAATTACTACAACCATCAAAAATCTATCAACTTTTAATGCCTAGTCACTATTACAAGGAAACTCTTATAATTTTTAGCACCATTAACATTTATTATTTTAACATGATTACACTTTATTTAAATAACATTTAAATGGATTGTGTTCTGTAAATGAGGGGTCAAATTGACCTTAGGTCAACATGGGTATGACAAAAATCTCAGCCTCAGAGTGGCCTTTGAGCATTCCATCATCAGATTTTCAATTGGATGGACGGTTAAAGAGTTGGAGTGTGAGGTAGATTGAAGCCTGTCCATTAAAGTATGAGAATTGACTATCTTAATATATATCTGAGCACTTGTAGCATATATGTGTGGAGATGGTAATCTGGACCAACTGATGACTGCTGTTTTAGCATGAAATACGTATATTGGTGATTATTTATTTTTTCAACATATATGTGTTCAAGTGTATCAGTGTTACGAGATAGTGTGGAGAGTGGTGGGTTGTGTGAAAATCTGTGCTCATATACCCTATATATTAAATAACATTTGTATTTTTTTTTAAAATATAAACATAAAAAAATAATTATAGGATATTAATATCCATTTATTTTATTTATTTAGCATATGGATTTTTTTTTTTTTTGTGACAGCTTTATTACTGACTGATAAATTCCATTTATGAACAGATGAGCGCAATGGTCGTAAAAATGTCTATGAATTAATAAGTCTAAATGGCTGCATATAACTTACGATTTTTATTTATTTTTTCTTCTAGGAAATGATAAGTGAAATCATTAACTGCTAACTTTATTGATTATATTTTTTGGAGTTAAATTTTAAATAAACATTTTAAAGTGCATTGCTGGAAATACTAATTAGAAAAAAATGAGGATTCCACTAAATAAGCTGAGAGATTTAATACTATATGATGCTGCAGTGGTGTAAAAAAATGTTTTGATATATGAACTTACTGTAAATATATTTCCAAAAGACATCAAAAATTAAGTTATTCTATTATTATTATTATTTATATAAATTTGGGGGAAGGGGATAATTGATAAATGTTTGTTTTATTTTTGATAACTTACAACAATGTATTGTAAATATTTATCCAAAACTATAGTTATTAAAACTAATAATTATATTTTAGTATATATCAGCATTTCAGATGTGTATGGGCACTTCTCAGAAACTTTATAAAGATAAGTAATTAAGCAAACAAAGCAGAGCCGATTGATTAGATTGCTCCTATATTAATATTAATTGTTGCCATATTTAGCTATAAAGTATGTTTAATGATTCAACTGAACTTTTCCCAATGCTATACTTTTAAATAAATAAACTTATTTTTAAACAAAACAAAGTTGCTTTGTCTTTATCATCGATCCTAAATTCACATGCAGTGCGCCCAAAGGAATCATTAATATTTATTTAATTTTTTTTTAATATTTGCGTGAAGTAAACATTAACATTTTCCCCCTTCAACACAAGCAAGAGGGATACATTTTATCTAAAATGATTTAACAAATCTACCATGTTGTTGTCACGCGTTGTTAGCCGAGAGGTCAGCGCAGCCGCCTTGCAAGCAAGCAGTTGGTTGCAGACGGTTGTTGCGGGTTCTCTTCCCTGCCTATGCTATGACATATGGAAAAAGTCTACCATGTTGGTCATTAATATGCAAAATTCTCAGATTTAAAATTGCTATTTTATTGTTACAGACTGACTTTTTGTAACTCAGTACTCCAGTCCACAAATGAAATAGTTGATTTTCATATTTCTTTTTAAGGAATCATAACTAATTTTTGCATCTAAAAATCATTTCAATAGTTAACAAGTTGAAAGTTTCATGCCATCTGTTATTTATGAGCAACACATACAAATTGTTACTGTAATTCCATATCAATCTTAAAGCATTTGTATAGAATACGTATTTAGGTATCATATTTCTTATATCATATGGCAGTCTCATATTTAAATGCTAGTTAATTGATTTTATATTTTACTTTCTGTTTTTAATACATTCTCATTTAGTTTAAATGTTAATTTGTAAGTGACAATATCTAGATTATTAAAATTATTTTTTAGCTGATTAACAATAGAATTTTTATTGCTTGTAGATTTTTTTTACAACAGTTTTTTTTTTAACATTTATATTGCAAGTACTTTATTTAAAAATAATAAGTATATATATATAATAGATTATGATGAGAATTATATATGTAGTTATTAATAGCGGTATTGTTGATGGTTGGATAATTTTGTTCTCTGGTTTATTTTATTCTATGGTACCACTTCGAATTGTTATTTATGTATGTGATTATGCTTAAGATTTAATAATACATTGCATTCAGTTATCAGGAGGAGAAGAGTGGGGTTTAGAATATTTGGTAAATAATATTCAATATTTGTATTGGTTTGCAATTAATCAACAAAATCTCTGGTTTACTGTAATCTTATTACATACTTTAAAAACTAGAATACTTAAGTTTTTTTGAATAACTGAAATTATATTTTTTTTTTAATTTAATTTCGTATCTGTATCTAAACAATTTATTTGTAATTTCATTTTATGAATTCATATATACTTATATTTTTAAAATTTTTTAATATATGTTTTAACAGCATTCATTACTTTAATTGACATTAAGCTTCATATTTTATATTTTTGGTTAATTTATTTATTTAATTTCATAATATAGTAGTAAAAAAATGCTTTACACTTCAGAGAGACAGAAAATCTTAATAAATTTTATAGTCTAGATCTTACTTTAAGCCAATAAACATCACATGATCACCATTTCTTATGCTTGATTAAAACAGGCAAAACTCATTATATGCATTGCCACACACAGCAAGCTAGAATAATCAATGGATGCCAGAAAGCTTGTGAATAAAATCCCCACCTAGTGTCTACTTGTCCAATATCCTCAGACTAGTTAAGTGGAGATAAAAGGTGGTTGCTGGAGGGTTGCATTAGATCCTAAGATCTAGGTGCAGTGCTCTCAGATCCAAGGTTCCTCACTGATGAAGGCCACAAGCCAGAAACTAGTCTGGGGATATTGGATGAGTAGGCACTAGATGGGGATTTTATGCACAAGCCTTCTGGCATCCATTGATTACTCTAGCTTGCTGTGTGTGGCAATAAATATAGTGAGTTTTGCCTGTTTTAGATCTTACTATGTTAACACAAAATGTTTCACTATGCTTTCATCACAGTCAAAAAGAGCAATACGATATGAAATATTTTCAGCTTAAAATGGTATTTTGTATTAACTTGTTTTATAACAACAAATTTTTACCTGGTTATACATAAATATCGAATATAGTAGATTTGGAGACGAGATGGCTAAATGCAAATATCCAGAAAATAATAGCTTGGTTATGATAAGGTTTAGAGAATCAGTTATATACAGTATATATATTTCCAATAGATCGTGATATACTTACTTCATCACTGTCAGTAACAGCTGAATTAAAATTAAGTATCTAAAGATTGCATATAGAATCATCATTTCAACATATACCCGTTTTACGTTGATGTTTCCAGTCGAACGCTATGAGCCCAATTAGGTTTCAAAAATTTAATTTTAAATTTAGGGAATAATCATTATTATAAAATAATTTTTAATTTGTGGAGAAATATTAGTTTTATTGCTTGGAAATTGATTTTTTCGAAAATAGACTAAGGAATGATAGAACATTTTTTGATTTCCTCATTTTATTTATATTAAATATTGAGACATTGCTTAAGTCATTTTATTATATCTACATTATGATAAGGGGAAAAAGATTACTCTTGGATAATAAGATTATAATAATTGTCATTTAGTTATCTTTTTGTAGTTTTTCTCCATCTTTTTTTTTTAATTAAATGTACCATTGGTTGTATTTTATTGATACTTATTTATTTTATAGTATAGATTAAAGTTAAAACCACCAAAACATCACACGATCACCATTTCATATGCTTACACGTAGTGCCACCAAGTGCAAGCCTTTGTAATTAATGAATGCAGAAAGGTTTGTGCATAAAATCTCTATGTAGTGCCTACTCATTCAACATTCCCAGACTAGTTTCTAGCATTCATCTGTGAGGAGCCTTGGATTTGAGAGCACTGCACCTAGATCTTAGAGTCTAATGCAACCCCCCAGAAGTCATCTTTTACCTCTTTGGTTAACTATAAAGCTAGGAGCCCAAAGTGAAAACATCATAATGTTTCCAAACTAAAGTCATTCACTTCATGATCATATAGATCTGAACTCAGTTCAGCAACTACATATTTTGGTGTCTTTGATTTTTAAAAAAACTACAGTCATCATTATCCTATAGGCAGGATAGGTAGAAAACCATCAAAACATCACATGATCATCATTTCGTATGCTTACATATGCTCATTAATAAGAGTACCAAACTCTCCATTCAGTAGTCTCACCAAGTGCAAGCCTTTGTAATCAATGGATGCAGGAAGGTTTGTGCCCTATCTAGTGCTTAATCATCCAGCATCCCCAGACTAATTTATAGCTTGTGACTTTCATCAGTGAGGAGCCTTAGATTGAAAGCATTGCACACAGACTGTAGGATCTAATGCATGTTTTTAGCAGCCATTTTTTACCTATTTGGTTAACTATAAAACTAGAAGCCCAAGATGAAACCATCATAGTGTTGTCAACCCAAGCTCTTTCACTTGTACAGTCATATAGATCTGAACTCAGTTCAGCATCAATACATTTTGGTGTCTTTGGTTTTTTAAAAACCACAGTCACCATTATCCTACGGGCAGGATAGGTATAAAACCACCAAAACATCACATGATTACCATTTCATATGCTTACACATGCTGTTAATAAAAGATTACCAATCTCTCCATACAGTAGTGCCACTAAGTGCAAGTCTTTGTAATCAATGGATGCAGGAAAGTTAGTGCATGAAATCCCTATCTAGTGCCTACTCATCCAACATCACCAGGATAGTTTCTAGCTTGTAGTTTTCATCAGTAATGAACCTTGAATTGAGAGCACTGCACCTAGATCTTAGCATCTAATGCAACCCCTCCAGTGACCACCTCACTAATGAAAGCCACAAGCTAGAAACCAGTCTGGCGATAAAGGATGAGTAGGCACTAATAGGGATTTTATGCACAAACCTTCTTGCATCCATTGATTACAAAGGCTTGCACTTGATAGCACTACTGTATGGAGAGTTTACTGCTCTTAGATTAAAGTTATTTATGCATATTTTAGATAAGTGCATTTTTTTGATTCTTTGAGACAAGTAAATTTAAAAGTTAATGATTGAACTATTTTTGGTATTGTCACCTGTATGTACTCTATTTCATGAGTTAAATAAGGTGATATCTGTGTAAATATGTTTCAGAAGATGAGTATAATGTTCTTGTGGGAAAGTAATAAAATATTCGTTATTAAAGATCAAAAAAATAACTGACATTAAATGTTATTTTAAAGTCCACAAACATTAACTAAAATTAATTTAACTCTGTGAGTGCATGTGGATAATAACGTAAATATCATTAGCAGATTTTGTGGAGCTGTTATCATAATACTGAGATATACTAAGTGTAAGCAGAATTGATATGTAGATCATCAAACATAACTCAAATTTTACAAAATTGTTCATTCAACATGATATTTATTTCTGTGTATGGAGTGCATTTAAAAATTTATATATTGCATTTAAAAAGAACTTTATTAATTTTAAATGTTACAAATAGTGAAATATTTTATAGCCACTGAAATTAATTTTAATATCTAAAAGACAGTAATGCAATAATTTTTTACCCTTTTATACTCCCTTTAAATCCAGACAACATTATGAAGGGCATTTGATATTTCTATAACCACCAGTCCATAACATTTTAAATTGAGTTTTGAATAAATTAACAGACATTAAATACCAATATAATAAGAAAATTGATATATCCAATTATCACACCTGAGGATTGCTTTTGTTGTTGTTGTTTTTGGGATTATTTTGATCTTCAAAAGAAAATTCTAACTTAGCAATTTATGATTTTCATTTTGTCTCTTTAAAAAAAATACAACCATCGTAAAGATTTTAAAAAAAAAAAAAAGGGAAACATTCTCTACTTAATAACTTTTAAAATACATTTCCTTTAATTATATTGTATTATTTATGAAAATGTTATTTAAAAAGCTGAAAACAATGTTATTATAAGAAAGTGAAGTTAAAAATAAATAAATTAAATTTTAGAGTTTTTCTTATAAAAATACCTGTATTGATATAGAAATAAATTTTTATTACAGTCTGCAAATTTTATATTAAATGGATACTAAAATTAATAGTTACAGTTATTACTTAATATATTTGTTTAAATTTCCAACAGCTTTAGAGACACAAAAAGTGTATAATGAGAAATCATATTTTATTGTGCTAATAATGTATTAACTTTTTTAAATCTGTTAAAATCATTAGTCTGAAAAAGCTCAGAAGTCAAAAATTTCAGATTACAATATTCTGCATGTATATAAAATATTTCATAGATATAAACTGTTCTAAAAAATTGGTAGCCTGAATCTTTATTTTAGCGCTACATTTTCTTGGAACGAAGATTTCTTAGCCAGATCTAAGAAAAAACTGTCAGCCCAAAATATTTTATGTACCTTTCTGTTTTATTGATTCTGTTGTAACATGTAGATTCATGTTAGATTTCAACTTATTAGTAATAGATTAGGTTATTATTATAAAATATAAATAGTATAAAATAACATAATTAATACAAGGAACATATATATAATTTTAAAGAAATAATTCTTCATATACACTAACTATAAGAATCTTTCATAAGTGAACCTTTTTAAAAGTTATTGTAATAAACCTGCAAATAATAGTTTTCATGTTAATTTACCAACTACATTAACTCAAACAAGCATTATTTGCATGTTCATTATGGCTTCTAAAAAGTTTGATTTGCGAGCATATGAAGAATTATTTTTTCAGAAATATTATATACTTTCAATACTTCATATAGAGTGGGTATTTATTTATATAATCATTAAATTAATAGAACATTGACAACTAAAGAAAAACCTACTCTTCATGTCAGTTATTTATTTTATTAAAAAACATCTTAAATGCTATATATTCTGTCTTTGAAACAACATACTGATTGTTAGGAAAATAGAGTAAATGAGGAATTTAAATTCTTGTCATAGAAAGCATATAGTATAATTTCAAAATTTACTAAATGAAATTTTTTTATTATTTCAATTTTTATGAAGAGATTTTCTAAACTGTTGATTAATTAACATAGTTATTATATAGTATATTGTTAGTAATGATCTTGTCATAATTAGATTTGAACTTATTACTGTTGTTGGAGGATCAATGTGGTGACAGTAAAAAACAATTTAACATCAACACATTATATTGTAATTTTACACCTGAATCGATTAACCACCACACGCCGCTTGATGGCTCTGTTGCTAGTCAAAAACCAATAGATATATAGCGTTACCAAGCTGATTTACAATTTTGTTATTATTTATTCAAAAACAAATAAATATAACGCTTTCACCTGTTTGTTTGTTTTTAAATAGGGGTTCACATTTATTTTTTTACATTTTTAAATTACATTAGACATGTCAGTACATAGTGCTGGAATGTGCATGGAGGGGAACTGATGGTTTTGACAATCCAAAGAGTTGTCCAAAACATGCGCGACATTTTGAAAACTTCTAAAAAAATTTACGAAACATAATTATTTAATAAAGTGTAAGAATTCCATTTTAAAATTACTGCCTGATCAAACAAAAACATGCACTACTCTGATCAAACAAAAAAATATATAAATATTAGAAACATTCCATGACGACATTTTGAAAACTATTTTAAAATAATTTATGAAACAACATTATTTAATAAAATGTAAGAATTCCATTTTAAAATTACCGCCTGATCAAACTGAGCTTGTGCTTTGAAAAACAATGACAAACCACAGCCGTTTTAATAATATCATAGCTGTTCTTTCACAAAATATGTTTTTCACGTGATTTCTGTATAATACTGCTGGGTGTACACTTTTGCAATTCATTTCACTTTAAAAAGATGTGTACGGAAGCATGACAACGGATTTACAATTATTACTACCTAAAACTATGTCAGGTCATGTGAAAAATCATTACTTTGAATGCATATGAAAAGAGTTAGGCCCACTTAAATTCTACACACCCTCACATCATACCGTAGCAATCTGTGAAGTGTGTGTTATTTGCATAGTACCACGAAGCACAAAAGCGGGCTGTAATATTGGTGTGCAATGCCACCTAGGCCTGCTTAATGGCTAATATGAACAGAACTATTCTATAGGCCGTGTAAATGGTATATTTCTGTGCCTTTTCATGGAAACAGCGACATCAAGCAGCATGTGGCAGCTAATCGATGACTACCATTTCATTTTAACAGATTTTTTTTCAGTATAATATTAGTGGAATCTCATATTTTTTTTCTTTTAAGTGATATATTTGTAAAAGGATAAATGGAAGAATACAATTTTTCAAAGATTTTCAATCTCCTAAATAATGGTTCATTACTTTTTTTGTTTGTATGTTTGTTTTAACTCTTATTTTGTTTTCATACATTTTTTTATTTTTGAGATGTTTTAGATGTCGACTCTATTCTTTACAATTGAAAATTGCTTTTAACAAAATTTTTATTGATGACAGTAGGGTTTACATAATTTAGGTCTGATTACAGTTTAACACCCTTCATATGACAATGATTGCAATTGATTTATAATCCAGTCCCTAGTCCACATTCATGACCTCATAATCGGAATAAATCCTACTTTGAAATGACCATAATTAAGTCCCAGAAATCATCTCCGACATTATATTGTCACTGTGATAGACTTTGAATTCTTAGACCTTATAATAGTATCAACATTGTTGTTATACTGAGGTTTATAGCTTGATTAGGCTCCATGTGGTCGCAACTATGTTTGGTGGGGCAATTGCTTGGTCTCTATTTTTAATTTTTGCAATTTTATTGTAAAATAATGAAACCAATCTTTCAGAGGATTGATTGGAATATAGATATCTTATACACCAAAGGGTGAATGTTAAAAAGATTGATATTCTAATTAATGGGAATAGGCCTTTTCCTAAGCCTTCGGTTAATGCAGCAATGGAGGAGAGTTTAGAGTTTGTACTTCTTTCAATGATGTTTCCATATATATATATATCAAGTGTAGGACAATGTAGTAGAGTATAAAGGATAGTTTTGTCATCCAGATGACAAAGGGGACAGATTGGGTCAATATTTGTAAAAAATATTTTCTGTGAGAGAAATTGATTAATACTGAGAGCGGCCAAATTAATCTTTATTATGAAATCAAAATATTTAGGTTCCAGGTACCAGTACTTGATTTCTTTATTATCTGTTTATTATTAATATTAAGAATAGGTGCTGAATAGATATTCTGATGAGTATCATTTAATATGGCATAGGCTTACCAGTATTTAATTTTTTCTTCAAAGACCTGCTTATTCGTAATAATATGGGAGGAAAATTGTTTCATTAAAGAATGGAAGAGGATATTTTTTTCTTTTGGTGGAGATATATCTGTAGGACTTATAATAATAAATTTCCTTGTGTTTGGATGGTGAGTAATAAAATTTACAGTGGTATTGTATGATCTCTGAAAGAAGGCTTGAATTGAGTGAAGGGAGAGTCCATTATCCCTTAAATGGTTTTGCATTGTTTTAATACTGATAGCAATAATCTTTCTATTCCAAATAAATTTTGAGCATATCGAATTGATTTTTTTTTAAAGAGTTCTTGCAATTAATCATCGGCATATAATAGTTCATTTTTAGAAAAATTAGGATGTTGATAAGGGAAATTTTTGCTTGGAGCGAGAGATAAACCCTAGATAGATGTTTGATAATGTTTTAAATTCAAGTGAGAATGGAGTTCTGTATGATCATTCTCAATGCATTCATGGACTTGGATATAGGGAAACTGAGGAAGTTGCATGGAGCAGCCAAAAAATTCCATGTGGAAGATTTCTCAAGATTAAATTGGAGGTTATATTTAGTCGTATAATTTTGTAAAATGGTTATAAGGATAGGGGGGTATTTCTTAGATGGTAGAAGAATCACTAGATCATCCATGTATGATATATGTCCAATTGCTTCTTCTATTATAGGAAGATAAATGCCTGGAAGTTTTTTTCTCTATCTCCAGGAGTAGTGGGTTGATATAGTTAATAAAAAGAAAGTGCAATTAGCAGTGAACCTTGCGGGATTGAGTTATAAGGGTTGAAGCCTGGTGCACTTTTTCCGTTAAGAGTGACAAAAATTTGTCTATTGATTAAGAGATTGGATAATATATAAATTATGGAACTAGGAATTTTGTGTGATTCTAATAATTTTATGAGTGTGTCAATTCGTACTGAATCAATTGAAAATTATTGTCTACTTGTAAAGAGACATCCTGAAAATAAATTCCAGTAATTCGGTAGCTTTTTATTGTCAAAAACTAATTCAGTGACTTTTTGTTTTGATTTTATAGTGTTATTTTGTGATATATTGTATTAAATTCATTATTTGTTATTACTGTTATTGTAGTTTTGTTGTTGATGTAAGATTCTTTACTTTAAATTCTTTATCATTATTAGCAAGCACGCGAAAATCTTTCATTATCTATTTAGATTTTGGGTTTTTTCACACACACACTCCCTGTTGATAGCTTATTATTTTCATTGTATCTGTATGGCCTGATTAATTGCTAATTATAGTGTTATTTTTTATTTACAACTTTAATAATTAAAGGAGGGGGGTACAAGGTGACTGTTATAGAATAGTAATTAACCTTTAATATCTTATTTATTTTGGTTTCTTACAAAAACTTTCAATGTTTAAATGCTTTTAAATATTATTTATTACTTGGCTTACCCCCTCTGAAATACAGATGTTTGCATAATTTGTTTCTGGCCTTGGGAATTATTTTTTTCTTAAAATGCCATTTCTGCTTTTAATTATTTAAATTATCATTTCTCGAGTACAAATCTGGTAAACCTAATATGAATAAAATTTTAAGAAAAAAACAACACGATTTTTCATATTTTAATTAAAAGATAGGCTTTAGAAAACTAGTGGAAAATTCGACTTCTAAATGCATCAGCAAATCAATATTATATTAGGAATATATAACTATAACAATGACAATAATAAAAGAAACTATAATTGCATGGGGGGGGGGTCGTGTAATTTTATTATACATTTTAATTTTTTGGTTAATATAGTTTGTGTTCAGTGTAGTTTTATTGCATATACGTATGTATGTTATGTTCTTTACCCAAATTAGAAAAAATAACTAGGCAACTAATTCTTGATCATCATCAGTGATGGTGTGTCATTGTTTGCCACCCTCAAAATCGTTCATGAGTCTTTGCATTCTTAAGATGCATACTGTTTCATATTTAATGCATTATTATTTATCACATTGCGCCTTTTTGTGCGTGTTTATATTTCTTTTTAACCGATAATTAAATTTTTCTCTGTTTCTTAGATGTGTGTGTGTGTGTGTGCATACGTGGGTATTTGAATCAATTAAAATATTATAGTCATATGACTAACTTTTTGATAAACGCGTATATACAGGTTAATCCAGGTAAATAAAAAGAAACTTTTCATAGTTTAGTATATAATAAACGTATTAGTTTCCAAGAGCTTTTAAAGCATTTAATATTTTGATGTCTCCTCAACTGAGTTGGGTCTGAATGATCTATCATTTTAAATGTCTAATGTTAGGAAGAAATAAATCTTGGAGCTAGAAAACAGCTAAAACTCAATTTATTTTATTTATGACTAGCATTCTGCAAAATTTAAAGCTTTGATTCCAAATTTAGGTCAAGTTCTGCTTTGCAGAAAATAAATAAATAAAAACTTGATTGATTTTTACTAGTATTTATTTCAAATTTGACCGTTCTGTGTTTGCTGACAAAAGAAGATTGGCTCTCATTCAAAATTTGGCTTAGAACTATTTCTCTTGATATTGAAGGCTGATATGTGTACAGACACTAGTGCAAACGTAGATTTATACATTATTTCCGACATAAGTTCTTTTATATATACATAAACGAGCTTTAAAATATTATATTATAAACAAGCTTTATTTGAATGCCAGGAATTTTTAGTTTTAAATTTTATAATTAGATCTTATTTATTTTATCATGATTTTCTTCTTGTTGTATATAATTTTTTCAATAATTTTGTTTATTAGCGTTAACCATATATTCAGTGTTCTCGAAACTAAAGGTCATTAATTTGATTCTGATGCTAGTATTGTCACTGGCCAGTCTAACAACATCTGGAGAAGAAAGGATAATAATATCATGCAGAGTATTATATTATGTACTAACCTGTGAATTATTGCTAACAGTTGAATATATTTAAAAAGTTTAAATAAAGTTTGAATTTTTCTAAAATATATATAATTACATGTAAAATGCCACCATCACAAAATTTCAGACTATCTCTTTTTTTATATATTATAGTGTACCGTTTATTTATATATAGTACAAGTATATGTAGTGGCATTTGGTAAAAGCTAAAAAAAAAAGTAAATTTAGATTTTTTTTTTTTGATTAGTATAATTTTTTTTTTTTACGTACAATGAAAGTTAAATTTTTAGTCCATGCTTTTTTTTTATCTAATTAAAAATAAAAGTAAAAATTGGAGAGAACAAAAAAACACAAATTACTAATCCAGATAAGCTAAAAGAAAAATATTTTAACTAATTAAAGATGGCCAAAAGACTTGATAAAAAAGAGAACTTTGTAATTGAAAAATGATAAAGAATGTACAAGATTATGAACCTAAACGCCATGATAATAACGTGCGCAGAAGTCTGAAAACTGGGCCTCGAGTATAAAAAGGAAGAGACCAGTTTGACCATCTTGTTTTGTCTGGTTTTCCTATGGTCAGTCCTGGATAACAAAAGAATATATCCAGGATCACCCTACGCTGAAATATTTCTGCATGTTGGAGTGAGCTGGAGCTTTTGCTGACATCGTTCCTGAAGATGGACACCAGAAAAGCATTCGTGACCGACCAGTAGAATAGACCAAGATCAACTTATAACCGATGGCCGAGCTCATTCTCCCACAAAAAAAAACAACTATGCATAGTAATCTACAAGCTTCGTGAACTCACTAAACTCACCGGTAAGTTAAGATTAACCATTCCTGATTGTGACAAAATTAAGCGTTTGCAAACAATTCTTAAAAATATGCTTGTAATATGATCCCAATATAGACTTTAATTTTATTGTTCAAGAGATTCTTATTTACCCAAGAACTTTAATTAATTGTTTAACTGTTATATTTTATTAATAGATTCACATCTGGATTAGCGTGTGTTCTCTCCAGTTTTATTTAATTTGTAATTTATCTTTAACATTTTAATTTGTTAGAATAAAATATTTATTTCTAATACCAACTTTTACTTGTACGTTATTAATAATAGTTATTAATGTTTATTATTAAATTTATTAATGTTAGTTTGTTAAGATTTGAAAATAAATTTACCTTTGCCAATATGTGTTGACTAAGCTCCAGGAATAATAATATCTAGAAAATAACTCTAGTTATGGGAAAATATGATACCGATTCTTTTAAAAACTTTTTTTTTTAATTCTCGAGTCGCGATGCGACAGATTTCAGCAGATTCTTATATGAATCCTGGTGCCCTGATAAAAAGAAATAAAAGCTGATTTCATCAATAGCATAAATCATAATAATTACTAGGTAGAGTTGATCAGGAAATATAGTTATGTTTTTAGAAATAGGAATGAAACTTTCTTCTTTTTCCATAACTTGATCAACTCAAGCATTTTATGTGTAACAGAGACCTAGTCAGATAGGCAAAAATGTTTCAATAGTTTTACTTGAAATTCACTATATAATTTAAATTAATATTATATACAGAGATTGAATACTGTTAATCCAAAATCCTTAGATTTTGGCTTTTGGGAATTATAAATTTGATAAATTAAAGACATCATTTAAATATAATTACTATAATGACAAAAAGAAGAAATGCTTTAATAATATGACATATATCAAAAACTTTTATAAAAAATAAGTATTATAATAGTGTCCTCTGGTAAAAAAAAAACAAAACCACAAATATACCACAGATTCAAAAATGAATCATAAACTTGGAATATCTTTTTTAAAAAAGTTTTAAATAAAAACTCGATGATAATTAATGATTAAATTTCTGTAAATATAATCTTTTTATTAATAAGATAACTGTTTCATTTTTTTTACTCATAACTTTAAAGATTTTACCAAATCTGTTAGCCATATTAGTATTAATAATATAGAAGTCAAAATCCCATTTAAATCTCATTGGTTGAAATTAACATAAATCAAGTTACAAAAAAATAATAATTAATTAATATAAAGTACATTTTAATTGTTTATGCACTTTAAATATTAAAAAATTCTTTTTATATATAAGTAATTTTTATTTTGAAATTGAAATTTCATTTAAAAAATTTAAATGTTAACAACCATATTATAGAAAATATATTTTAATAAATATAATTAACAAAGTTTTACTATGTATGATTAATATTATATTTATATAATGAATATCTTCGGGGGGTGGGTGGTAAAAATGTTTCTTTTTATGAGAAAATTTATTTTACACTTTTATTATATTATTTTTGTACATGTTTCTATATAAAAAAATTTATTAATTAAAGAAAAATTAAATTTAAATGGTAGTAATTAATTGAACAAAATTAAATGTAATTTGTTAGTGAATATTGCTTCACAAAAGATTTTTTTTTTAAAAAAAAAAAAGATTAAAAAAAAAAGTATTTACCTTGCTTACACTTATTTTATTATAAAAATTTTGCATGCTGACGTAAAAGTAGCCAAATATTACAAACTTCAAAACAGAAGCAAAACTCTCCATACAGTATTACAAACATCATTATATTTTTCTGTTAGCATTTATTTATTTTAAAATGAATTTTTAATTTTTTGATATAGATTTTGCAATTTTTTGGTCTTATGTAACCTAATTTTTTAAATTTTTTTTAATCATATTGAATAAATATAAATATAGGGGATCTGAACTCAGACTTTCAAGCACTTTACTAATAGTGCCTGGTATTTCAAATCTTTCATATTGAATAAAGTAAAATCATATTTTATATAGGTTTGGTTCTTTTAAAGTATATTTTTATATAAAAATTATTTTTAGCAATATCTTTTGTAAGAAAAAATAACAGCTATTTCAGCAGAGTACACCTTTATCTGCTTAACAAGGACAATTGGTTTCCAAAAACTTATCATAAAGCACGATCATATAAAAAGCAAGGGATTATAATGGGTTTTTTTTCTATGGGAAAAAATTAGCTCATTACTGCAGATAAAAAATAAATTGTAAATATTTTATTAACAAATAATTTAACCTAGTATGTATAGTATAAATATAGAGGATTTGAACTCAGACTTTCAAGCAACCTTTAACTATCCACACTATCTCATACTACTGATACATATGACCACACTCATGTAGAAAAGATAAATAATCACCAATATACATATTTTGTGCATCAGTTGGTCCAGATTATCATAACCCACACATATATATAATCAGTGCTCAATTTATATTAAGATAGCAAATCTTTATACTAATGAGTGCTGGTTCAGTATGAAATATGTATATTTGTGATTATTTATCTTTTCTACATGTATGTGGTCTTATCAGTAGTATGAGATAGTATGGATAGTTGAAGGTTACTTGAAAGTCTGAGTTCAAATCCCCTATATTTACAATTAAGTTTCAGGTATAAGAATGCCTGTATTTCAAATCTTATGCCTAGTGTGGTACGTTTTTTTTTTTAAAAACTGTAATGTATAATACATTTATGTAAGATAATGTAATGTAAAATTATATAGTAAGAAAGAAGTAACACATAGCTGTTGTTCTTTTTTTGATCTATCCATTTTTGATCCAGTTTCCTTAATTATCAGTTGGTCATTCTACAAATCTAAGTTGTTTTTTTTTAATCTTTTGATGGTCGTGATTGTTTTGGTGAGGTATACCAAGTGATGATGGCTGAGGACATGTAGAGAAAATGTTTATAATGGTTGACATACTTCTTTGATTTTCTTTTCTTACAACATAGGTGTCATTTATTGACTTAAGACATTTTTAGATTTGATGATACAGTCTAAGTCAGGATCAAATTCTTCAAAAATGCTGTTCATAGCCCCATGATACAAAATCAGTTTCTCCAGTTTTTTGTTATGCAGATTTGTCTCTACAGGCTTATTGATCATCTTTTCTTCATGGTCTTCCTTCATTAATTCTTCCATGTGTGGTTGCAAAACTCTTCAGTATTGTCATCATCAATTTCTTATCAACACCTTTATCCAAAGTGTTGATAAAATGCTTCATTAGTTGTTGAAGTTAGGTCATCTTGAAAGTTATTATGATTGTTTTACCCATATGTTGAAGAAGTGATGTGGTATTCAGTGGTATTAGTAGCTGCTATGTTTCCAGTTTAAAATGGATATAGCTGTAAACTTTAAATAATTCAATATCACTAGGAGAAAAAAAAGGTGTGATTTCACAGAGAAAAATTGCAGAAAGATGAACCAAGACAGGAAGAATAAGCTTGTAATTGAGAATTATTTATGTTCTTCCACAAAACTGTTATTCATTGTGCTGGAAAAAAAAAACCATACTGAAATTTTATTTTTTTAAAAATCATATTTTTATTTTATTTATGTGAAATTATTTAGAATTAAAAAAGCAATGATTAATAATATTTCACATAATTGTTGCTGTTGGACCATAAAGACTTATTATTTATTAGCAATATGAGGGGACACAAATTATAACTAAACATTATCAAAACCTAATCACTCAGTTAAGTTTGAAAAAAATAAAAATTCTGATATATTAAAAAAAAAAGAAAAAAATGTATGTGTTTGCATATTCTAATCAATATTTAAAACTTTTTTTACAAATATATTCTATGCAGATCTGGTCTTTTTTATGCATGTCACATTTTATTATACATGGTAGCCATTTTCTTGGACTGACCTAACAATTTTTCAAATAATTCAGATATGTTGTAATGGCAGAAATATGGGCCATTTCAGTAAAAATTAAAAGCATAAAGTTCTTCAATTTATTTGCCCTACATCCATGAAAAATTTATTATTAAATGCTTAGTGCATGAATCATCTCCTGTGTCCTTTTTTATTTTTATGAAAATACATTTATGATAACAGCAATTTGGATTTGACTGAAATTAGAATTCATAAAGGTTTTGATTTAAAATTGCTTGACTGAATATTTTCACTAATATGTATACAGTACACTATTTAAAATTAATTATTAGTAATTTATGACTAAATTTTATTTTTATACTGAATGAAATTTATATATTTTTCCCAGGGCTATACTTTTTAATTTTGTGATAATATTGCCAGTACCTTTCATATATTTGAAACAAATTGATGATTAATTGCATAATTCATGAAATCAACCACCACCACCCCTTTTGTTGTACTTAAAATACATTAGGTTTACCATGATAGCAATTTTAATTTGACTGAAAAGTTTTAATTCAAAATTAATTGACTGAATATTTATTTAATATAGTATGTAATTTAAAATTAATTATTAGTAGCTACTATATGATCAAAATTTCTTTTTAGTTTTATGCTGAATGAAATTTATATATTTTTTTCAGCACAATATCTTTTTATATTTGTGATAATGTCTTCTTCAATTTGAATATATCTAAAATGACTTACAATATTAGGATTTAAAATTAAGTAAATACTGTACAATAAATAATATTTTATATTTATGTAAAGCTGATTAGTAATTCCATAATGCGCAAAATCATTTTTCTTTCTTCAAAATAATTTGCAATTACAGTAATTAAATTTTACAAGTACAATGATCATAATTTTTGTTGTAAGCAAAACACCATTAATAAAAATTGTAAGTGAATATGCAGTTTTAAGCTAATGTACACATTTTAAAATATAATATTAATACCATGTTTACCCAAAAATACCCGGTCTTACATTAATTTTTGCTTCAAAAGATAGCTTAGGGTTTATTTTCAGGAAATGTCTTTTTTTTTCATATACAAAAATATATATTTATTCAAATACAAAAATATACATTTATTCAATATTACCAATTTCAACAGTACATAACTTTTAATACTACTTGAATATACCTCGTTTAGGATTATAGTCATATCATAGAATATTCTCGTTAAATACAAAAATATTGAAAGTTACTTACATGTTGAAATTAGAAATATTTAATTTAAAATAATATATGAAATGTTAAGTTGGTTTCAATAATTTGTGAACTAAAACTGCCTGCTAGTAATAAGTTTTAGCTTTTTTGGATATCAATGTTGACTTATTTACAATATATATATATATATATAGTTGGACATCAGATGAAAGACGAAGTCTCATATCAGACTGAATGAGGATGCATTGATAAATGAAAAGAAACATTGTGTTTGCAAGTTTATTAAAATAATTAGTTACGAGTCTGCCTGCAAAATAATTTTGAGTAATATTGATTCAAGTCCAAAAATGTACATTTATATTTATGTATACATTCATTATTTTAATTCATAATATTTTTTTCTTTTGTTATGCTGATTGTAATGTATATATAAACATTTTGAACATTATCTTCATTACTTTATAATTCTTTACATTCATCATGTGTTTCAATGGATGAATAATATCTGTCCATCAGTCTGATAATCTTAGTTAGGTCTTATATTTGGGGTAGGGCTTATATTATCAACATCTTGAAAAATCATGCTAGGGCTTATTTTCTGGTTAGGTCTTATTTTCAGAGAAAGATGGTATGTTTGATAGTTGTATGCCATCAAAAATAGTTTTTTGATTATTTATTGTATTGAATGAAGCACTTTTTTTTAGGTTTGTAGTCATTAATGAATGTATTGATTTTCGTGCAAAGTCACTGGATGAAAATCAAATAATGTGCCATACATTAATAGTATTTTTGTAATGTAGTATACTGTACTATGTATAATAAATAAACTCTGTACTGTACATTTTTAGCATGAATTTTGTCTTTTTTTTAATGACCTAAGTTACTAGTCTCTGGTGTCATCAAGCTTACAAAGTGACAGTTTTTTTTAAAAAAATCAAAATTTATAATAATAATAATAATAATAATAATAATAATAATAATAATAATAATAATAATAATAATAATAATAATAATGAATAATAATAATAATAATAATAATAATAATAATAATAATAATTGGTTGTAAATCAAAATAGTGGGTAAGAAATTGATGATGATCGCCATGGTGAATCTTCACACAAAGGTCTTGCACTAAGTGGGATATAGGGTGTATATTATTCTCTGTATTACACATTTTAAGAATTGATAATATCTTTTAATTTCATATTTGGAGAACAAATTGACAATAATTTTTTCCCCATATTTCTCAGAATTTAGCCATCTACTTGATCTCATCTCAAATTCTGGATTTCTCCATCCACAAGTATTTTTTATATTATTTTTTTTTTTGTTCTTTGTCCTATGTGATTATTCACTTACAGCGTCAATATGTGATACCGGATGTTTTTTTTTTTGCTTAGTTATATTTTTTTATGCAATTTTTTATTTGATATTAAGGTTTTGCATTTATCTAGAATTCACATTATTTACAAATATGTATACTTTGGTATTTTCTCTTCCTCTTTTCTTCTTTATTTTTCATTTTTTAATAACATATAATAACAATATTTCACTCTTTTTACACTTTAAAGCAAAATATATTTATTTATTTTTTACAGTTTTGAATGTTCCTAGCAGTCGTCAGCAGATCTTATTCTCTACTTTTTCTTTCTCTCTTTGGTGGAGGAAAAGAGAAAAAAAATAGAGAATAAGATCTGCTGAAGACTGCTAGGAATAGTCAAAACTGTAAAGAATAAATAAATATATATTTGCTTTAAAGTGTAAGAAGAGTGAAATGTTGTTTTTATATGTACACTTTGTTTTACTTTTCAGTTCTATAGACATCTATATTTGCTGCAAACTGATAAGCATACATCATATCCTATTAATTACTTTCTCTATCTTGTTCTTTACTTATTTTCAAGTAAAAAGGATTTTTGAGATAATGGTACTACAGAATTGTTAAGAGCTATCACCAACTGATCATTGTAGTTTAATAATTAATTTTAAAATTATAAATTTTTGAGTTCAACATTCTGATAAAAATATCCTATAATATTCTCATTGATCTTGAGAATAATTTCCCATAAAAATACCATGATGTATAAATTTTGGATGAAGAGAGTTAAATTCTCATCAGAATGACATTAATAATTTTAATTAAAATCATAATATTGTAAAACTATGGTAGTTATTATATATATTGACATAAATGTATTTAAATAATGGATAGATAGAATTATCGTAGTTTATTTTATATATATTTATTTATAAACAAATAATGATATGGATTATATAAAATAAAAGTAAAATTTTATGTAAAAAATAATCACCCTAAAAATGAAAGTTATAAATTTAAAAAATAGTGTAAAAGTAATATTTATTTAATAGAAAGGTTGTTTGGTTTTTACTCATTTTAAAAAAGACAATCAAAGAACATTTTACTTTTTTTTTTAATGAAATTTTTGGCATGAAGCTTTTTTGTATTGATTTCACAATCAAATTTAAAAATACACTTAGAAATGTGATTATTTTCTTTAAAATAACTAAGAATATATATATTAGACTTTAGAATAATTGGTAATCAAAACTTGAGAATCTTATATACTATTTAAAGATTTTTATTTCTACATCATTATTTAAAATTTATTTCCATGAACATAATTATGATTTTTGATATACTAAAGCTAGAAACACTGGAAGGGGGAGGGGTTAAGTACAAAGTGATGCTTTTATTTTTTTCTAATTTATTCAGCATTCAGAGGTTTTTTATCTGGATAAACTTTTCATGAATGCTTTTTTTTTTTTAATCTTTACACATTTGTAAATTTAGTCTTTATTTTTATTTTATTATTATTTCATATATAAGTCATAATTGTGGACTTAAGTACTATAATATATTTTCAAGGATAGATGATGTATATATTTTATTTGTCTTTGATCATTATTAATTTTACATTTAAATTATAATTAGGATCTTTTTTTATGTATAGAAAGTTTTGATGTCATACTGCAATTATAGAAAACTCAGCTGATATATATATATATATATATATATATATATATATATATATATATATGTAATATAATAATTTCTATACATGTTGGCAAAAAATAACTATCATATTTTTAAATCATTCATAACTTTTTTTATTATTTGAGTTTATATATATTAAGTGACTTTTATTTCAGTATTTTATACTGAATTATGATTGTGTGAAAATACGTGGATCTATCTAGCCATCCGTTCGCCCATCAACCTATCTACTTATTTAACTATATATTTTGTTTCAAAGATTTTTGGAACAATTAAATCAGATTTGTAGAAAGAATAGTTTAAAGTGTTTAAACATATAGCCATACATACATTCGTGTACAAATATATATTGTAAGTTATTAAGTATTAATTTAAATTGTATGGAAGAAAGATGTAATTATAAATTAAAACCGACAGTCTTTTATTTAAAATCTATTTTTATTGAAAAACAATTTATAATAGTAATAAAAAAAATTCAATTTAAAAACTAATTAAATTTTGAAACTGAAATCATATAAAAGTTGGCACATAGATCAAATCCTAAGACACCACACATCATAAATGAAATGAGTCAGTAATTAAAATTAGTTAGACTTTAATTCTAAGATTTTTTCTTGACTAAATTTTAACTTATGTCACTACTATGTTTTGAATGTTTGTTTGTTTTTTGTCAATGTTAACAATTGCTTAATGAATTTTTTTCTTTTTTTAACATTTATTTTTATCATTTTTTATTTTCTCATTTGTTCTTATTGTCATTAAATTAAAAGATTAATCTTAGAGTTTATTTTATTGTGATGATTTTTAAAAAATTCATCATCATCATCGACCATTATCAATCCACTGCAGGATGGTCTCTCCAAATTCAATCCATCTTTTCCGATCTTTAACTTCTCTTCTCCACATCACCCCTGCACACTTCCTTATTTCATCCATCCATCTATCATTTACACATACATTCATTCTGCCTTATCAAGCAACTGAGAAGAAAGACCATGGTGTTTCTTGATCTTAAACTCATGTTCGTATACTATATATGGAGTGGACATTAGGAATTTGCCCTGCTCAGTTCCTTTAAAGCCTCCAAGAGGAATCAAAGAATCTCCTTTCAGTTAATAGCAAACTATTCCCATATTTATTTGCCTTTTTGTTTGTTTGTTTAACAATATTAATTACCCTGAAAATGGAATTAATATTTAATGATTTTTTTTTTTAAAAGATTGTTCTGAATTTGTATTCTTGTGTCAAATGTATTTAATGCATCCCTAACTTGATTTTTTTGTTTAACTGTTTTTTGTTTTTTTAAAAAAAAATCTGTTTCACACAAATAATAATAAAAAGGATGAAGATTGTAGTCATGAAAAAGTCTTTTTTTTTTTGCACAAACATTTGTATATGTTATAATGATATTTTAATCATCTCCACGGGCTTCCAATTAGTGTGTACAGATTTAATAAATTTATCATAATTAGGTGTAATCTTTTTCAACCAATGGCTATATCTTTTATTCTATATTGAGTTTCATCTTTTTTTTTTCTTAATAATCTTTTGTATGGAAAATTGGTCTTTTTTTTTTTTATCCCTCCTATTTATATTATTTCTTATATTTTATCTTGCTTTTTTTTTTAAAAAATATTTTATTACTAATGTCTAAATTGAGTATCAAGAATGATTTTAGGTAGGGGCTATCAGGGGCAAATTAATAACAAACTTCCTTTCAAACTATGGAGTAGAAATTAGTCATAATCAACTCTGAATATGATACCAAAAGTTTTGCAATAATCAAAATGTCTTTGAGTATACCAAAAATGTTTAGAGATATTTTTTCAGCCTACCAGAATAGAAATTCTTTCTGATGATTTATATATATATATGCACATAGCCACATATATATATATATATATATATATGGCTTATAACCATTAAATGTTAAATGTAATTCTGTTAAGGGGGTGACAAGCTACTAGTAATATTAATAATTATTGTCACTTGATTATTTATCCTAGAAAAATTTGTTTGATTAACCAAGTCTGCCTTATGCAAAAAGAAATAAATATAAACACTCGTTAAATTCTTTCCCTGAAAATAGTTTTTCAAATCTTGGCAATCAGCAATATTATTTGTTCATTTTTTAGTAGTTTGATATTAGTAAAATTAGTACTTAGACCTGTGTCTTAAAGTCGTGAAGTTTATTTGTTATATACATAAACGTATTCAAAAAGAAAAAGGTGATAAAGAAGATATTAGAAATTACAGACCCATCAGCCTTTTATCAGTTTTATACAAAATTTTTACCAAGATAATTACAACTCGTCTACAGAGAACATTGGATTTCCACCAACCAAGAGAACAAGCTGGATTTAAAAGTGGTTTTAGTACAGTAGATCATATTCAGGTATTGAGAGAAGTTATAGAAAGGACAAATGAATATGAGTTGCCATTATACTTTGGATTTGTAGATTATGAAAAGGCATTTGATTCTATAAACATTTCTTCAGTGATTAAAGCATTGGATTAACAAGGTATAGATCCAGGATATTGTCATCTTTTAAAGAATATTTATAATAATGCAACAACAACAATTAGATTACATAATGCTACTGGAAAAGTCAACATTGAGAAGGGTGTAAGACAGGGTGACTATATCTCCAAAACTTTTTATAGCAATGCTGCAAGAAGTATTTTGTGGATTAAAATGGGAAGCTAAAGGAGTGAAAGTAAATGGAGATTATTTAAGTCATTTAGATTTTGCAGATGATGTAGTTAATTTTGCAAATAATGCTTTAGAGCTGCAGAAAATGTTGCAGGAGTTATCAGATGAAACTAGGACTAAAGATAAATGTTAAAAAGACTAAAGTAATGTTTAATGGATTTTCTCAAAGTTTTTTAAATTAAGATTGATTATGATGAGTTAGAAGAAGTTAGCAGTTACAAATACCTTAGTCAGATTATTAATAAAGATGGAAACATAATGGATGAAATTAATCATAGAATTAAACTTAGTTGGAGTGCTTTTGGTAGAAATAACTTGATACTAAAAGGAAATATGCCTATGTGTTTGAAAAGGAAAGTTTTTAATAAATGTGTTTTACCAGTTCTTACTTATGGATCTGAGACTTGGACATTTAATAGAAGAGCAATACAGAGATTCCAGACCACTCAAAGAAGTATGGAGAGATGCATGTTGGGAGTAACAAGAAGAGATCGAAAACACAATATATGGGTAAGAGAACAAACAGGTGTTACTGACCTCAGTGAAAAAATTAAAAGATTGAAGTGGAGTTGGGCTGGACATATTGGTAGACAAGATGATAATAGATGGTCAATTGAAATCTTAAACTGGATTCCAAGAGATTGTAAAAGACCCAGAAAGAGACCACATGTGAGATGGATGGATGAAATAAGAAAGTGTGCAGGGGTGATGTGGAGATGAGAAGCTAAAGATCAGAGAAGATGGATTGAACTTGGAGAGACCTTCATCCTGCAGTGGATTGATAATGGTTGATGATGATGATGATGATGATTCAAATATATAGAAAATAAAGTGAAAATTTTAATTCAGTAATGAAATATTTATTTTTTGACTCTTCAACCTTATCTTGGTGTTTAAATTATGAATCTATTTTGGTAATGTTTTTTATTATAATAATGATATATGTATTAATCATGACCTCTATATGATCTATAATTATAAACTTTCTTTCTGATCAGTTTCTCTGTTTATTGATAGATGTTTCTGTCTAGATATAAAAATCTTTCTAGGAATTTGTATAATAACATTTTTTAAAAAAAAAAGAGAATAATGTTTGAAATTTTTTTTTTATGACAATGCATAAAATTTAAATATATTGTATAATTTTTTTTTGCTTTATCTATACATCAATTATTTTTAAATGTTATTAAAGTATAATTCTTTAAATTGTATATTTATTACATCCTCTTTAGTTTGTACATTTGCTGATAGATGTCTCTAAGAGTTAGTTTTTAATAAAAACTTTGCGAAAATATGATAACTTCAAAAATTAAAATTGAATTTTTATAAAGAATTTATTTTTTTACTTGAAATATAATTCTTATATATATTTTTTAATTATGATAAATAAAAATTTTAATTAAAAGAAAAAGTATCATGATATTTCAAAAACATTTAAATATATTTGGTTAACTGTGTCTTTATAAGTTTAACAAACAATCATTTATATTATTACATAAATAGTTCACTTATATCTATTTTTAAACTTTAATAAAAGTATATAATTTCTTTTTTTAGATATTAATAAGAAAATTGTAATTAATGTGCTGTTGTATCTCACGTTTTAAGAATATTTGTTTCTTATAGTAATTATTATTTTAAAAACTACCTCTATGTCTTGCATTGGTGGTCGAGAGGTCAGCGCGACTGCTTTGCACTTGCAGGCAGTTGCCCGGGTTGCGGGTTCGCGTCCCGGCCGATGCTATGACACTTAAAAAAAAAAACTACCTCTATAACAATTAAAACTATCATAGTTCATTTATATTTAATTTTTAAAAATGCCTAGTTTCTTTTTACAGTCAGTACTCAAATTACATTACAAATTGTTTTTGTATGTATTTTTACATAGTAATTATTTATTTTAAAAGTTCTCTCCATGAGATTTAAAGTTAATGATATTTAAATTATATTATATTGATGCAGTTTGGCTTAGTTGGTAGAGGTCCAATTTGGGATTGGGAGATCCCAAGATTAATTCTGGCATTCACAGGCCTGGTACTCCCAAACAATAAAGCCATATGGCTTTAATTTAATATTACAGTGAAAGTAAATGTATTAAGTTCATACTAGAAATGAAAAAAAAAAAGGAAGAACAAAAAGGGAAGAGATATAGATGAAAAGAAGAGATAGAGTATGGATAATGTTAAATGGAGCTGTTGCAAGTTTTAATTAGTTTGTAAAACATCCTACTAAAATGCATGTGTTCCATGGAAAAGTATAGTAATCTTCCATGGGGGGGGGTATTATTTGTTTAATGTTGTGTGTGTGTGTGTTGATGGATTTACTAAACAACTTGTAGCAGTTTCTGAGTATTAAATAAATATATAATTGTTAAGACTGTTTTGTTTATTTGATCATTCTGAAGATCTAAACACTAGAAATCAATAAAATTTATGGCATAGTACAAAGAAGGTGTGATAAAGGATGACCTATGTAAGATCCATGTTTTCATCTTTTAGAATATTCTATAGCTAACCCTGCTTCTTGTCACCATTCTTTTCTATTATAAGAATTCTCGGCTATTATTTTCTTCTATTTATAGAGATTTCATTATGAATAGAATATAATATCTGTCCGTATGAGCCATCCGGAGATGCATTTTATCTGATTTTAATTGAAACTTGACTGATTAGTGACATCCTTATTAAGCTGCCACTGGTTTAGCACTTTTTTAAAGCAAGCAAACCTTCCTCTTGCACTACAATGGACATTTAGAAAAGAAAACTAAACAGTTTTAAAAGAACATCATATTTAATAGTTTGTTTTTTCAAAGTAGCTGCTGTAAAAGGATGATGAGCATTACGATCCATCCTTGCATAAGAAGTTGCTATATTTGAATAGGGGGCAGTGAATTTCAAAAGGTTATTTTAAAATTAATTCTTATAAACAGATTGATTAATTAAGGAGATAAGTATTTGATATAAATTAGTCTGGTAATCTTTTTCAAATTATGATTGGACAAATAAACCATGGATCTAAATAAAGTTTAAAAGTTATCTATTGCCAATAGTTTAATGGATTAAAGTGACAGACAATGAATCCAATTTTGCTGATAAGCCAACTCCAGGAACTATAAATAGAGGTTATAAATCATGATAGTTATTATTGATTATTGCTGAAGTATTATTACTGATATACTTTGACCGATTTTATTGTGTTGATCTTTCTTGATTGTGTTTTCAATATACTTATTGGGCCTGGTGTTGCAAATAATGGAAGAGTAGAGAAGCCACATCTGCTTTATTCTGGCCACCTAGTAGAGTGCAGGCCAAAAGCTCTTAAAGAAGCATGGAAAGGAGCTGTCAGTTAGTGTAGAAACATCGTAAGGAACATTGTGTTCATTATATGCCTAAACTTCATTTACTTCTTTGGAGAGAAACCAGCCATCAGTCAACAATTAAATTACTGTCCTTTGCTGCCTGTGGAATTAAGTCCAGTAGGATTACAACTTACTGCCACCATAGCTGTGATTGAATAAACTAAATCCACTTAAAGTACACCAACACCTGAAGTAAGTCTGAACTCAATCTCTTAATGATTAAGGGGAATAGATATGAACTTTGAAATATATTCTTATAGTATTAACATTGAGTATTTATCTCCATTATCCTGAAAGTATTTTATAAATTATTATGATTGATTTTGTAAATCTGTTTATAAACTAGTATGAAAGGGGATTGCTATTTCATTTTCTTTAATCACACCACAATTCAATCAGTGTCAATCTAAAAGAAGAAGAATTTTTTTTATGAAAAGTAATCAGCTTATTATCATAATCTCTGGCTTTGCTTTTAAAGACTTGGTATTTTCAAACCCATCATCTCCACTATCTGCAAATATAAAACAGGCTACATAGGTAGAAAAAATTAAGATTTTTTAAATTTCTGTTAATAGTTTACAGTTTTAAGCAACTACCCTCCAAGTTTGGGGAAGGATGCTTAAGTGTATTGATGTAAGTGAACTACTGTAACTTTATTTCAGGCTGTTTTGTTTGTATTTGAGATTTATTTGTATGTGTTTTACTTATTCATAAATGATTGGGGTACCATTGCAATTGCCAGTCACTTGCATTCATTATAATTATAGCAGTAGTATGCAGTAGAAGGAATTTCTACTGTATATTATGTTTTATTCATATACATGTTTTGGATATGGTTTTGCGATTGCCAGTCCCTCTTTTGCTTTGTACCTTTACACTAGTTCATGATAGATGAAAATTTCTAAGGTATAGCATGTTCCTGATACATGTATTTGTATATTCATAAATAATGTAATGCAGATGTTGTTTTTCTGTATCTTACATTTGCACATATAGTATTTAGTTAATTACCTGTATGACAGTCTGAGTGTATTTATGGCAGTCCAGTTCTTTAGTTTATGAAATGATTTATTATAGTTAATGAATTTGTCCTATCCTCAAACTGTAGGTTTATTAAATCTTAAAACTGTAATAATCAGTAGTTGTGATCATTAGTCTATGCAGCAAGTTTATATCTGTTCAGAAACAATTTAAAAGTGTTATTTCATATTATAACGTGTATTATCTGTGCATAAACTTAATAATAGAATCCATAAATAGCTACTCTTGTTAACTTGTTAAAAATTGACAGAATAATGAAATAAACATAAGTTTAATCACAGGTAAAAGATACTACTATTTCCCGTAAATTGCAGGCAGTTTATGCTATTGTGTATGTTGTAAAAATATATATACTTGGAATAAATTGTAGTGTCTCATCACATTTAGCTTTTGTCATTATTTTGCAATTGAGTTAATTATGGCTAAGTAAACTATGCTAATCAAACATTGGTGGCCTAGTGGTTAGCATAACTGCCTTCCAAGCAGCTGGCCTGGGTTCACTTCACCATCAACGCATTTGACATATGAAAAAAAAAAAACTATGCTAGAGTCTCATGTATTTAGCTTATCTTAGCATGCTATAAAAAGAAAGTTTTTATTCTGTGACAGCAGACTGTGGAGATCTCATGCAAATTGCCCTTATGTGATTTGCATGTGGGATGTACATTTTGTCAGTTAATACTTAAGTTTTAAATCAGTATAAGGTTGCTCTAAATGAGCATTGTCAACTTTTTTATAATATTAAGGATTTTAACTTCTTATTCATAAGCTTTTGGAAAACAATATGCTGAAACAGATAACTTTTTTATTTCTCTTGTTTTAAATCACTCTAGATTATATATATATATTAACAGACCTGACCTTGACATTATTTTGAACTGCATGAAGTTAACAGTATTTTTCAAGCAGTTTTGAATCAATCACGTCACCGTAGTATTGCAAAAATATACACAAAGACCACAAATTTTCATACCACATGCAACAGTGAAAAAATTGAATAGTTGAAAAATCAAGCAAAGTATTGATCTATATTAATTGTGAATATCTGTGATACATATTGATTCTCAACTGTGTACTAAAAAAATTTGCATTTCTGTGCCAGAAGTTCATTTTCAAAATAAGTTAATAACAAGGCATTAGTGTATCATCAGTCTTGACAAGAAATTGAAAATATGTAGTCAAAGAATATAATATCCATAATAAATTCATTTATGATAAACTTTAATTTATAAGCTATATGAATATATATATTACTTACAACTCAGTATGACAAACTGAAATCTTAAACTGGATTCCAAGAGATTGTAAAACACCCAGAAAGAGACCACATGTGAGATGGATTGATGAAATAAGAAAGTGTGCAGGGGTGATGTGGAGAAGAGAAGCTAAAGATCGGAGGAGATGGATTGAACTTGGAGAGACCTTCATCCTGCAGTGGATTGATAATGGTTGATGATGACAACCAAGATCAAAACATTTGCAATTTTATGTTAAAAGTTCATCTTAAAAAAAATATTTAAATATGACAACAATGTTAATGTCCAAGCACAATTGCCACAGCTATTTCATATAATGGCATGTGTTGTCATTAGTCTATGCACCACAGACTAAAAAAAGTATGATTATATATCAAATCACAAATTAACTTTGCATGGTATCAACAATCAAAAAAAGGTTTGATCCTATGTTTAAAAAAAAATCCAAAAAAGCCACAGGAAAAATATGGTGACAGTTATAATGTTGAAGTGGGGGTATTGGCTAATTAATATAAGATAGCATTTTGGGATAAGTCAGTATTGTATCCACAACACTCTTTTATAAAGAAGCTTAATTTTGCTACAAGTTGTATGATTATGCATTAATTTGCAACTTTGTACATCAGCTGAAATAAATTTGTGATTCTATCTTAAAAATTTATTTTTTTAAAAAAATATGTATTACAGTTTTAATATCTGAACAAGGTTATGTCACTTTAATGTGATGAAGTAAAACATGTTCACGGAGTTTAATTATTCTTTATGAAAAAGTTGAATAATTAAAAAATGATGTCAATTTACTTATTATCTACAACAGAGCCACAATATCCACTATTTTGTTTCAAGTCTCTCATATACATCATACATCACTCACAATTGTTGTTAAGCTTTGATTACAATAGAATATGTATTGTTTATTGAACTGCACATGTATAGTAGTTTTTAACATGAATATGTATATATATGAAAACATGAAAAAAGTGAACAATCTTAATTTATTGTCAAGGCAACCTTCTTTAAACATTAAAGGTGGAAATCCACCTTTATATATATGTTCTATTATGTTTATTTAGATATTAAAGATTCCAACTTAATTACGACACACTTTTTATATGTATAGTATGCATATATAAATTATGATTGTAGCATAAGCAAAATTAACATTAATTTAGTTATTATAATAAATTGAGATGTCCCATTTGCATATATATTGTGTATGTTCATTCAAAAATAAATAAAATTAATGCACTATATCTATTTTTCTAAGTAAAATGGATAACAAAATGTCTGACTTTCATATGCTCTGAACTATATTCTTTGCTTCAGTAAATTTTTTCTTATTAAAATGTAATAGAAGTCTTAATTTTCTGTATTATGCTCTTTCTAGATGTTTTGATGTTTTAAAATTTATTTGACATCACAATTTTTTTAAATTTTGTAAAACTTTTAGCATTGCACTTAGAAACATTTTTATATATATCAAACTTGGAAAGGATAATAAAGTAAAAATAATTTATGTGTTTTCAATATAAAATGAAAAAACATTGTTATATACATGATCATGTAAGTTGCTCCAAGACAGAATTTGATGACTTTTATTGTGAAGTTTATTAAATTTATGAATTTTAATGTTTTTGTGTAATATATGATTTCATACAACTCTTCGAGTTAGAAAAATGGCCGCTGTCATCTTGTAAAATTTATGAATTGTAACATTTTTTTTTTTTTGGTTAAATTTTTTTCGGATGGCATATAATCTTAGTAGTTAATATTGATACAGCATATAAAGAACTTTCACTGTATTCTCAACTCTATATGAAATATAAAAACAAAAATTTGAAATTCTTCATTAAATATTTCTCAAATTGTCAATAGCGAAAGAATTACCACGAAGCAGTCATTTTACATTAGATCAGTTTTCAATTAAATGTAAATAGATAAAAGATTTAAATATTTTTTTGCTGCCTTAATTTTTAAAAGCAATACAAATATAAATAAGTTTTTAAGCATCCTTCGGTTAATTGTCATTTTTACAATATACAAATAGTACAATTTTTATTATTGTACAATATAGAATTTCTATCATTTACTAGTGCAAAATTTTTTCATAATCAAGTAAGGTTATTGTCGATTAACCCCTGCACACCACCTGATCTCGCTGTTGCTAGTCAAAAACCAATAGATATAATGTTACCAGGCTGATTTACAATTTTCTTTTTTTTACACTACTACATGTCAGCGTGGAGTGCTGAAATTCACAGGGAGGGGGATCCAATGTCTTTGCTGATCTGAAGGGTCCATCACATGTGAGACAATTTTTAAAATATTATCCATCTCAGCGTGTAGCATTGGAATTGGCAGGGATGGGGATATGATGGTTTTGCCAATCTGAAGGATCATTTGTCACAACATACACAACATTTTTAAAAACAAAAGTATTTAATGAAATCTAGTATTTCCTTTTTTCAATTAATGTCTGATCAAAAAAAAATTTTTTTTAAACACTATTTACAATTCGATTTGAAAATTCCCCTTTGATCAAACCAAGCTTATGCTTTGAAAGTCTCCTAGCTTTCCCTGCACAAAATACATTTTACGTGTTATTTCTATATAATGCTGGAATGTACCCTTTTGAAATTCGTGTAACCTTAAAAAATATGTGTACGGAAGCGCGTCTTTTGTCTTACAATTAATACTATCTAAAACTATGTCAGGTCGTATAAAAAATAGGTACTTCGAATGCACATGCAAAGTCTTGGGATAACTTGAATTCTACACACCCTCACACCATACTGTAGCGATCTGTGAAGTGTGCGATAGTACCGTGAAGCACAAAATCTGCTTAGCGGCCAATATGAACAAAACTGTTCTATAGGCCACGTGAGCAGTATATTTCTGTGCTTTTGCATGGAAACAGTGAGACATCAAGCGGTGTGCGGGGGCTAATCAACGACAACCTCAAGTAAATATAAATAATGAAATTTAATTTTTTTTGTTTATTATTAAATTATTGTTTTAAGGAATATTATATTTAAATGTAATAAATTATATTTAAATTATGCTAATATGTTATGTTTAATTTTTAAATATTTTCCATTTTGCAATTATAATTACAGGTTTATATTTGATGATAATGTATGAGGAAGTGATATACAAAAAATTCATTAAGAAAAATTGGATTTCTAGAGTTTTGTAAAATGATACAGAAAAGAGTTAATAATGATATAAGAAAATATAATTGTGAATTAGATAGAAAGTCTATAAAAGAAAACAATAGTCTCAAAAGGATGAAACATTTTGACATTGGATGAAAGTTATATAATAAAGAGAAAGGATGGAGACTATTACCAAAAAGAGAGATGATATCATGTAATATGTGAAAGAGTTTTATAAAGAATTAATAAAGAACAAGAAACAAAGTATCTTCCATAGTTATTATATTTTCTGAATTGCTAAGCATTTAAAATGAAGTGAGATGTAATTAAATCTATGAAAAAGGAAAAAGCTCCAGGAAATAATGGAATTATTATTAGTATCTTAAAACAGGGCTGGGGAACCTCTGGCCCCCAAACATTTTCACAAATGTGTATAAAATGGACCTATATAAAACTTATTTAAACACACACATAGTGCATTGCAAATATACATGCAAATATTGAATTAAGAGTTAAGTAAAATAAAATATGTATTTTCTTAACTACATCTTTTTCTCCAACCTCTATAATAATTTTACTTCTTTCTATCAGAAGGGCAATATTTCAACAAATTATCTATATTGGGGAGTCTCTCTGACTTTGGATTTAATCTACAATGCTGAGAGCATTTTGCTTGTTTTTTTATAGCTACATCAAGTAAGAAAAAAAAAATTGATACAGAAAATCAAGCATTTGAAAAGAAATGGACCAATGCATTTTTTTTTTTTTATAGAAAGAAATAGTAAATTGATGTACTTGATATGTTTGGAAAATATTTCATTTAATAATGAACACATTATTAAGAGACATTTTTAAAATCATTGTGATTACAACAAAATTATTGGGGAAGAAAGAAATATTAAAATAGAAAACTTGAAAAGCGGCTTCATCAAGCATCTGACATTTTCTTTGAAAGCAAGTTATTTAAAAAGAAAAGAAAAGCAGAACATTTATTTGCAAATACTTTCCAAAGAGGATTTATAAAAGAATGCATCCTAGCTGCAGTAGAATTAACAGGTCCAAAATATAAAAAGAAATTTGAGAATATATATCATTAAGATGGTTCAAGGCAAATCGGACAAAAATGTCACTAAATGTGGAACAGTCACAAATAATAATGATATTACTTTATTTTTAGTTCACAAAAAAAAAAATTGGCTTCATTTAAAAGGGGAAGGTTGAAATTGGCCTGCCAGTTGAAAAGATTGTCTACCCTTAATGATTAGAGGTAAATTAATTAAATTTTTGATGAAATATAGTAGGTTAATTTTTGATGAAATATAGTTGGCTAATTTTTAACTCAATAATTTTGTGTGACCTGTGAATGAGATTATAAATATCTAAGTATCCCTTGGCAGAAAGAAGGTTCCCATCTCTGTCTTAAAAGATGCAGGTGAAGAAGTAAAAAAATTATTGGTAGTTATGTACCAAATATCTAAATGATAAAGATGTTCTAGATGATTGGAAGAATATTGTAGTAATATTGACACTTAAGAAAGATGATAAAGAAGATATTAAAAATTACAGACATATCTATCAGTCTTCTAAAATTCTATACAAAATCTTTACCAAGATAATTATAACTCGTCTATAGCAAATTTTGGATTCTAACTAATCAAAAGAACAAGTTGGATTCAAAAATAGTTTTAGCATAATGGATTATGTCAAATATCGAGAGAAGTTATAGTAAATTCCAATAAATGTGAGTTGCCATTATGCTTTGGATCTGTTGATTATGAAAAGACATTTGACTGTATAAGCTTTTCTATGGTGATTAAAACATTGAATCATAGAAATATAGATCCAGAATATTTTCATATTTTGAAGAATATTTTAAAAATGCAACAGCAATGATTAGATTATGATACTAAGAAGGTTAACACTGAGAAAGATGTGTGACAGGGTGATTCTATATATCCAAAACTTTTTACAGGTTTTACAAGAAATATTTTGTGGATTGAAATGGAAAGCTAAGGTAATAAAAGTAAATGGGCATTATTTAAGTTATCAAAATTTTGCAGATGATGTCATAATTTTTGCAAATAATTTTTCAGAGTATCAGGAAATAGAAGAGTTATCAAATGAAAGTAAAAAGAAGAATGCCTAAAGATAACTACAAAAAATGTTAAAATCAATGGATTTTCTCAGGAAAAAAAATTGATAATTATATATTAAAAGAAGTTAATAACATAAAATATCTTAGCCAGATTATTAATATAGATGGAAACATAATGGATGAAATTGCTCATAGGATTAAACTTGGATGAAGTGCTTTTTATAGAAATAACTTAATATTCAAAAAAAATATACATCTATATGTTTCAAAAGAACGGTTTTTGTAAATGTGTTTTACCAGTTCTTTCTTTTGAATCTGAAACTTAGATACTTAATAGAAGAGCAGCAGTACAGAGACTTGAGATTATTCAATGAAGTATGGAATGATATATATTTGAAGTAACAAAAAGAGAACAAAAACAATATATGGTAGAGAAAACAAATAGGTATTATAGTCATAAATGAAAGAATTAAGAGACTGACGTTCTGGGCTGGATATATCGCTACATGTGCTGATAGTAGATAAACAGTTAAAAGTTTTAAATCGGATCCTGTATGTTGTAAAATGCCTAGAAAAGACTAAATGTGGTATGGATGGATGAAATAAAGGAATTTTCTGGTATGATGTGGGGGAAAGAAGCTAGAGATCAAAGAAATCATCACTTTACAGTGGATTGATTATGATTGAAAATGATGATGATGATTTGATGATTTTATTCATTTTGAAAAAATTTCTGAATACCCAATTGATTTTAATTAACATGAGTTTCAAAATTATATTATGTATATTATAAAAATATTTGTTTTTTTATTTAGAGCATTTTTATAATTAAATTTTCTATTATTTTATTCTCATAATCTTTTTATATATAAATATTGAATAATAATATTTTAATATACATTAGTATATACATTTACAATACATTCTGTTTATTATATTAAACATTTTTATATAAATACAGTATCTTTATATTCATTACAAAAAGCAATGAAGTTTCTATCCATCATTTTTCAAAGGACAGAAAATAAATGATAGATGCAGAAAAATGATAGAACCAAAAACATTGTTATTGACTTGGAACCAAGAAAAGCAGTCAATAAATGTGATAAAGTAAATGTGTAGTAATAGATGAATAGAGATTTCATTGAAGTCCCCCCCTCCCAATAATATTGATGTTAGTTTTTTTGATAGCATTTAGCAACTAATGTACTTTCTACTAATAGACATTTCAATTAATTTTTTACTATTTTTATAAACTGTGTATTATTAATGGAAATATATTTTAAAAAGTCACTGATTTAAAAAATTCTATTTTTCATTTGTTGTTGTTGTTATTATATATAAATAAAAATCACAACTTTCACTGAGACACACTAAGACAAATTAAGGAATCCTTAAAATCAGTCAACACAGACTATCCCAATATCAATGACAAACAACAATTTCAGTCTGTTGTCAAGGCAACCTTTTACAATAAAATAAGTACATAGTAATCATCTCAATCAGAGTTTATTCATTTACAAACGGAAACAAAAATTATTGTTCTAACAAAGAGGAATGTGGGAAACAAAATTAATAATAGAAGAATTTAAAAATAATAATTTTTCCTTGAAAATATTAAAAACAATTATAAAAATAATAGAAAATAAAATAGAAAGTAAATAAGAGAAACAATAAATATTTAGGAATAAAGATTAATAATAATAAAAAAAGTATAAACATAATTACAAATAAATAAAATAAGAAGCATAATAATTTGATGGATACTAAACTAATAAACAAAAAAGAAATAAATCTATTGTGTTTTTTTAGAAATTGAATTTAATGATCATGATAATGGAATTTAGAAAAAAATTGCAAAGAATGTTATTTTAAAAATAACATAAATTAGACAAAATATCTTCCATCTTTATAGGTCCAAAGAAACTCTTTTTAAATTTGGAGTTGGAAGAATAAAAATGATATATTATATTAATAGTAGGAGAGAAAGAAAGAATAAAGAGGCTTTGATAATTTAAAAAAAAGCCTAATATAAATGAGGATTCAAACACAAAAATGTTATTGTTTTATCCATATCTGTAAAATGAATAATTATTAATTTATAAAATATATTAAACATTCTAATAGGTGGAAAATGAAATATTAGGAATTATATATATGTATGTATTCTATTAATTTTTATAATAATAATACTTTTTTTTTAAAAAGAACATATTTATATAAAATGAATATAGAGGGAGTAATAACAAAAAATTTTATTTTTTTAAATATTAATTTAACACTTATTAAATACTAGAAGTCAATAAATTTTAATTATTCAATTTTTTTAATGTTATACTAAATGCATATAATTTGTTATATTATCTATTATTTAATGATATGTATGATAGATAATAATATTTAAAACTAATGTTTTAAAATAATAATATTTAATATAATAGTACATTTAAAAAATATATAATGATATAGATTCAAAGTTGATTACTAAAAATTAATTACAATTAGAATTAAGTATTTAGTAATATAAAATTATAGTGTAAAAATTTTTTAATATGTATAAGAAAATTTGCTTGATTTGGTTTTAATTAGTATATATAATTTATTATAGTAGAGTATTTATATTTTTTATATTTGTAATTCAAACTTAAATCGAAAACTTTGCATGCG
Organism: Epiperipatus broadwayi; assembly: GCA_028023455.1. NCBI lineage: Eukaryota > Metazoa > Onychophora > Udeonychophora > Euonychophora > Peripatidae > Epiperipatus > Epiperipatus broadwayi. The sequence goes on along the minus strand of JAQFVV010012519.1, from coordinate 908,692 downwards.
AAAATATATTTGTAAAATAATATAGGCGCTATTGCACCTGACCGCAAAGCTACTTTTTATTTAAAAAACAAAAAAATATATATTATTCTGCAAGCACTTTCAAGAGATGTGCTCTCATCTTCATAGCTCTAAGTGAAGTAATTAAATGCAAATTATGCAAAGTTCAATGGTTAATTACTCCATTTCTTTGAGATTGCAAAGCATGTGTCCTTAAGGAGGCCTGCTTTATTGCGATGGATTGCAATGCCATCAACCGCAAGGACACATGTTTCACGATCTCAAAGAAATGGAGTAATTAATCTTTGAACTTTTCATAATTTGCATATAATTACTTCACTCAAAGCTATGAAGATGGGAGCATGTCTCTTGAAAGCGCTTGCAGAATAATATATTTTATTTTGTTTTTTAAGTAAAAAGTAGCTTTGCGGTCAGGTGCAATAGTGCTTATATTATTTTACAAATTTATTATATTTATATATTGTATATATTACAGTTCTGATAAAGACTGTTGTAGTGTCAAAACTGAAACCATTTTCAAGTATAGACAATAAAGTTTGTAAAAAGGGGAATTTCATCATTTTTATTATATATATTTGTAATATAAAATATTAATTGAGTAAATTTTAACTTTTAATAAATTTAACTTTTATGTACCCTCTCATAGATTTGCATTGGATTATAGAAAATTCCAGGTTATTTTTATTTTATTTATGTTAAATAGATTTTTACAATTCAAAATTTGATTATAGCATCAGGTACACAAATAGATTGAAGCTCTGATCTAGCATGGTCAGTGAAAGTTGGTGTATTTATAGAAATGCACTCTAAACTTAAGTGATTTACTTAAGTTTTTTAAACTCTTACTGATGCATGAATGCACAGAGATTTAAAATATTTAAAGTAATAGTGCATTATCAGAGTTCAACTTCTGATCTAATGATTTTATGTCTAATCAGATTAGTAGAAGCATCAGCATTAACTAAACTCAGTAGATTAGCAATGCATTTCATATCTGCATAGTTTTGTCGAGTTTTTTGACTGATTAGATTTCAAACCATTATTCTACTAGTGCATTCTGGACCCTATTTATTTCCTGTGAAATAGTCATTAATATAGTAATTTATGAATATACATTAATAGTTATAATTAATCGAATAGATTAATAATAACAATTAATCGAATAGATTAATAATAACTCAAAATATATTTAAAGGAATATCTGCACAAAAATGATTATTAGAATAACTAAAAGGATTATTGTAAAACAGTATTATTAAACCAGTTTATAATCTCTATCATCTTTTACAAAAATTAAATGGATTAATAGATTTACATGAAAATACACTTTTTAAAGAAATAAGTTATTTTTATAAGTAGAAAATTAAAGACTTTAATTGTCTACTTAGAAATTATTTACTTTCTTTAGATTTGAATTATTTTGATCTCTTAGTCGTTACCTTGATCTTCATGAGAATTTTTAGGATTTTGACATAATTTAAATTTTTTTCATTTTTAAAAAAGAATTAGTCACTACATTGATATTGTAAGTGACATTTCATCTACTAAGTGTCATATCACTTTAACACCTTACTTATGATTGCTGTCAGTTGAAAAGAATTTAGTATGACCTATATTTGTTATTAATCTGTAAGAAGTTGGAGGTTTCTTATTTAAATTACTGTTCTGCCAAATGGGAAACATTCTTAATATAAATACATGTGTTAAATCAGATAGGTTTTTTTTTCTTATTTTTTTTTTTATAGCTTCTTACATTAAAGTTGGTATTTTTATATGTGTAAGTATAGAACACGTGTATATATTTAAAGTGTAAGATTCCACTCAATGAGAATTTTTTGCTATCTTTAAACAGACAAAGAAGATTAGCTATAAAGATTTATGGATATGCATGAAGCCAGCTTTAAGTATATGAATATTTGCTAATAATTGCCGAATCTTGGAATTTTAGGCTGGACTAATTTGTAACCACAAAAAATCAAAGTCCACTGATTTGCAAATTCTTTGCCAATGTCTAAATCTCTTAATCCATGTGACAACTTTATTTCTTCTATTTTCTCAACTCAAGGTTTTTTTTTTTTTTTTGTCGAATTTAAAATAAGAATTTAAAAAGCAACAACTTCCTTAAGAATTTAAAAAAAAAACAAGCATTTTCTTAACATTTTATATATTCATATTGTAATGAGACAGAATATATACTGATATGCTCTTATTTAAGAGACCTACTAATTTGGGGAGCATATGTAATGGGATGATCTTTTCCTCAAGAAGAGGCTATCTAACTGTGGCCACCCATTTGGTCTTCAAGATATGGCATTAAACCTGATAAAGCAAGTCACTTATCTGATGATTTATCTGGATTTTATGAAGTGACTCTATGCTAATTATAGATTGAGTGGGATGGAATTCACATTTATATAACTTCCCTTACTTCACCTCTTCATGATCCTCATTATTCCACAGAGTTAAAACTCAGGAAGAATGTACACATACTCTATTTCAAGGTATATTTATTCCATATCTGATGTGTGTATTGAATGTGTATATAATGTGATTTATGTGAAAATAGAAAAATCAAACGTCAGACAACTAATTTAATTTAATATTTTAAAAATTAATTTTGATGATGGTTTCCATTTATGATTGTTGGATAACAAAAATAACGTGTTTTAAGTAATTTAATAATTGTGTAGGCATGATCATCTTTTGTTTGTATTCATTAACTATTTACTAACCTATACTTTATGAAGGATGGTCATTCACCATTCTAATTTAATAATTTCAACTTTACATTGAATACAATATAAAAAAGAAACATATTTTAACAGTTAACACTGCTAATTAAAATTTTTAATATCAGTTGCTCATTAATTTCCAATCCGTCTATCTATATTTTATAATTTGTTGAAGGTTGCTTTTATATTCTGAACCCCCTCCTATTCTGAAGTCATATGAATCTATGATAGAACAGACCAATCATCTAACAGTTTAATCATATATTCCGAATAACAAATAATTAATAATTAAATTGAACATAAACAATAACATAAAAAATATTATAACTGTCAAAGTGTGAGCATTTATTATTGAATAAGAGTAAAGTCTCACCTTTCAAATCAGTGGACTAATGTATCAATTGGCAAGCAAGTTCGGGAGGGAGTCTGCACTTAAATTTTATTATTAAATGAAAAATTAAAAAAAATAGAATTGATGGCTCCCCGCCCTCTAGAATAATTGACAATTGAATGGATTGATTCTCTGTTTCAGAAGAAAGAAATGAATTTGACAAGCAAAATAAGAATAAAATAAAAGAGTTATAAAATATAATTTGAGATGTTAATTTAACATAGTCTAGCCATAGTTCAAAGTTTTGTAGTTCACATTGTAAAACATTGGAGTATCTTTGCCTTTAGGAAAGTTCCTTTGCATGAACTGGATGGTAGTTCATCAGATAGTCTTCAGTCACCATCTGGATCTTTACGTTGGTGACTCAGACTCTTTTATAACTATCTTTCCCATGCTGAGAGAATTTCTTTGCTAGATTGTAGTGTGTTGTAAATATTTTTACTATTATGGTCGTAATAATGTTAATTTGAAATGATAATCATATCTGGGATCATGTTTGCATGATGAGCAGCTCCATCCCCACAATGTTGCATCAATTCCTAGTCATGCATGATTTGTTGTTTCCTAGCTTATAACTTGGATTAAAATGTAAGCTTTATGGAAATCGGTCGTGGGTTCCTTATCCAATTTTTTTCAAGTTGTAATTGTAGTGGTTTATGAACTCTTCTACTATTGAGGGTAGTTAATATGACAAATAAATTGATTTTAAGAATTTATCAAGTAACTTTTCTTGACCATGTAATTCATTTGCCTTTTTTTTTTCCTTTCTTCTTAAAAAGAAGGAAGTTGTTTTATAGTGTCTTATCTTTCAATGGTTGATGTATGAGTTTCAAGATCGCGCTTTTATTTTTTTATTTTCATTGTTGACATCATTTCAACATTTATAAAATTTTATGCTGGATAAATAAATAAAATTTAACATTAATGATTTCTTTCTTTTTTTTTTTTTTTTTGAGAATTTTACTTGCTTACGATTGTAGGTTTGGTATATATACATGTTAGTATTGTCAAGAATATAACTTTAACAATTTTAAAGAAAATTGATTAATATATAATTAATAATATTTTAAAGATTATGTTGGTAGGTTTAGTCTTTAATATTGGCATGTGTGGTGAGTTTTGTGATCAGATTAATGTACCTTTATAATATAGATCACACGATCAAATTTAATTCTCGGCGGAGGCATTTCCATTTGCACCAATATATTAGTTATAGAAAATCTAGATTTTATTTAATGGCACAGATTTTTTGGCATTTTTTTTTTTATCAGAATGAAAACAAATTTATTAATCTAATATATATCTCTTTAAACTATTCAAACATTTTAGACTTAAAATTCAGTGTTTCATATATAGATCTATGCTAGTCTTCTAATTTTGAGTATTTTAGTCATATAATATTTGATCGGAATTGCCTAGTGGATGATAAATGTAAAGGCATATATTTTGTCATTCTATATTAGCTGTAATCTTTAACTAAGAAATTTAGTAATTATAATCAATAGTTTTATGACTGCTTTATGTGTGTGTTTGAGAGAGAGAATAATATGTTTGAAGTAATAAAATGTATAAACATATTAATTACTGAAGACACAATTAGAATATGGAACTTAGCTGTATTTCCCTTGATAATTATTCAAAATTTCTTAAATGTTTGTTTAAAAATTTCAAACTGATTTATATGTACATGAATAAGCATTTATATATACATAACTGTTCTATTGTGTCAGAGTACTGTATAATCTAATTTTGTAAAAGATAATATTTAAATTATTTATGGAAAATCATTTATTTATTGTTATAACAAAATTATACATACGATCTCTTAAGCTTTTAAGTTTCCCAAAAAGTTTAGGCTAGAAGATGTTTTTTTGTGATTTATTTTTCTAATTAATTTTAACATTGTTAGATTGTCATTTGTTTTTTTTTTCATATGTCATAGCATCTGCCGGGACGCGAACCCACAACCGTCTGCAACCAACTACTTACTTGCAAGGCGACTGCGATGACCTCTCGGCTAACAACGCTAGACTAGATTGTCATTTGTTATTCTGTACAGTATATATTTTAGATAATTTATAAAACCACGATAGATATCTAAAAAGGCTGAACTCATTTTTGATCATTTCTCACTCGGATATAATTCTGCATTTTTTATTTCAAAAGGGTTATTGATGGCTATGAAGATATAAAAACCTCTAGTTTTGTTCTTTATAAAGCACTTATGTTGTATAAATATTTAATTTTTAAGATAAAATTTAAATTAGATTCCATTTGATACACTAACTGGGCAGGGAATAACATTAATCATCCTTTTCTCGGCTGATTTTTTAAAAATAAAAAATGATTTTTTTTATAAAATCCAACTTCTAGCTTCAAATTCAGGACTAAATTAGTTTTGCGCTGAAATTCACTTCATCTTAAGATTAATTTTATGTCAAATTTCTTTTAAGTTTATTTTATTTACTGTTATGAACTTCACACAATCTCACACATGTTGAGATCCTACAAATCAGAAAACCACTGCTTCTCTAATGAACTCAAAATATATATTGATAAATTAATTATTGATTTATCAATTTTATTATCAAAGGAACATTATCATAACGAGTGTAAATTATTAAATTTGTAATGGAATCAGAAAACAAGCTGCATTAAATATTTTCAAGATTATTCAAATATTAATACTCTAATATATTTATATATTTATTTCACGGAGGACAGCTCTGAATTTCTTAACCATTGTGGAGTGATTCAATATTTGGATATTTATTTCAGTTTGGCGTTATGCACTGGATTATTTTCAAGATTATATACATTTTATACATAATTGTTATATATATATGTAATAATTATTAATATAGTCATTTTATGTATGTTATATTGTGGAAGAAACATAGCCTCCACACATGCACTATAGAATTGATACATCCTCCATCAATAAACCTATGCTTTTAAAACGTTTATTGATAGGGGAGGGGAAGTGCATGTCATTTCTATAGTGCATGTGTGAAGGCTAGTTTCCTTCCATAATATTATATTCATATATGTACCTATATATTAATACACTTGCTTTAAGTTATAGTATTATTTTAAGTATTATTATAGTATTATTTTAAGTTACAGTATTGCTTTAAGTTATAGTATTATTTTTTTTAATGGGAAGCTAAAGGAGTGAAAGTAAATGGAGATTATTTAAGTCATTTAGATTTTACAGATGATGTAGTTGTTTTTGCAAATAGTGCTGTAGAGCTGCAGGAAGTGTTGCAGGAGTTATCAGATGAAAGTAGGAAAGTAGGATTAAAGATAAATGTTAAAAAGACTAAAGTATTGTTTAATGGATTTTCTCAAAATATGAAAATAAAGATTGATTATGATGAGTTAGAAGAAGTTAACAGTTACAAATACCTTGGTCAGATTATTAATACAGATAGAAACATAATGGATGAAATTAATCATAGAATTAAACTTGGTTGGAGTGCTTTTGGTAGAAATAACTTGATACTAAAAGGAAATATGCCTGTGTTTGAAAAGGAAGGTTTTTAATAAATGTGTTTTATCAGTTCTTACTTATGGATCTGAGACTTGAACACTTAATAGATGAGCAATACAGAGACTTCAGACCACTCAAAGAAATATGGAGAGATGCATGTTGGGAGTAACAAGAAGAGATCAAAATGCAATGTATGGATAAGAGAACAAACAGGTGTTACTGACCACATTGAAAAAATTAAAAGACTGAAGTGGATTTGTGCTGGACATATTGCTAGAAGAGATGATAATAGATGGACAATTGAAATCTTAAACTGGATTCCAAGAGATTGTAAAGGACCCAGAAAGAGACCACATGTGAGATGGTTGTAATAAGAAAGTATGCTGGGGTGGTGTGGAGAAGAGAAGCTAAAGATTGGAGAAGATGGATTGAACTTGGAGAGACTTTCATCCTGCATGGATTGATAATGGTTGATGATGATGATTATTATTTTATCTTGAACAATTTAGCATCAAGTTAGCCTGTTGTACTTAAGAACTAAAAATTTCTGGGTTAATTCTCAATTGAAGAGGGGTGTGTGTCTCAATTTGTCAATTGAATGGATTATTTATGCATAACCTGCCACCTGAACCCACTATTTAAGTTGATCATAATGACTTATTCAACATAGAGTAATTGAAACCATAAGTCATTATAAGTCAAACTTAAAAATATATACATACATGTGTAAGAACGCCAAAATAATTTTTTTTAACAGAATGTATATGAAATTATTTATTTTGTTTCATTAGCCTTATTTCAATAAAAAACAAATGAAACTAGCCAAAAATCACAACAAAGCAAGATAAAAATAATAATAATCTTGTAATAAAGAAATCTAGAAGATCTTGGAAAATTGTCAAAAGTAGAATGAGCGTGATTCTCTTATTTTAATAAACTTTGGAACTGGTTATTTTAAGTTTATTGTCTTCATTCAAAGATGTTTTAAAGTAATGTGAGTGCTTGCCTTTTCTGGGAGCTATCTTGAGAAAAAAATTTAGCTGCCAGCAGACAAGCTGTTTGTCATCCAAAGGATTTTATTTAATGTGTATGTTTTGTTTTCCATTTGAAATTTATATATTTTTACTATTTTTACAAAAGTTATAAAGTTTCTTTTTTGTTGTTGATAAAAGAGAAAAATTAATACACTTTTTATCTATTCTGATTATTTCAAATAAGGAATATGGCTGTTTAATGAGATTTTATTATTTCAGCTATCTAAAATATACAGTGATGAAGGTGAACCTCAATTTCAAAAAATAATATTCAGAAGTGTTTGATATAAAAAAGATATTATTGTAAATCATCAGTCCATTTGCAAATAAATAAAATCATCAGGCCCATGTGTGATCATATTAAAGCATTTCATTTGTCTACTTATTTAACTTAAATACAAATTGCAAGTTTAATATCAGCACTAAGGTTTTTTTTGCCACATGTATAATGTGAAAATTAAATGAGTTCTGGCTATTGTTGTAGGCAAATGAGGATTATTAACCTTCACTATAAAAACTAGCTTGTATGGTCTTGATTATAATCTTAAAATGGGATTCAGAATTTAAGAAATCAGCCCAGAAAAATTCAGCAAAGAAGCTGTCCACCTGACAGATGATTGACGGCTCCAACAACAGAAATATTAAAAGAAAATGCTTAAGATCCCAATATCATCCAATTGGTGGATACATCTTATTAAAAGGAATGTATAAATTGATATATTTAATAAACTAATCTACCAACAATTCCAGAGCAGTAAAATAATGAATGGAAAAAACCAAATGTTTAACCAATCTGATTATCAACTTAGAAAGGATTTCCAACACTTTTTTATACGGGAATTTTATGATCTTGATATTTATAAGAATTCAATTTCTAAACAACCATTATTGATCCATAATTGGTAATCAAATGCTGATATGTGGTTAGTGAAAACAGTATGAGTTGCACTTTATCATCAACGAAGCAGCCAGAATATTACTGAGTTGGGTCTTCTATTATAGGTCACCCATTAAATCCAATTTTGACAAACTTTGTAACTTAAATTAGTCTTACTAAATGAAGCTGTTATATATAGACCTTGGTTTTTTTTTCTTCATGTGTCATAGCATCGGCCGGGAAACGAACCCACTAACCTGGGACAACTGCTTGTAAGGCAGCTCTGCTGACCACTCGACCACTTATTACCTTAATGATAAAGGGTTTTGTATTAGTTCTAAAGTGATGTCTTAGGTAACTGTTGTTTTTTTATCTATCGAATTAATGCTGAAATATTTTTGCCCCATCAAACCAATTGCAATTAGAGAATTGTCTATCAATCTGTCAACACTGGCATGGAGATTGAGATATTTAATGTTTGTACTTGACCTGAATGAGTGAAAGTTATTCATGAAATGCATTTATAATGAAAAGGGGAATCTGGATTGTATGCTGATGGGTAGGTGCAATATAATTGAGTTTGAGACATGGGGGAGGGGGGTGCTAATTTTTTTAAAAAATAATTGGAAAATGTTTTTTTAGTATTTGCAAATTTTTTTATAAATAATCTAAACATTTTTTAAAACATCAATAATAATAAAATTCAACCAGAAAATATAAGAATAGCGGCAAAAATCAACAATTATTTAGAAGTAAAATATTTGAATTAAAGAATATTGATAGATTTTATTATCAGTTTTACTAGAACTGATTTTTTAAACATTTAACTCAAAATTACTTTAATTTCTAAGCATTCAAAATTTGTTTTAATATAAGGGGAAAAGATAATATGGGTAATTATCCAACACTACAGTGATTTAAGTTTCTGATAGTTTACATTTATAATCTACTTTGATTCAGTGAGTTGGAACTTGTTAATTATACTGTATATATATTTACGAAGATCTACTTTTCCCCCAGTTTGGTTTACCTGTTTAAAATATATATTGCAGGGATATTATTTTAGAAATGTAATTTTTAGTACATTAACGGGTTTTATGTATATATTTTAAATTTATGTAACTTCTCAAGCTTTTCTTTAATTTTATTTTCAAAAGATTTTTTTTTTTTTACAGATATGTCTTGAATCAAATTTTGACTATACTTTTAAGATTTTGGGTAAAGTCTAATAAACTTTGATACCTGTTTTCTTCAATATTCACATCATATGTTATAATACTTGAATATATCTATGTTTTCTATACTTAATTTAATGTAATTATAAGGGACTTGAACTCAGACTTTAAGCTCCCTACATCTATCCTATTCATCTTATATAACTGATACACATGACCACATATATAATGAAAAAGATAAATGATCTCCTATATACGTATTTCATATTGAATCAGCACTCATCAGTTGGTGTAAGTCACCATTTCCCATATATATATATATATATATATATACAATCAGTGCTCAGTTGATATTAAAGTTTGGAGATTTTCTATTTTAATGTAAACTGAGCACTGATTGTGTGTATGTGTGGGAGATGATGATATGGACCAATTGATGAGTGCTGGTTTAGCACAAAATATGTATATTGGAGATCATTTATTTTTTTCACATGTGTGTGGTCATGTGTATTGGTTGTATAAGATGGATAGGATAGATGTAAACTCTGAGTTTAAGTCCCTTATAATTATATTTATAATACAGCAACATTATGAACATTACTCATTCTGTAATATCATTTTCATTATTTTCCAAAAGACATTTCAATAGTCTGAAATAATGCACCAAATTGTTTTTGCATTTAGAAACTTGGTTAGGACAATTAATGAAGATTACACTTTTCAGTAGAGAATCAAGAACTATTATTTGAATTCTTTAGGATTAGGATGCAATCAGAAGTGGGACAGGATTCATAATTGTTTTTGAATCTGATACTATAGGAGGGAAGGGACATTAAAGAACTCAAAAATTAACCAGCAGTCTGCTAAGAGGATTAAGTTCTGGAATATTTCAAAGTTGTTTGTGTACCATTCAAACTTTTTTCAATGCAATCAAGAATCATACAGGGTTACTTATTTTTATTATTTATCTTTGTAGTAGTTTTGGACCTAAAAGATTATTAAAAGTCAAACATTACTTTGTTGGTTAGAGAATCTAAGCTATGTATGTATCTGTCTATTGATAGTTTTGAGGTTATAGTAATATAAATTAGGTATAATTAACTAGTCTTTGAAAAAGTGTCTTAAGATAAAACAATAATACTGCCACCTACAAAACACTGTTATCTTATTTAAAACTGGCAATCAAGATATTGATACGATAGACAGGTTTTGCTATGTATAGCAAATTTTTTAACCAAAAATAAAGTTTTTAAAAAAGCATTGAAAACATTTAATGGGACTAGGGATTTTTTTTTTTTTTTTGAGTTTGTGGCATGTACGGAGGTCGCCATAACTGAAAGTTAGAACAAATTGTACATTTTAAGAATAATAGGAAATGTTTATTTTATATGGATGTGAAATTTGAAAAAAATAACTTACCAGCTAATTCAAAAACTACATTTAGTTAGATTATGCTTTCTTGATATTTGGGTATGTGGCAACTAAGTGTAAATTTTGATTAAGAAATGTGAAAAAACCTATTCAACTGGTAATTAAAGGAAGCAGTAAGTGAAGTTCTTATTAGGAATAACAAAAAAATATTGCTAAGAAAACTAAATTGGGTATTATATGAGCACTGATATAAAATATGATGTAGAATAACTTGCAGTCTTATGCTTACTATGAAGAGTTAAGGGGTAATAATAATACTAGTGGTACTACTAATAAAATGACAATATCAATATGATGAGAAAATAAAACATTATTGGTCTGATCTCTTTTACTTCAGTGAAAATATGTCTTATCCAATCAAGTATCTATTAAATTATTGTTGTTGTTGTTTTTTGGCATTTGTAGCAATCTCAAAGATATTTTTTTATACCATATTTTTTTTTACTATTTTTTATTTTCAATATCCATAAAGAATGATAGGAAATAATTCTTATCTTCAATTTTGAACATTCATTTTTACATCTGAAGATTTTTCTAGTTTTATTTTTATTTTATTTTTTGTGAGGATTATTCTGACTTTGAATTCTGTAGTTTTTGGTAACAGATATAAGGAAACAACTTTACTCAGCTACTATTATAATCACATTTGTTTTCATCATATTTGTATATGCAATCATTTTCGATCTTTTCCAATCTAATGTCTCTGAAACATGTTGCTAATTTTTATTACCTATGTGAATCTATAATAGTCTTCATTTAATCTGGCATTTTTCATAGCATGTATGTAAGTTAATTGGTATGGCAACACAATTAAATACAATATTTAACTTTTCCAATTAATTATTATCTTTTATATCAATTATCATTCCAAAAACTTCTATTTTATCTTTGAATGGGGGGGGGTGTATTTAGTTTTTTTTTTGCATTTCTGTTTATTCTTTAAAATTTTTATGACTATAAATAGTGCAATATATAGTTTTAGGATGTGACATATATATTATAGAATTATCTATTTTATATATATTGTTTAAAGATTTGTGATGGTGTATTTCCTTTAAAGTCATGTGTTAATCTATTTTCACATTATTTTAGAAAAATTAAAACTTTATTTCTATATTTCCAAATACATTCAACTGATGGTAATAACATATAGCTTAATATAGAACACATCATTACAAATGGTTTTGTTCCACTTTTTTTTTTTTGGACATTACTGGCCTGACTTGCACCACTATAGCTCAGGAATCAAGCCACAAAACTTTTAGATTCATGAACTCTGAATTTAAGACGATGTTCTATTTAGGCTATTCTTGCAATGGTAGTAGTCATTATAAATTATAAATATATATCTATGAGGTTCCTTTTTATTTCTACTTTTTTTAAGGATAAATTTAGTGAATAGTTTCCATATGTTATGGATTATCATATTAATATAGGGCTATTGCCACAGTTATGTTAGTAACTTATGCTCCCACTACATATATAATCAGTGCTTGGTTTATATTAAGACAGCAAATCTTTAAACATTAATGGATAGACTTCAATCTTCTCCAACTCTTCAGCCATCCACATCATTGAAAACCCGATGATGGCATGCATGTTCAATATGTATATTGGAGATCATTTATCTTTTTCACATATATATGGTCAATGTGTATCAGTTGTACAGGATAGAGTGGATGACTAAAGGGAGCTTGAAAATCTGGGTTCAAATCCTTTTTAATTATATATACAGTATATATATAGAATAGCTTATTTTATTCACAATGGAATTTGGAAATGTATATATATTTGGTTAGCAATTGATTTTATTGAAGATAAAAGATTGCCATTTTTACTCATTAATTGTGAAGGGGTTACATTGGAAGTCTTCAGAACATACATTATGAAACTTTTCAAAAGGTCAAACTATAAACGAATTTTAGTGACTTAGATGTCTTTGTATATATAATACTGTAGCCTCAATTTGAAGAATATCTGCCATTTTGTTTTTATTTGACTATAATAAAATATATTATGAACCAAAATGTAGTTTATAGTTATTTTCATAAACTTGTATTGTTAAAAAGTAACTGTCTGCGTATTAGTTTTATTAATTTTACAGTTTATTATGTACTATCTTAATAATTAATAAATTGTATTCGCCATTTTGATACTTTCAATCAATATAATTTGATCTCATAAATAAGTAATTTTACAATTACAGATTATTCTTATAATTAAATAAAGTATAATTTCAAATGTTCACGTGCACATATATATCATTTTACAAAAATGCCAAGTAGTATTAAAATTTGATATATTTTTGAAATCATTACCATGCTATTAGTCCTTTTTTTGTAAAAGTATATATGGGTATATAAAGATTTTATTATTTTTGTGTTTGTAAATATAAGAAATAATTAAGTGTATGGTGTAAATGGGATGTTAAAAATATTATATGTTAATGGTATAGAGAGCAAGTATATTAATTTATTGTCTTGATTTATAAACCAGTCTTGGTGAAGACCCTAGTAAAATATCCAAAATCGTAAACTTATTTTTTAATCGTAATCATTTTAAAGAAGAAACTCATTCACCTTTTTACAATTAAGGCAGTTTGCTTTAAACATATATATACTACAGTTTTTAACTTCAGTTACTGGTACTTTTAATAATTATAGTTTCATCTTAATATATGTTACCAAAAGTCTTTCAAGGTCATGCCTGCCAATTTTGTTTTGCATATGTACGGAATCTGTCTGTATTAAGTATTTTTTAAATTCATTGTTTTTACGGAAAATTTTATGTAACTAAATTTTAATATGATAAAATCCAAAAGTTAACATTACTGCTTCTATTTATTTTCTGTGGGTTTGATTATTCAAAGAATCGTAGACAACGGGCATTGAAATTGAGTAATATATAAATGCCTATTGTTATTAGTAGGCTAAATACGCTTAAATATATAATTATGGTTAATAATTTTATACTATTAGATAAAAATATTTATTAGTTTATTTCTGCAAATAATATGACGACTAAAGTTCTGAATAGTGAGATGTTAAATTTTATTAATTAAGGAGCTGAAAGTCACTCACTCGTTCTGATTAAGTGATCTTCTATTTTCTTAACCTGATATCATATACACATTAACAGCTCACTGCAAATTTATTCTTTTTCAAACTCCTCTCCCTCCTTTCTTTATAATATATTTGTAGTAAATGTTCATCACAAAATATGTAAATTTTTTCACTGAAAGAAACTCTTTGTTAATGTCTATGCTTTAAATAAATTGATGCATTTTTAAAGGTGAATATTCAAAGTGATAGTGAAACACATTTGCATAATAAACACATTGACCCATCCATAGTTATGTGCATTGCTTAATTACTTGCTGTATATATTATTTTCTTTCTGTTAAAACTTTTTTACTTTTTTATGGAGATCATGTTTAATAAACATTCTTTTTAAAAAGTAAGGCTTCTACACTTTCTTCTAAACAACTATGGTAAACAACAAATTTATAGTAAATTTAATTCTGAAAAACTAGTTCAGTCACAATTCTCAATCTACATTTTGATATTATGCGCGCGCGCGCGTGTGTGTGTGTACTCGTGGATATATACTAATGTTTTATTTAATTCACTTCAGCTGATTTGTCTCCTGTACACAAGCTTTAATTTTATCTTTTTTTTTTCTAGATGTTTAACTCAAGTTTAATTTTAATCTGCAGCCTTTTTTAATGATTCCATTTTTGAAATGGCATAAAAAAATGTTAAATATCAAAAGTTGTTGCTAGTATAGATAGTGAGAAGAATATATAAATTTGTAGAAGTTCTAAGAAAGATTATTATATATTTTTAAAAATATAACTATTAACCACATAGTCTTAAATTATACATAGAGGATCTTGATCTTTTTCAGAAATAACAATATGAACTTGACTATCTAAAAGCAATTTAATTTTCTCTGCTAAACTGGATAGAAAGCCTCGTTCAGTGTTACTGTGCTCACAAAGCACAACTGAATTTTTTTTTCCAAATGTCATAGCATCGGCCGGAAGGCGAACCCACAACAACCGTCTGCAACCAACTGCGTGCTTGCAAAGCGGCTGTGCTGACCTCTCGGCTAAAAACGCTTGACAACTGTACTTTTTATTTCAGAAAAAAAGAAAACCACTGATTATCAAAATTACATATGGTGTTGATCTTATAACTCTCTCTCTTAATTTGTGTAAATTGTTTCACTGTATAGGTGTCGCCACTTTATGAACTAGAGAAATTAAATGATGCTCTTGGGTAGTTATTCTTCTATTAAAGGTTTATGAATATTTGAAATTAAGTCATATAGCACTATATGAATAATATCTTTAATTGGATTTTTTAATCAGAAACTAGTCACAGAAATGTGTTAGCATTGCCTTGTAGTATCCAGGATTATCTACTGCTTTTCTATACTTCTGCAATTTGTGTAATGTGGTCACTGTTAGTTAAAACACTGAAACTATGTAAAATTGAAATTGAGCATATTATAAATTAAACAAATACATGAAATAATATTAAGAATAAAGGAAAATGCAACTACTGCTGTTTTTTTTTAGCTTTTCTTAAATTATATTTTAATAATGTATAGTTAATTACTCAAGGTGTCATTTAATTTCAAGCTTCTCTAGTGTAGTTTTAGCATAACAGTTCTTATTCAATTATCTTATAATCAATTCTAGAATATTTTAGTTGTGAATCTACAACTTCTGCAAATAGCAATTTTAGTGTTCATATATCACTAGATCTCTCAAGGAGAAACTATTCACTCAGTTGCCTTTTCAAATGCTCACAGTAAAATATGAGAATACTATAATTTTATAAAAATGAACTATTAACGCATGCAACTTAATTGAAATAAATGCATTTGTTAAAAAGTAGTTAAAATATTTGCACTTAAAATAATTTTCTTTTCATCAGTTTATAATTTTTTTTATATTTTAAAAAGTGGTCCTTTTAAAAAAAATATATATGATTCTAATCAAGAGACTGCAAAATCTTTTGATTGTTGATATATGAGAAAATTTATCATTAGTGTTTTACAAATTGGACTTTTAAAGAGGCACTAATAATAATGTGTAAACTATTTTTAATTACAACTTTTTTAAAAACATCTTATTTACGTAATGAAAATTTTAATTTTATGTGTACTGTAATTAAATTGGTTTTTAAATAGATCAATATGTGATGTGATGCAATAGGGGCTAATATATTGCTAGCGCCCCCTATTGAAAAGTGAAAGAAAATGTATTACTTTTCAGGCTTATCAATAGCTGGATGGTGAAGGTTTCAGTGATTTTCTCTTTATTGCTTACTGATTAGATGAGAAAAGCTTTATGCCATTTGTAAACCAATATTGGATAGTTATCTGGTTAGCTATGAGTGACCGACCACCTTGGGAATTAAGTATTATAAGAAAAAGGAATGCTTGAAAATAAAAGAAGAGATGAAAGTCCATTATCATTTATCATCAACACCAGAAACAATCATTTATAAATGACTATGACTATTGTAGCTTCAAGAAGAAAAAGAAATATTTTTAATAATATATTAGAAATGAGTTTTGCAATGTCTATGCAAACCAATCCATTAACCGTAAATGTATTCGCATACCGAACATGCTGATCCATTCTTCTCCTTATTTTGCAATTTACTGCAGCAAATATTCCTTTCTGAAAAACTTAAGCACTTGGTCTAATTGTGTCTTTCTATTGAACTCCATCTTACAGCTTTATCTTCTCAAAGAAAGTAATCAATATTGTACTTCTTTAGAGTGACTGTAATAATTTTTAAGATGCAAACAGGATTTGCTTCCTACTCAAGTTCACAATAAAATACTTTTTTAGGAAGTTGTGTATTATTCGTTTATTTCATATGTCTGGTCCAATAAAGATATGATTTCATAATAGTAGACCCTAGTATCATATAAAATAAGCTGAAGAATATATTGATTGATTTTGCCATCATATTTTAGAATTTTACAGAACATTATTGAATGAAACTTTTCTAATGTCTTTATTTTTAATTATTAGGAATTTGAAGTCTCACTTGCATACAATAAATAAAATAATAAACATCACATGATGATCATTTCTTATGCTTGCTCATAACTGTTATTAAAACAGGCAAAACTGTCACTAAGTGCAAGCCAGAGTAATCAGTGAATGCCAGAAGGCTTGTGCATAAAATTCCCATCTAGTGCCTACTCATTCAATATCCCCAGACTATTTTGTGGCTTGTGGCCTTCGTCAATATTACTCTGGCTTGCACTGAGTGGCAATACATATAGAGAGTTTTGCCTGTTTAATAACAGTTATGAGAAAGCATAAGAAATGGTGATCTCATGATGTTTATTGGCTTATAACCAATCCTGCATAATAGGATAATGGTGGCTATGATTATTAAAGAACCAAAGACACCAAAATGTATAAGTACTGAACCGAGTTCAGACCTATATGACTATATAAGCTAATGAGCTTGAATTGAAAATATTATGGTGTTTTCAATTTAAGACTCACAGTTTTGTAGTTCAGTAGAGATAAAAGGTGGCTGTTGGAGGGTTGCATTAGATCCTAACATCTAGGTGCAGTTGTCTCATATCCAAGGCTCCTCACTGACAAAGACTACAAGCCAGAAACTAGTCTGTATATTGGATGAGTAGGCACTAGATGGGGATTTTATGCGCAAGCCTTCTGGCATCTATTGATTACTCTGACTTCCATTGAGTGGCAATACGTATAGAGAGTTTTGCCTGTTTTAAATAACATAATTTTATATACACGGTGTACAACTAATTAAGTTGCAATAGTTATATCACTGCTACAAATAACCTACCTTTTAACTTATTAAAAATGGCAGCCCATTGTGGTCTGGGTTGCACTTCAACATTTAAGTTCATCTTTCTGCTTAAAAAGCTATTAAGAATTTTTGAATTGACTTATATTTTCAAATTGATAAAAAAAGTTGTTGAAGATTTATTTTCTATCATTACTAAACCAAAGTCTTTATATTGTGCATTTAAAATAATATATACATTCTGTAGATCATCTTTAGAATTTGCAGCAATAGCACAATCTTCAACAAACTGTAAATATTCAATATCGAGGAATGGGAAATTATTGTGTGTGTGTTTTAATTGATTCATGTTTAAAAATTATTTAGAAAACTTTTATCACATCTTGATTCCTGTTTCATGTCATTACCTATAAATTATTCCAGAAACTGCTATCATAAAAATCTGAATTCTTTTATCAGTTTTCATTAAATGCTTCCTATTTTTTACATCTGTCATATTCCTTCTCTCATTTCATCATATGAAAGTTGTATAATATGAATACATTTTTTTGTGCGGCCAATTAATTTCAGACAATGCCACAGACCTGATTGAAAGCAACCTATACAATAAAATCCTTTAAAATACTGATGATATTCCATGACAGTTACTGCAATCTTGTCTACCTCCTTTATTTTTAAAAATTGGAACAATATAAGCTTTCTTAAATTAGCCACTACAACTTCATGAGGCCATATATTACTTTAAAAATTCCAGTGTTTTTGAAGCTAACATATCTCCACTTTATTTTAAACTTTTCTAAATATCTCAAGAAGACTGCAGCTTCTATTTTTAGATATCATCAAGAATTGTTTATTTTCACTAAACTATCTTTGTCAAATTTAAATGAGTAGATCATTAAAAGTATCATTTCAATTTTTGTATCATCATTCAAAAGATGATCATTAATTAACATCATCTCTTCAAAATATCATTATATGAATCCAGTTATTATTTTTGAAGCTTAAGGAAGAAAGATTTAAAAGTGACCATGATCAGCATATGTCTATATCTTCTTTATAATTTTGATCCACTAGTCATTTTAATCTTTCGTGTCAAATGTTGAATTTCTGTCCTTAAATAGCTCTACATTCGTCAAGCATTGTTAGCCGAGAGGTCAGAGCAGCCGCCTTGCAAGCAAGCAGTTGGTTGCAGATGGTAGTTGCGGGTTCGCCTCCCGGCCGATGCTATGACATATGGGGAAAAAAGAAAAAAAAGCTCTACATTCAGTTTATTATTTCTATTCAGCAGATAATGCCATATATATATATTGTATCCGCCCGGTGTTGCGTGCGTGATCGCGCTACCTCTCTGTCAATACCTTCACTATTACGAATCTGCTGTGTTCTTGCGTCCGGGGGATTACATAATGTTCTGTGAAAATAATTTCAAATACATATACACGTACGCTTTATTTTATACTTAAATTCGGATTGAATCCAAGTAATAGGCGCCAGGAGAACTTTTATAAGAGTCCGCCACGTATGTGCATAAGCTCACTCAACTATATCACAAAACATGCCCGTGCATCACTCCAGTTGGAAGCAAGAAACGAACACAGCCAATATTACCCTTCAAATTACATCAAATCTGTGAACTTTCACTCACGATCAACTACTTATTATATGAGGGCCCGCCCTATATCCCACAGAATAAATTAATCAAACTTAATTTAATCTAAGAGAACATAACAAACATAAGCATAAATAAAATAAAATCCCAACACCAAAATATCAAATGCATTCATTCATATACAAACAAATTTGATCGCTCTAACACTCATTCCTATTATATAAATTTATATTGAAATTCCAAGCAATTAATAACAAAAAATACTAGTTAAATAAATGTTTTATTTAATCTGTTTACTAACAATTAATGCAGGTATATGATCGGCAAGCCGAGATAATTAAATATAGATTTCAAGGTGACTTCGCACATATTTTAAAGAATGTTAATCTGTAGGCAACTTATTTGGTTAGATTCTCGAATCGTTCATTAATGGTCAAGAGTAACTTTATCATTTTAGCTTAATGTTTTTTAATAGTTCTGGTTATTAAAGTTATTTTATTTTGGTGCATAAGTGAATACGACAATTTAAAGATAGCTACCTGTGGAACGTAGAAAGACTGTAATGGGATCCTGAGCGATGGTTTCTTCTTTAACGAAGCATTCCGGCAATTTGCAAGGTCTCAAAAGCATGTGTGGTCCTTATGTGAAGTTTCTCCGGTGTTACGAGCATCCTATTAGCAATCAGCGGAGCTGGACGCGGAGGTCCGGTGGTCAAGCCGCGAATTTTATGTTCAGCAACGCATCTATTAGATTTCAATAGTCTAATAATAATCAATAATAGTCAAATTCAATAACAATCTGAAAAGTGCTGTCCGGCCTTTTTGATCTCTTCCTTCCCGCCCTCACACCTTGAATTTTTCTCACCCAATCACTCCCATGCACCTGTGAGTCCCTTCATCTTATAAGTCCATCGAGTGTTAACTCAATTCCATGATTTCTGGGATCGTTTACACCACCTTGGAATTTCGCTCAATTTGACCATTTTTTTTCAGGTATTGTTTCGCTGGAGACAGAAGTCTGAGTTGTACAATAGCAGTGTACACTTTTTCTCACCTCTGTTTCTAAATTTGGCTTATTTTATCTAGGCGTACCAGCACATATCCTGCCTATTGTTTTAATTTCTCTAATTTTACATTTACTAATTACCCCTATTTAAAATAATTTTAGATCGCTTGGAATTTCAGAACATATTGCAAATTAATTTATTCATTTTCCCCTTTTGTTCAAAATGATTCAAATGATTTAATAAAAGTTAAACTAGCGTTCAATCATTCCTCTCTCTTTAATTAATTAAAATGAAAAAAAAACTACAACTAATGATTATAGATTTATTCTTAACGAACAAACACAAAATAATAAAAAAAACTCTTTTACAAATTTATTTCAATAAATTTGACAGGTACTCTTATATAGCTGCGATCATGCTTTAGAAACGGCTGTTTCTCGTTTATTATTAAAGCAAGACCGCTTTTTTAAAAGTTTTGTTCCTGTCATTCATTTCGTCAATTGATTATAGTTTAACATAACCTCATATGCCTGGGTTCAAATCCCATGTAACGCTATTCCGTTACAATATATATATAGCATTATCTGCTTAATAGAAATAATAAATTGAATGTAGATATATATGAATCAAGTCATTAATAAATAATAATATTATTGTCTGAGAACCAGTTAAGATATTTTTAGTGGACCCAAAAGTAGAACTTACTTGTATCCGTAATACTCTCTTTATTCTTTCTCATTGTTGTTGTTTTTTTATTTTATTTGTTAATATATTTTTATCTAGGTATATTCACTGTTTGTATGTTTTTTTATTCTATGTCTTAACAGTTTTTGGAACAAGTTGTGTGATTACAACTGTATTTTTTACACTATCTTCTAATAAAATCTTTTATTTTAGAAAGCCAAGTTGCTATTCAAGGCTAAGTAAACTGACTGAGAATAGAATATTTATTATCAAGTTGAATTTAGAAAGAATTTGAAATAACATTAATAGAAAAAAAAAAAAGGCCATTATTTCTGAAAGCATTTTTTAGTTAAGTTAAATTTAATTTTTTTCATTGTGACTTTTTATTTTCAAAATAAAATTATCTATATTCATATTTTCTTATAGAGTATAGACTTTAGCTTATTTCATTTTAATGAAACAAAAATGATTTAAAGTAGAATAGTATATATGAAATATCAGTCATATATTAAGTTATCTATATATTTTCATATGTCATATGCATTGACCGGAAAGCGAACCCGCGCCAGCTGCTTGGAAGGCAGCTATGCTAACCACTAGACCATCAACGCTTGACATATATTAATTATTTTTTATCCAACTATGGAATTTTGGGGTTTCCCAGTCTTGTTCTCAGTAATTGTGAGACAATTAAACAACAGAGATATATGGAGAGAAGCAATACCTAATTTGTAAAATTTTGTTTAATAGATAAATTACATACATATTGGTAAAAAATTTATATGAACAATGTAACGAAAGAAAATTGTTTTATATAAATTGTAAAAGCTAATAAAAATTAGTTTAATATGAGTATAAGCTCTTTTTATAGATTGGGGGGAGGGCTTATAAAATACTCACTTTTTATATATAGAACAGTAAAAGAACACAAATAAAACACATAATTTCATCTGACAAATTAACCTTGTTTAGTTAGACTTACGTATGTAGAATACGTAGAGCTTTTGATTAAATTTTAATCGTTCATATAATACTGCATGATGAATAATTTTAATCGCACGTAAATGATTACTGCGGATCAAATATGTAATGTTTATGAATATACTAGTAACGTATTCCGTGAAATATTTATGACTGAATGATATATATATTTTACATCGCAAAATCTATCTACAATTTACGATTAAAGGGTGTTGTATCTCGCATTTTTTTCTGTATTTGCAGAAAAAGTTGTTTGCTAATATTTTGATCCAGTGGCAACAATTGTATTTTCTTTAAACAAACATTATTATTGTTTACTGAATTTAAAACAAATAGTTATTGATTTTAAACATTGTTATTGCATCATATACTTCATTGAATATAAATGATTTTTTAAATAAAAGTTATGTGATAAATGGTGTATTCTGTACTTCACTTTTGACAAATATGTGTATGTTATTATTAAAACACACGCACACGCATACAAACTATTAATCGACATTAATTTGTTATGACTCACTCTAAACTGAAGAGCTTTCAATTTTCGGCACCTGAAATATACATGTAATCTGATTTTCTATTTAGAAAAGGTCAGTATAGTAGCGTTTAATAAAAGTCATTAAATTGTGTAGCAGATAAACTGTTTATTATGAATATGTGTGTGTTTCTTTTCTGAATCATTATAAAAAATAAATGCTTGCCTCAGAAATTTTAAGGTGAAATATTAGCAAGGTTTTTGCCTTATTATCAACAGATCACAATTTCTACATTATAATGTAGGCTACTATCAATTTTGTGGTATATGTAAACAATCATTAGTACTTTGTCGGATGTATCTTTATCTGGAGCATTATCAAACTTAATATGTCAGTAATGATCAAAATTGGAAGATTTTAGTGTAGAAAACTGCCATTTTTATTGTTTAGCTAATCTTTCTTTTATTATATGCTTAAGCTTGTGGTTAAGACCTGTAGAGGTCCCTACCTTCGTATTTTAAAGTGAAAAAGATATTAATGCTAAATGGGAAAAGTACTTAGAAAAGAAGAAGTTAGCTAAAATAGATAATTAAAGAGAGAGAATGAAACTAAATATTAAATTATTGGATGATATTAATTAAAGTGGAAGAGATGGGAGTAAAAAATTTTGGAATTACATTAAAAGGAGAAATTTAGGGGAGAGAGAGATAGTATTACTGGATGAGGAGGGAATAGAGTGTAGCTCTAGAGAAGAATTAGAGAGAATATAGAATAGTTATGTAATGGATATAGAAAAGATGTCAGATGTGAAGGACAGAGGGATAGAAAATATGAAAGCATATAGTAATGGGAATATTGCATTTACAGAAAATGAACTGAATGAGGCAGTGAAGAAATTGAGAAGTGGTAAGGCAAGAGGATTAGATCAGAGATGGTAATGAATTTGGGGCATAAGGCAAAAGTAAAGTTACTATCATGTTTTAATTAGATGGCACAGAAGAGAGTTTTTCCGGGTAGTTGGAGTAATACAAGAGTAAGATTATTATTTAAAGGAAAAGGTAAGGATCATAGAAAGTTAAATAATTATAGACCAATAGCAGTAACATCAATTTTATATAAAGTTTTTTCATATATGGTGGCTGGAAGAGTTGCAAAATGGATGGAAGAAAATAATGCAGTGGGGGAAATGCAAGGAGGTTTTAGGTCAGATAGGCGTATAGGAGATAGTTTATTTGTAGTTACACAACTTATAGATATGAGTAGAAATTCAGGTAGACAGTTATATATGAGTTTTATAGATATAGAGAAGGCATATGATAGAGTGAATAGAAATAGATTATGGATAAGTTTAACAAATCTGGGAATGGATGAAGCTTTAGTGGGTGTTATTAAGAAATTATATGAAAATAATTACTATACATACCAATTAGGGGATATAGAATCAGTTAAAGTTAAAAATGGGGTGGGACTGAGGCAAGGATGCCCTATGTCACCTATTTTGTTCGTGTTGTATTTGAGTGAAATGGAGAGAGCAATAAAAAGACTAGGAAGAGGGATGGAGATACCGTTAACAGGTGGCAAGAGAATATATACATTGTCCGGTCTTTTTTTTTGCAGATGATGTCTTTTTGTGTGCAGAAAGAAGAGAAGATATGAAAGTTATGCTGAGGACATGCGCAAGGGTGGGTAAAGATATGGGGATTAAATTTAGTGAAGAAAAATCAAATATAATGATAGTGAATACTGGGGAAAGAGAAGACAAAGATTTCTTATTGGGGAATATAAAGTTAAGTGTGGTGAATAGATATAGTTATTTGGGAATCATCTTGAGTAATAAGAAAAATTGCTTGGATGAATGGGAGAAAAAATTGATAAATGAAGCAAAGAAAAGAAAGGGATTGATAAAGAAATTAACACTGTTTTCATATAATAAATATGATGTAGCTAGAATTGTATGGAAGGGAGTGGCAGTAGCAGGGTTAACATACGGCAATGATGCATTATGTGTTAGTAAAGGGGTATTAGATTGCTTAGAAAAAGTACAAAGGGAAGTAGGAAGACATGCATTAGATGCTGAGGTGTGGACAGCAAAAGAGGCAATTCAAGGAGAAATGGGATGGTCAAGTTTTTATATGAGGGATGCAAAAAGCAAATTGAAAATGTTCGGTAGATTGCAGTTCATGGATAATAAAAGAATAGCCAAAATAGTATTTAATTGGGTTACAAGTAAAGGGCAGCCAACAAGATGGGTGAGAAAGGTAATGCGGTATGCAGAAGATTTGGATAAAGAAGTTATGTCAGTGTACTTGTACAAAAGATGGGATGATTGTGTTAGGAGGATTGTTGAGTGTTATAGTGGGAAGGAGTGGGATAGAAGAATAGATGCATTAATAAAGAATAGGGAGTTGGAGAGATGGAGAACTAGTATGGAGAGTAAAACGAGTTTAAATATATATAAAAGTAAATGGAACATTGGTTGTGAGTTAATTTATGATAATAGTAAGGAAAGTAGTTTATTGTTTAAGGCTCGAACAGGATCTTTAGCAACAAGGGAATATACACGTAAATGGAAAAATATGGGTGATTTAGTCTGTAAGTTGTGTAAAGAAGGCATAGAAAATATTAGGCATCTGTTACTTCAATGTAAATGTTTGGAAGCAGAAAGGGTACAAATAATGAAGTTATGGAAGGTTAAATATGAACAAAGTGATTATACAGAAAGTGAGTTATTGGTTTTTATGCTGGGTTTTGGGGAAAAATAAGGGGGATTTAGATATGAAGTTCATGGAGTTGACAAAGATTATGTTGTGGAAATGGGATGGAGCAGATTATGGGAAAACTTAGGGTGGACAATGGAAAAGGGAGGTAAAGTGGCTTACAGGTTTCTCTGGGCATAGCTGCTGAGAGATTCCTGACTCTGTTTAAGGAGAAGTCACAGTACATCACATCACATCACATGCACATGCCTTAGTAAATATTATTTTTAGTAAGATGAATGAAATTTTTGGAATAGTTACAATTTATAATGCTAAGTAGAACATTTTAATGCCATTATAATTGTTTAACTAATCTTTTTTATTATTTTTACTAAGTTGAATGGAATTTCGAAACAGTTACAGTTTATAATCATTAGATATTTTTGTTTTCAGTATAATCTTTTCTGATGATCACAAGTAAATAAATAGCATACTATTTTTCTAGTGTAATTTTCACTATACCACTATCACACAAGATAGGGACTGGTTTCTATCCAATTTAAACACCTTATGGAGGGTGTAATCATAAACATATAACCAAAAACACATGAAAAAGATGTATAATACCAAAGGTGGACATTTTGTGCTAAACCAGCACTCATCCGTTGGCCCAGATCACAATCTCTTACACATATCTTTATCATTGTTCAGTAAATATATATAGCCAATTATTACAGTGTAGTTGATAAGTTCCAAACCCTGACAATTTTAACACAAAACACTTGATGGAAGTATATTAATATTTTTTATTAGTCTTTTATTAGATTAGAAATTGTGCCCTTAATGAACAATATTTCTGTAGTGTAATTTTCTCAACAGCTCTTATGCAAGATAGGGTTTGGTTTCTATCCACTTTTAACACCATGTGGAGGTGTGTAATCATAAACATATACATATATTATGATGAACCAGCAGGCATCAGTTGGCCCAGATCACAATCTCTTACACATACCTGTAGTGAAAATTACACTACAGAAATATTCATTAATTGGATAGTCTCTAGTCTAATGAATGACTAATAAAAAATAATACACTTCCATCAAGTTGTTTATGTCAAAGTTGTGAGGGCGGTAACTATGGTACTTATCAATTAAATTGTAATAATTAGTTGTATATTTACTGAACAATGATAATTAATGTGTAAGGAATTGTAATCTGGGTCAACTGATGAGTGCTGGTTTAGCACAAAATGGCATCTTGGGGATCACATATCTTTTTTACATGACGTTGGTCAAATGTTTATGATTACATTCCTCCACAAGGTATTAAAAGTAGACAGAAACAATCCCTACCTAATGTGAGAGTGGTGTAGTGAAAATTATACTAAAGAAATATTCATTAAATGGACAATCTCTACTCTAATGAATGACTAATAAAAATTATTAAATAAATAACATTGTTGAAGTTTCAAAGGTATTACACTTATGGTGATTAAATTTGAGAGTTTTGTACCACATACATTGCTTTGGTTAGTTTTTGAACAATTAAAATTTAAAAAGAAAATGCATATATAATTAAAATTTTATGAAAATATATACACTCAATACCTAATTTACATTAAGTAGATTGTTTCACTGCTTTTTGTTTAACCAGATTTATGACTATATTTAATAAATAACACCATATTTAATAACGTTTTTATGTTTATATTATATGAAATATTGTATTTGTATTAATCACTCAACTTAAATTTACTCTCTTGCAGTTATAAGTAGTGTTCTTTTGCTGATTTTCCATTTAAGTGATGGTAAAAACTAGGACTAAAATATATATTGATTTATTAATTTTAAAAAAGTCTGATGATGTTAATATCATATAGAGAACCTAACACAAATGAGCCAAAATTATTACGGATTGGCAATTTCTTATTCGCAAACACGTATTTTCTATAGTTGATTTATATATGAATGATTATTTTTGTGAAATTTTTTTTTTTTAAAGAATATGGTGGTTAGATTAATATTTTATTTGAAAATATTTGTTTTTTAGGAATACAAGTTAAGAGAAGTGTAGTAATATAAAACAGGAAATTTGTTTAGATTTTACAAATGGAGCTCAAAATATATTTTTATCAGCAATCATTAAATAACAAAAACTATTAATTCTGAATAAGTATTATAGTTTATTACTTTTTTTCTATATTTGCAAAGTTGAAATATTACTTTCAAGGATGTTTTTCATTTATAAACTTGCATTTCTAGAAAATAATTTTAAAATTATTGGGAATATCGTGCAGAATAAAACGTTCAATCTTTATAATAAAAAGTTGGAACCCAAACAATTCCCAAGAGCTGTCAAAAAGAATTTTGTAGCGAAAGAGTTAATTAAAAAAAGTAAAATTAGTTTAGGTATTTTTTAAAATCTTTTTTATATTGCTAAATTGAATTATTATTCAATTCTGAATGATATATGTTTTTAGAATGTTTTATATAATTTCTACACATATATTAAGCAAATTTAACTATAAAAATATTACTTTTTATAGATGCAACATCTATTATATCATAAAGATGTATCATAGTAGGAAGTATTTTAAGTATTTTTTTTTTTATATTTATTCTATATTTGTATATACACCAGATATTTTTACATAAGTTACCCGTTAAACTATATGTAACAGTTTTAAGTAACAATAATGGTAAATAATAAACAATAATAATTTAGAAATTTAAGGAGAAATACTTTTTGACTATTTTTATAAATCGTTTATTGAATTTACAAAATAATCAAAAATATTTTTGCCTAAATTATTTATTATTTACCATAATTATAATTTAAAAGTGTTCTATATTGTATATTTTTATTTCTAGAATGGAATTTTTTCATTTAAGGAAACAGTGACAAATTAAAGAATGGTATAAACAAAATAAAAAGTTTATATAGACAAAAGGCGGTTGTGTAAATTCTGTCAATAATAGTTATAATGTAATCAAAAATTCTTCTGCTTACATTTCTATATTATTATTTAGCATTATTATAATTTAAAACTGTTATTTATAGACCATCTGACTTGGAGATTGGGAAATCTCAGGGTTGATTTGGGTGTTGTTCAAACTTCTTATGAACTCCTGAGCAATAAAACCATATATGTTTTTTTTACTCTGTTCAGTTGATAGATCATCCAATGGGATCGGGAGGTTCCAGGATCGATTCTGGTTCTTGAACTTCTTATGAATTCCCGAGCAATAAAGTCATTAGCATTACCGTCTGACTTGGGATCGGGAGGTTCCAGGATCGATTCTGGTTCTCGAACTTCTTATGAATTCCCGGTCAATAAAGTCATTAGCATTACTGTCTGACTTGGGATCAGGAGGTTCCAGGATCGATTCTGGTTCTCGAACTTCTTATGAATTCCCAGTCAATAAAGTCATTAGCATTACCGTCTGACTTGGGATCAGGAGGTTCCAGGATCGATTCTGGTTCTCGAACTTCTTATGAATTCCCAGTCAATAAAGTCATTAGCATTACCATCTGACTTGGGATCAGGAGGTTCCAGGATCGATTCTGGCTCTCAAACTTCTTATGAATTCCCGGGCAATAAAGTCATTAGCATTACCATCTGACTTGGGATCAGGAGGTTCCAGGATCAATTCTAGTTCTCGAATTCCTGAGCAATAAAGTCATTAGCATTACCATCTGACTTGGGATCAGGAGGTCCAGGATTGATTCTGGTTCTCAAACTTCTTATGAATTCCCGAGCAATAAAGTCATTAGCATTACTGTCTGACTTGGGATCAGGAGGTTCCAGGATCGATTCTGGTTCTCAAACTTCTTATGAATTCCCAAGCAATAAAGCTATATGCCTTTTGTATATAAATCAGATTTCTAAAAGCAGGAAATTCCTTATATATGATGTAAAGATTTTCATTATTTTATTTTGAACTCTAAAATGATATGATTGCAAATTTGTGCTAAAGAAATGGCAGTCATTCATAAATTTATTATTATAAATGATCAACATGTATTACTTACTTAATCATTATTGGACTTATCATTAATAAGGATAAATCATGGGCTGAAGACTTATACTAATACAAGACCTACTCCCTAATGATAATGATTTCATCATATTACAGCCAACACGCAGCAATCACTCATTGAATCAGTGTAGATTAGCTTGGGAATTTCATTCTCTAATTAATCTATTTACTGATTAATATTATATTATATTGATTATGGTAGGAATAGGTAAAAAAAATTCTAACTTTGTTGTTAACTGAAAAAGTTTCCAAGGTTTTATTAATCTGGATTCAAACCTCAGGCCATGGATATGGTAGATGGATATAGAGCACTATACTGCTTAATGAATATATATATATATACACACACTCACTTTACTGCTTAATGAATATATATATACACATACACACATCCAAGGAGCATGTATACTCTAACGATAAACATTAATATACACCTATTTATACACATGTATTTATAGCATATAAATTTGTATGAAATATTATTCTAAATTTATTTTTTATGTGGTGTAACAATTTCATATTAATTTCAAATTATTTTATCTGAAAGGTTTTTAAGTGAACTGTCTACATAAGAATTTACCTTAAAAATATATTTGCTTATGCTTGATCAATGTTTAATTTGTCCCAGTTTGTTTTATAAAAAGATTTACATTTTTAAAATTAAAAAAAAAAAAAATTACATACTTTCAAAAAAAAAAGAAAAATATGTATATATAAAAAGCTTTTACAATTATTGTAAAATGTTTTATAATGATTGGCAAAAGAGAGAGGTGGGAGGGAATAAGTCAATAAAGAAGAGTCTACCCCCCCCCCCCTTCAAAGATAAGAAAAGTTAGAATAGATGTTTGATTGTTTAAAGGGTAATAGAATTATTAAAAAACTTCTTTAGGAAAATATTCTTCAGTAGAGCAGTTTAGAAGATTAGTTTTATTTAATAGCAAGTATTCTTTTTAATCTATAATTTTGGGGTGCTTAACTATCTGTGTTCTCTAATAAATTCGCAATTGATCAACAGATTTCAAATAGTTTTTTTACTAAGTCTTTAAATTCGAAGATATCTTTTTGGTCTTTAGTACAGTTTTGTAGAGAGAGAAAAAAAGAATCTTAACATATATTTGAAATTTAAAATTGGTAGTTATTATTAAATGTAACTTTGTCAAGCGTTGGTGGTCGAGAGGTCAGCACAGCCGCCTTACAAGCAGTTGTCCTGGGTTAACGGGCTCGTTTCCTGGCCGATGCTATGACACATGAAAAAAAAAAAAAGCATGCTTTTTATTTGTTTTTAGCATTCAATTTTTAATTGTTATTTTAACATTAAGCAAATTACACCATCTTATTTAATATTCCTAATTTTTTTTTATCTATGTTCAAATCTTTTTTAAATCAACAATATTTAATATTTATTGTAAAATGGCTTTTGCATTGAAAGTGAAGTATTTGTGTCTTATCTGCTGCTGTGTGTTAATAAAAAATCTTAAAATTAATTAATCAGTATCTAAGTATGTCTATATTTTATAATTATATTTTGAATTATAAGTGTCAGACTAACTCAACCGACATCTTTGACACCGTCTTTTAAATAAATGCAGTAACGATTTTTACTAATCATTTACTAACACAGATATAAAGTTCAAAGCTCAATCAATGATTAATATATATGATTTTTTTTAAATTAAGCACACACACACACATGGAGTTATTCACATTTCTTTTTCCCATTTGTAATATCTTTATAAACATATTAAATAATCTCAATACTAACATATATTCTTTTAAATGCAATAAAAGACAAACGATTCCCAAGATGCATTTTGTGCTGAACCAGCACTCATCAGTTGCATCTTGGGGGTCATTTCTCTTTTATTGTATCTTTATTTATATGAATTTAAAAGAATATGTGGTAGTATTGAGTTTATTTAATATATTTATAAAGATATACGTGGGGAAAAAGAAATGTGAATAACTCCATGTGTTTGTGTATTCAATTTTAAAAAATCAGATATATTGATCTTTAATTGAGTTTTGAAGTTTATATCTGTGCTAGAGATAATCTCTAATTTAGTAAATGATTAATAATAGTCATTACTGTATTTATCTAAAGTGGATGGTGTCAAAGATGTGAGTTGGGTTAGTTTGACACTTGCAGTTGACAATGTAATTATTTAATTTAGATAAATATTTTTCTTACATGAGAGATGGTGACCTGGATCAATTGATGAGTGCTAGTTGAGTCCAAAATGCATCTTGGGGGTCATTTGTCTTTTATTATATCTTTATTTAAGTGAAATTAAAAAGAATGGGGAAATATGGAGGTGTTTATTATATCTATAATACAATTTCATCAACTATATCTTTGCTATCCCCAATTCAATAAAACTGTGATCAAACATTTTGAAGATCAACAATATTTAATTTAGTACGAAGAATCTTATGGTTATTTGCCAGAAAATCATCTAATGGAATTTTTTTTTATTCAACTGAGTACTAATGAATGTGTCAGTCTATTCATTAAATCATACAGAATGATATATCTGGATAATCAATATTGGAGTTGGATGCTTTAAACAACTTTATGATCTGCGTTAAATATTAAGAAGTGATCTTTTTCAGTTTTGGTCATATGTGGTTTTTTTTTATTGCAATTTTGACTATTGCAGTCATATTTCTACATTGCAGGTGAAACATATAGATAGATATAAATAAACATGCATAATTGCGCAAATAGTTATCGATAACTTCAATAACAATCTTTCCTCAACTAATTAAATTCTCAATAAGATTAAATAACTTAATTCTGTAACTATTTTTACTTATATATATACGTAGCTAAATTTATCTTAAGGTATGTGCTCAAAAAGAGAGAGAGAGAGAGATGATTATTCAGATCCTAGATTCAATTTTACACATTCAGAAGTAAATGTCTTGTGATATTTTTTTTCCTACTGAGCTACGTATCAGCATATCTTTTAGCTTATCTCTTCGATTTTTTGAAATAGCTCCAGTGATTGATCTTAACAAGGTCATTTTTCTTTAGTTGTATTTATGCCTTTTCCCCCTATTGATTTTCTGAAATAATTAAATTTTGTGTTTTTATATATCACACAGGATAATTTTTTTGCTCAGTAGATTAATCTCTTTGGTTTTGCCACACTATTAAGCGATTTTTAATGTTCATTTTTTTTCTTCTGCAAAATAACACAACTCATTTAGTTTACTTTAGATCTTTATATATATATTAATATAACTTATTTAACAAAATACTGCTAACATAAATATTTCTACACACACGCGCGCATATAAATATGCTAAGGCAGTACTAAAACTGTTATTAATAAGAATAGCAAATTTATTTATATACACAACCCCACATATATTAGATAAATCTCCCAAATAGCAGCAATTAAGATATGAAGTTATATACCAGATGTGGAGTCTATTAAAATCAATTTCAAAAAACTAATGTTAGAAGTAGAATAAATAAATAAATAAAAACTTCGTGATAGGAGTAATTAAAAATATTTAAACTGAAAAAAAAATTAATAATTATAAAATGTATTAGAGAATATATTATTCAATAAATAGGGAAGGTCCACCCTACAGGAAAGATTAAACAAATATTTTATAGATTAGCACTGCCTTCAACCAGGCCTGTCATATTGTGTTATGAATATAACCCGCCTTGGTCGAAAGCAGTGCTAAGCTCTAAAATAGTTACAATTGTTTAATCTTTCCTATATAGTGGACCTTCCCTATTTATTGAATTACAAACAAATAAGGAAATAAATAAAACCTTTGAGAATATTGTGATTTTTTTGTTAGCCAATTTTTAATTAGAATATTTTAAGCTTCACTAAGATTAAAAGTAGAAAAGGATCCAGCCACTATGAGAGATTTACAATGGTATACAATGATTTATTTAAAAGAAAAAGGTATCAAAATTTGATATATAAGGTAAATTATGTGTATGTAATACAAGTTTATGAAATGCTCGATTAGATGCAGAATTTTGGCCCATGGGGATGGTTTATAAGAGTGAGTCATATCAATTTAATTAATAATTTTTATTAGTCATTCATTAGACTAGAGATCCAGTTGATGAATATTTCTGTAGTATTATTTTCATTACATCACTCTCACACTATGTAGGGACTTGTCTGCTTTTTACATCTTGTGGAGAGATGTGACCATAATCTTATAATCAAAGAACATATGAAAAAGATATATCATCCCCAATATGCATATTTCAGGCTGAACCAGCACTCATCAGTTGGCCCAATCACCATCTCTTCCACATATCTTTATCATTGTTCAGTATATATAGTTAAGCAATTACTACCATTTAATTGATGTGTCAAACTTACTGCCTTCACAATTCTAGTCTAATAAATGACTAATAAAAATTATTAATGTACTTCCATTAAGTGGTTTGGGTCAAAGTTGTGAGCACAGAAAGTTTGGCCCTTATCAATTAAACTATAGTAATTGGCCATCTATCTGTCTACATATATACTGAACAATGATAAATATATGTGTAAGAATTTGTGATGTGAGTCAAGTGATGAGTGCTGGTTCAGTACAAAATGGGCCTC
Organism: Epiperipatus broadwayi; assembly: GCA_028023455.1. Lineage (NCBI taxonomy): Eukaryota > Metazoa > Onychophora > Udeonychophora > Euonychophora > Peripatidae > Epiperipatus > Epiperipatus broadwayi. Next base: position 874,642 of record JAQFVV010012519.1, on the reverse strand, counting down.
TTGGGGTTCATACAATTCATATATCTTTGGTCATATGCTTATGATTACATCTGTCCACAAGATTTTAAAAGCAAATAGAAACCAGTCCCTATCTTATGTGGGAGTCGTATAGTGAAAATTACACTACAGAAATATTATATCATTTTAAGTTGTATAATAAGATCAGTTTGAAAATATAGTATATACATGTAAGATTTTAAAAGTAAACAAAGTTTTTTTTAAAAAAAAATAGGAATTTATAAGTAAGTTTAGTGGAGAAGATATACATTAAATATTAATATCAATAGGCTGAACATTTTCAAGGATCCATGCCTCATAATCATAGCTATCATAAAAAATGTAGGATAAAATATATGCAAAGGTATTTAAATAAACCAGTGTTACGTAGTCCATTTCTTCGAGATCTCGAAGCAAATATCTTTCCATTGATAGCATGGATGTTTCCATTAATGTAGAATGCTTCTTTTATTTTTCTCTTATGATAGTTGATTCTGAGCATAAGATTATGGGATTGGCAGGTGTGAAGTTGTGTCCAGATTGCTTGGCTTACTCCAAAAATACAGAGGATGTATTGAATCCTCAAAAACATTCAGCCTATCGATATTAACATTTAATTTATATCTTCTCCACTAAACTTACTTATAAATAAAGGTTTTATTTACATAGTATTCAGAAGTAAAACTATATTTAAAATACAAAGTAAATTTAATTCAAGTATAATCATATCAAAATTTCATATATATAATTTTGTATGTGTGTGTGTAAAATGAAAAAGAATGAATTAATTCAAGTGAAAATCAATATATTAACTTATTTAATTGTTAGAAGAAAGTCAAAGAAATTATCAGATTTTGGAAAAACAGCTATATGGTTGTGGACATTAACTTTTGATCTATGAAATATTTTTTGATTAATTAATAGGAGAGAAGCTGTATAAAATGGTGTTGAATTGAAATTATTTTTAGAATAGAGAGTGGGTTAAAATAAGTTTTAAAGATCGTGATAATAACACTGAGGTGACAAAATATTTATTGATAATTATTGACCTGTTGTTGGATCTATATATGTAAGTCGAGATTAAATGTTGATTAAATATTGGTTTTTAATTGCCTACATGTATTAACTCTACCTTTGAATCCTAAGTCTTTACTGATGAAGGCAAAAAGCAGAAACCAGTTAGAGGATCTGAATGATATTGCATCACCATCTGGTATCCATTGATTATTCAAGTTTGAAGTATATGGTAACATTTGCTTAATTGTAGCTCATCATTATATTCTGTCACCAGTCACATACTTCCAATGAAAGCAATCAATATGCCACTTTTTTAGAAGATCTTTGAGATAGTTGTATTTATTGGTTGGACCATTCCCATCATCCAATATGAGTATTGAATATCTTTAGAAAAATTTAACTTTATTTAAATATTCAAATAAATTCAACTGTTAGTAATCATGTTACTAAAAGTTGAATGTATTTGGAATATTTAAGAATTAAAAATAAAGTTACATTTTTTAAAGACATTCAATACTCATATTAGATTTTGGAAATAGTCCAAACAATAAATACAATGAAAATACCATCATCGCAACCCTTCAGGAAAACAATATCTTTGAGATAATCTTTATAGTAAAAATAGGATCTGACTCTCATATGAAATCCATTCTCATATCCACCATAAATTACTTTTTTTTTAGAAATCTGTTATTGTTCACTGGTTTCACACACCCAAATGTAACAATGATGTGACTTTATGACAGTAGAGTATAATATTATATGCAGCTAGCTGAAAAGGGTTGCAATTAGTCTTGTTATATTGCCTTCATATTTTTAGAATTTTATGAAGTATCTGCAATGAAATTTTTCTAATACCTTTCTTCCTTTCCATATGTCAAAGCATCAGCCGGGAAGCGAACCCGCGACAACTGTCTGCAAGCAACTGCTTGCTTGCAAGGCTGCGCTGACTTCTCGGCTACCAATGCTTGACTTCTAATACCTTTCTGCAACAACAATAGGGGTCCAGATCCCAACTTTCATTACAAGAAATTGGGCAAAACGTAGCTCTTTGTGTAATTAATTTATTTGCTATAGTAAATAGAAGGGTTTGAACGTAGGATTTTTAGTCTTTATTTATCCTCCATTCCATCTCAAACAACTGATGTACATAACCACACATATGTGAAAAAAGATAAATGATCCCCAATATAGGTATTTTGTCGAGAACCAACACTCGTCAGTTGGGCCAGATCATAATCTCCCACACATATATACAGTAAGTGCTCGGTGTATATTAAAATAGCAATTCTTTAAACTTTATTAACCATTAGAAACCACCAGTAACCACATAAACATTCACAATAAGGATAGTAATCAATATTTCTCACTGCTATCAAGGCAACCTTCTCACCTTTTAATAGCAAGAATGGAAATCCATTCTTACTAATGGTCCCTTGAATATATATGGACACTTAAAGGTTGCAACTTGACTATAGAGTATGAAATATTGATACAATGAAGTTTAAATAAACCTCTTTAAACATTAAAAGGTAAGAAGGTTGCCTTGACAGCAGTGAGAAATATTGATTACTATCCTTATTGTGAATGTTTATGTGGTTATTGGTGGTTTCTAATGGTTACTAATTATCCCAATTAGCTTTAAGCATTATTTCACTTATTATTTAAATAATACATGAGCAATTTAAAAGTATTGCAGTTTGTAATGTTATAATTGACTATTTATTATTCTGCATTACAGTGACATGTTTATTTCATGTTTAAAGAGGTTTATTTAAACTTCATTTTATCAATATTTCATACTCTGTAGTCAAGTTGCAATCTTTAAGTGTCCACATATATTCAATGGACCATTAGTAAGAATGGATTTTCATTCTTGCTATTAAAAGGTGAGAAGGTTGCCTTGACAGCAGTGAGAGATATTGATTACTATCCTTATTGTGAATGTTTATGTGCTTAGTGGTGGTTTCTAATGGTTACTAATTATCCAAATTAGCTTTAAGCATCATTTCACTTAAACTTTATTGGACAGACTTCAATCTTCTCACCATTCCAACAATTCAACCAACCATTTCATTGAAAAACGATGGAATGCTCAAAGCTCTTGGTGGATTGGTAGATATTTTGTTAATCTAATCCCACATATTATAGGACCATTATGTATTCATTTATATTCTAGAAATGAAATTTAATCTGTACTAACTTATTGTATTCTTCTATCCACAATTCATTATAAGTAATTTACTCTTCACACTGAATCTATATAATGTTGAGTTACCATCGAATGAGTCTTATTTTCTCATTATTTGTTGTTAAAATATTTTTGTTGAAGCGGGAGAGGAGATAAATCAATTTTAATACAAAACGAACATGATTTAAATAGGCGTAGATTGCAATCATTTCGTTAAAAAGTTTATTGATGCAAACAAGAACACTGAGATTATTATTTAATTAATACTAGAAAGTCTTATAAAATATATATATAAATTCATTTGAAAATGCTCTTTTTTATGATTGTTTCAAAGTTCTCACGGCGTGAATTTCATTTATTTTCTGCGGTAGTACTATTTTACTATATATAATCTTTAAAGTTTAAACAAGTCTTATAAATAAATAATCCGAATTTGTTGTCTTTGGTAGTTATTTTCTCTTTACTAGGCCATCTTATATATAAATATCTTAATAAAACTAGACATCAGATACCAGAGTTGGAAAGTTGTTATTTAAATAGATGCTTGACTCTTTCTCATTCTGTTTTGATTAGCTGAACTTTCTGATCTGCTATCAAGATCTTATAAAGATTTAAGTCAACATATGATCTGGGAGAATTTTTACTGCTTAATAATAAACATAAAAAAAAAATAGAACGCTTGGGGCTAAAAATAACAATAGATAAAAAAAATTAGTCCAAAATTAATCCTTTTCGGTCTTAATGTAAAATAGAAAGAGTGATAGTAGTAATTAAAGTCAGCGAAAGATGGCATTGCCTAAAGAGAGAGAGTGAGAGAGAGAGAAAAGAAGAAAAATATTTTAAGAAAAAAATGGAGTAAATATTTTTTCTTCCTTTTTATATATTTAATAGTTTTTTTTTTAATTCTTTGCTTTTTTTTGATGATTTCTTAAGCTTTTTTTTTTTTAATCAGCATAAAGAATATAGCTCTACGTAAGGGATTAAATTTTATAATAAGAGATAACAAATTAGCTAATAATTAAGTAATATTAGTTTATTACTAGAATATCTATACTAAAGTTAATGTAATTATAAGGGACTTGACCTTTTAAGTTCCCTACATCTATCCAATCTCTCTTATAAAATTGCTACACATGGGCACATCTATTGGAGATCATTTATCTTTTTCACATGTATGTGGTCATGTGTATCAATTGTATAAGATAGATTGGATAGATGTAGGGAGCTTGAAATTTCGAATTCAAGTCCTTTATAATTACATTAACTTTATTACTAGAAATTATTAAATGATAATACTTAGTCATTATACTTTGCATAATAGTCTTTTCAGTAAGGGCATACATATATATATATATGTATTCACATAGATACTTTTAAATAAATATTTTTAATAAAGTTTCTGTTTATCATAAAGTTTAATGCACCCCCTCTCTCCGAATAGGTAAGAAACTTTATAACAGATGTGGCAAAATTCCTTTGTAATCTTTTATACTTTTAAAAACTTTTTTTATTGTGGTCATTGGTAAGTAAATATTTAAATTGTTGATTGCTAATTGTTAGTGCTGCCATAGTAGTTACTTTGTTAGAAAATTGAATTCTCCGTTGTCCAGTGGGTAGAGTCTTTCTCTGGTCAATTCAGTTTTCGCAAGTTATTGGAGAAAAGGACTTGAGCCACACTGGTTGTGACCTTAATCTCTTATATTGTTAGGATAAAAGTGTTCTCAAAATTGTTTCTTAGAAAATAGTGACGCCACTAGAGATATATTTTAGTTAGACTATTTTCACATACAATTTAATTTTTATCATTTCTTGGTACTAGTTTTGGTATTTAATTTGTTATTTTTGAAATTTGACTCGTTCTCTCTCTCTTTTTCCTGCTGAAATGAGTTGAATGTGTGTGTGTGTGTGTACTTATATATATATACACACACATTACATACATAGACTATATATATATCAAAAGTAATGTAACTGATTCGTCCACTGTAAATCAACAATGTAATATATTCGTGAAACAAAAAGTTGGACACATTATATTATTTCAAAAATTAATTGAATGATTTTTTTCTTCGAAGTAAAGTAATGTTGTCAAGCGTTGGTGGTCGAGAGGTCAGCACAGCTGCCTTACAAGCAGTTGTCCCGGGTTAGCGGGTTCGCCTCCCGGCCGATGCGATGACACATGAGAAAAAAAAGGAATGATCAAGCATTAGAAGTGATAAAATTTAGCCTCAATTTGGATATAATTAGTTCTTTAATCCATCATTCTGCTACAGCATTAAACTGTGCCATTTATTGTCAATTTAGTATTATTTACATTATTCTAGTTCTTTACACCAAATAAAATTTATCAAAAAAGCTTTGATCATCTGCTCTACTCTTGTCCAGAGTTATTTCCAATCAGAGACTTTGTCATTGATAAGGTGGCATTTGACGTCAGAGATGCACTTTCAGTGAAGAACACCATTAAGAATGGTCTTTTTGCGAATATTAGACTCTCCATTTTTCTGACACTCACAGTATGGTTGACAAGATGTAAAATAATTTTTAGAACATCAAACACATCGAAGCTGGACATATTCTTAAAGCTCTTTCTACAGGCAAAAACTAGAGACTGTGCGATGTCACCTGATCTGCTGTTTCATGATACATGGGATAAAGTTGTTTTTCCCAATATGTGAGCTGATGTCCATGAAGTCACTCTCGAACAAATATTCTAACAAGAAAACAACCATATTACAAGCATCTAGGGAATTGGAATGACTATACTCTTTTCAAATGCCTACCGCTGCTAGTGTTGTACATGTATACATATATACATGTGTTTGTTCTTTGAGCTAACTTTGTTATCATACAATTTATACTCTGTATCGATAATCTAATTTGCTTCTTAATGTATTTATGATCTAATGTAGTTACATATAAAGTTGCCTATTGTACCAAATTAACTTTTTTTTTTTTTTTTAAAAAAGTATTTTTTTAAAAAAAACTTAATTGTTGCAATTTTTGCTGCTAAGTCTCATAAAAATAAAATGTCTAATGATAAAACATAGCTTAAACTGAGTTAACCATTTACTGGACAAACATTCGAAATACATTGAGGCTAAATTTGCAAAATTTAATTTTTCTATACGTCATCTTCAGTTTGAGTGCTGTTTTGATCCAAATATAATTACTTTTTAACAAATTTGTCACTAAAATTAAGTCAAGCGTCGGTGGTCGAGTGGTCAGCACAGCTGCCTTACACGCAGTTTTCCCGGGTTAGCGGGTTCGCTTCCCGGCCGATGCTACGACACATGAAAATTAATTTTTAATATAATTAAAAGAACAAAAAAAATGTAAAAGTTATAAATTTACTTAAGAAAATAAAAATAAAATCTACTTTTTATGTTAGTGACGATAACATTTTTTTCTTTTTTTCCATACATATAGGTTTAAAATAGCATAAATTATAATAAAAAAAATGATATTTAATAAATAAAAATATCTTTAATATTATCAAAAATAACTTGAAATAAAAAAATGTCTTTACAATTATTTCTGCTTGATGAATAAAATCTGAATAAGTTCTGCTGTTTTCAGGAAAATTGAAATTTGCAAATTTTTATTGATCATATGGAAGTATTTATTATGAAAGTACTAACATAATCGTCGAAATTAGAGTCATAGATCACATGGCCCTATTCTCTTAAGCTTGTAAGTTATAAACAATGAGCATTGCCAATTGCTCAACAAGCTTTGTGATAAATTCTTAGCCAGAGCCAGCATTTAAAATATCTCTGTCAGGAACCCCCCCCAAACCCCCTGACCATGGTTTCGTGCTTTGGCACTCCTCAGAGAGGTGCCAGAGTAGGTTCAGACACTAGATCTTTCAAATGCAATCCAAGGTAAATTGTGTCTGGTGATGGCAAAGGAAAGTGGTATAAATTAAACAATCTGAATACCAGTTTAAATAAATAATGATGACTTAAGAAATATTAGAAACAGCTTACTGCTATTAATAAGATAAAATAAAAAAAAACTCCAAAAAATAGAGTAAAATTAGATCTTCTAATTTTAAATGTAATATTAAAAGTAAATGATTTGTTATTTGGGAGTTTATAAGAAGTCTGTATGCTGGAAGTGGCAAAACTTAACATGCTCTATGGATCTTGATCTCCTGAATTTGAAACTTTTCCATTATACCCAACAATGCAAGAATAAGATGATAAGTCAGTATTGATGCTCTAAAGTAAATGGCAATTAGTAAATATGAAGAGGATAAAGAAAAAAATAGAAATACCAATTATAAAGTTGAAACAAATCATGGAAATATGTTGTAAAGAGGTGACATTTGAATTTAACGGAGAATATTTTAAACAGAAAAAAGGATTATTGATAGGAGAGGCATTGAGTGGCATATTAAGTAATATGTACACAGAAGAAATGAATAAAGTAATGATGGATAAGGAGAATGGATCAATAATGTTAAAAAGATGTGTGAATGATTATTTGTTAATTTTTAATAAAAGTGAAAGTCAAATATTTGGAAAAATTAATAAATTGGATAAGAATATAAAATTTACTATAGAGAGGGAAAAGATAATAAGTTGTCCTATTTAGATATATTATTAATGACATCATGTGAGAAGGGAAAATATAGAATAGAAACATCAATGTATAAGAAAATGAATAGGGATATTAGTATAATGAATTGGAATTCTAATGTGGATAATAAATAGAAGATAAATAATATTAGTTCAAGATTATATAGAGCTATTAATTATTGTTCATATGAAGAAAATTATAAGAAACAGGTAATTAAAAAAAGAATGAATATCCAGAGAAAGTAATAGAGAAAAGTGTAACAATATCAGAAAAAAGATATAAAGGAGAAAATAAAGAAGGGAAAATATAAGAAAGATAGCACAAAAAGAATGATGTTAAAATGTATAGTAATAATATAGTTAAGAGCATGAATAAAATTATTAGAAAAAATAATGAAAAATATAACATAATTAAGTATAAGATAGTAAATAAAAAAGAAGAAATGTAATGGATATATTAGATAATAAGTATATTAAAGAAATAGGAAAACATAAATGGGGTATATAAGATAGAATTTAGATCATGTAGAAATAATAAGATAAGAACTAAACATGTAGGTAAAATGAAAAATTCAATCTACATAAGATTAATTCAGCATAGGTATGATAAAAAGTCACCAGTTCACATGCATGCTATGGAAACAGGACATATTTGAGAGAGAAGCACAAAAATTATTGGGCATACTAGTAAAAGAAGAGATAGAAAAATAAAAGAAGCTATATTAATTAGGAAGATAAAACCAAATGTGAATAGAGATGGGGGGAAGACATTATTTTTATAGGAATATTAATAATGATAGAGAAAATGTGTATATAGAGTTTTGTAAAATAAAGTTTAAACATAGGATAAATAGTTAAAGAAATTGATAGTAGAGGGAGATGTATGAAAGGAGTATATGAAAAAGAGCTAAGGATTTTGAAAAAAATATGGTTATAAATTTAAAAGGAAGAGGAACGTTATGCAAGTGGTGAGTAAAATGAATAAGTGAATTATAAAAATGAATAAAGATAGGAATAGGAATAAAGATTATTAATAAAAGAATAAGTATAGATAAATATTAGAAAGAAAGGAAATGAATTAGATTTATAGGTGTTAAAAGTAAAATAAAAAGATGATAAATATATTAGAGCGTAATGTAGAATGATAAATAGGAAGAAAAAGTAAACAGAAAATAGAAATAATGAAAAAATAATTATTAGAAAAGAAGAGGGAAGTAAAGATATAGAGTTAAAAATAAAATATGATTATGAATAAAAGTGTAAAATATGTATATTAAGAGTTATATGATATGTTTAAATGTTGTAGCTCTGATGAAGACTGCAGGACAGTTGAAATTGTTAGGAAATTAAAGGAATTATATAAAAAAAATTGCATTAAAGTGTATCTATTTTGAATATCATAATAGGGATAAGTGTAGTTTGTGAATAGATATATATAATTAGTGCTTGTCATTGATAAAAATCTATAAACAAAATTAGTCTGGAAATCTTAATTATTAGCAGTGCAATCTTGTTCTTGATTTGTCTTGCTAATAGAGATGGAACTAGACTAATTTGCATTACTTCTGTTAAATGTTTTTTTGTAATCATGTGACTCTTTTTAAGCTATTTTCTGTTGAAAGTTTATATTGAATTTTTTTTTTTAACAGTATTTTTTTTTGTTCGATAATTATATTTAATAAATGCCTTTAATGTTTATACCATATTTATTTTTATCATTTTTGATTTTTATAGATTTTTTGAGATGAATCTGACATGAGAGGAAGAGAAAAACATGCTTTGCAAACAAATATTACGCTGAGTACATCATTATACTCTTGTAAGTATATAATTGAACTATGTTTTATCTATTTATTTGTTAATTAGCCTTACACAACCATTCAAATCTTTATTATTATTATTTTTAATTTTTTGAAACAGAAAACTATTAATTGGTATTTCTTTGCCTTAGAAAATTCAAAAACATATTAAGTCCATTTCTTCCAGCAGCAAGAGAAAATTTTAGTATAAGCAGAACATAGATGGCAATGCAATTAAGACAAAACACTTCAAATATTAATCTATTATTTTAATTATCATTTGCTATCTGTATTTTTAATATACTTTACTTTATTCTAATCAAAGCATAATTAATATGCAAAGATTTTTATAATTATATCATTTTTTTTATGATGATGGTTTTGAATATAGGTTCTATTTTACTTCACAAAATTAGTTCTTAGCTTGTGAATTGATGTGTGTATATTAGATTTCTTCAGATTAAAATAAATGGAATTAGTTGTGAGATAGTTATTGTTAACAGGTTTGGGCAATTTTATAGCTTCATTTAACAATAAAATTAATTTTTTAGTTTTTAAAAATATATGAATAACATTCCTATTATGATGTACTATTCTGAGGGCCATAATGCCACCAAGGAATGTGCGAACAAACTTGATTGGGTTATTTTAAACATATTGTAAATTTAAAATACTTTAAATGATCAAATTTCAATGTTAAAATTTGTCCTTAATGTTGCCTTCTACACAATTAAAAATAATCAATTTAAAACAAATTTGAACTAGACAACTCATTATAAATAAAAATATTATTTAGTACATCAATCTGGTTTCATTCCTTAATGGAACCTTTTCAAGGTGTTTCTTTTTACACAATCACATGACCAATTACCGTACAGAAACACCCTCCAATGGACATTATTTACCTTACGTTACAATAAATATAATTATTAAAATATATACATTAAATATAATTAGCAAAATAAATATATATAAAAATGATTAAATTATTACAGTATGCCCCCTCTCCCATAATATATATTTACAAATAATCTAAATAATAACAATAATCCCTTCTATTTTTAAAATTATAATTCTAAAGTTATTAGTATTGTTTGTTTTTTTTTTTAAAGATTATTTGTATATATATAGTGGGGAGGAAAGGACTGCAATAATTTTAATCATTTTAATGTACATATATGAATTTTACTAATTATATTTAATGTATGTATTTTGATAATTGTGTTTATTGTAATGTAATGTAAATAATATCCATTGGGGGAGTTGCTGTAGCAATTGGTCATGTGATTCTGTAAAAAAAAAAAACCATCTTGAAAGGTTCCATTAAGGAATGAAAGCCAGATTGATGTATTAAATAATATTTTTATTTATAATGAGTTGACTAGTTCAATTTTGTTTTAAATTGATTATTTTTAAATTTAGAATAATATGTGCCAGGAGTAATATATCGTAGCATGTGTAAATAATGGAGACATATATTCATTACGGAAAAAGAAAAAAAAGATTATGATACTAAATAAAATAGGTACTTGTAAGTTGTACTTTTTTGATATGACACTAGATGTTGTCAAAGCTATTCTTTTCCCTCTTGGCATACTATGTCGCTTTGCACTGTCATATTCCAATGTAATAGCAAACATCAAATCTAAAAAAAAAGTACTTTCCAATAGTGGAGAGATATATTCATTATGGAAAAAGGGGAAAATATGAAAAAGAACCCTGAGATATTTTTTAGATGGTGAGTTGTAACAAAGTTTTAGATTTCTGTTATTTTTTTTAACTTAAAAGAAAAAAGTGTGAACTGTAAGTTTAACCTTATATTTTAATTATCTTTTTAAAAAAGAACCCACAAATATAACAACTTTTACTGCGTATCTTTAAATGTAAAAAAAAAAAAATACTTAAAAATAATGTGATACATGTGTTATATTTTAAATATTTAAAAAGAAAACAACAAAGTTTTAGCAAAAAACAAAACAACCCAAATGTATAAAATAAATGTATTTTTAAATATAAAACCATATTACTTGCAAATGATGTGAGAGATGTATTATATTGTGGCAGTTACTATGTTGGAATGAATCATTTAATCTCTTCTAAAATGGAAAGGGTCGGTTTATTTGATATGGATTAGTTATGACAGGATTCTTGATTGCCATGACATCATAAATGGAAACTTTGAATGAATATTACCAGATGATAATGTTACCAGACTAATATAATATGTCATAGTAGGAATAATACCAAAGTACCACTTTTTGTTTTGAGTTAGGTGATTGTTTATCAAGCTTTTCTCCATTGAAAGCATTGTTGCAAACAGTATTTAATCATTTGTGATTTATAATCCTATTAATTGTAATCATGGAGTTACCTTTTGAATCTTTAGTTTTGATCTAAAAAATATTACTTTTTTCCCCGTTTAGTTACTTTGCAAAAGTTTTTAATTTTTTTTTTTTGTATATTATACGTGCATGTATAATATGGAGTGTTATTGATTATTTTTTACAGATTTTAGCAAAAAATAAAAAATATTGTATTATAACTATTTTGCTATGTAGCTGCATTAAAAATAATTAGATGTAGCTGGCAGCATGCTTCTCAAGTTTAATTTGGAATTGTTTAATTAAGGGGAAAAATAATATTTAGTTTTCCCATGCATATGCTTTTTTTATAATAGTAATGGATTTGCAAGTAATTAAATATTTTACTTTTCTTCCCACATGATAGTAGGTACATTCTAGACTATTTTCTCTAAATAATTGTCAAACTTGTTTTTTTAATCATAGTATGCATATCTTGATATATGTTATAAATTCAAAATTTTGATAGAAGAGAGAAAATTATAAAATCAGATAAATAATTTTTATTTTCACTCTTCAGTAAATTTATTTAATTACAAATTGCTTTTAATTTTTTTTAAATTTACTAATAAAAAATAATTTTCTCTCTTTTGTAAATTATTTAATAGATATCAATTTTAACCTTAAAAAAGAGATAAAGTTTTATTTTTAATAGTATTCTTAAAAGAAATTTTTTTTTACCAAAAGTATTATTTTTTTTTCTTTTAAGAATACTATTAAAAATAAAACTTCAAGAAAAATATTAATATTTTTGGTAAATTTTTTTTAATTAGTCAGAGGTGTTTTTTTTCTTTTTAACTGTCTTCATTTCTAAAAATCAAATCAGTGTAATTAACTGATTATCTTGTTGTTGTTTTTTTGCAAGAATTTTTTTTAATTAGAAAGGAATGCCAAGAATTTTATGATGTTAATTTAAGTTCTTGACTTATTTTTTAATATCAAAGTTTAAGGAGGGACTAGCTGAACAATTGTGTTTGTCAAAATTTATCTAATTGGTTGTTGTAAAAATGATCATGTTAGAGACAGATTGTATTGGAAAAATAATAATGGAAGTATGAGTAAGTCAGAAGACCCAAGTGCCTGGCAAGAAGTAGACATTACTAACTTAGCCATTGGAGAGAACAGTCAAGTCTTAATCCATCCGATAAGGAGAAAAGAAGCAATTTTCATCAAGATATTGCATAGTACAGCAGAAATCTCAACCAAGCTGTTGTGTAGAACTGCAGAAGTTTTAAACAAACTTTTAGCATACTATGAGCTTAGTTATAAAAATGGTTTTTACAATAAAACCATATACTAAATTCAGCTAAAAACTAGACATCATCTTCATCTTTGTAATCTGTTTTCACTGGAATAAAATGTAGAGAAGAAATCCCCCCCCCTAAAATAATTTGCAACCTTATCTTTAACCAAAATCATGATTCTCTGTATATGTTCATTGTCTCCTGGACATTTTAGTGAAAAGAAATGAGTAAAATTTGCTACTTTTAACTTGGAAATACTGCACACCCGGAAAAGGACAAATCAGTCATATTATGTGTAGATGCCTTCAAGGGGAAAATTGGAAATTATAATTGGGAAGGACTCCCCAGATAAATAAAACCATGATTAAAGGTATTTTGTTTGTGTGCACACTGTATTTTTATTAATAGTAAAAAAAAAAAAAAAAATTTTTTATATAAAAGTAATATTTTTTTTGATAATTTTAAATATTTTTATTAATGTTTCAAATTTTTTAAACATTTTTTTTTATCCATTAATTTTTTTCTTAAAATTATGAGAAGGGTTTTTTTTTTTTTAAAAAAAATAATAATAATAATTTTTGGAACATGTTTTTTTCCCCATTCATTTTTTCCTCTTAAAATTTAGGAAAAGATTAATTAAACTAAGCCAAAGATTGTGATCTATGATTTTCTTTAAAAATGTTTTCCCCACTCTTAATTATTTGAAAGAAATAGCTTAATTGATTAAAAGTTAATTTAATGAATAGAAATCAACTGGTTAATATAATTTTTATGAAACCATATGTACATTTTTGTTGAAATGAATGTTTAAAATCTCATACTATCATGCCAATTTTTTTATTTATTGTTAATCAATTAGTTATTAAATAATTGTTGTAAAATATTTTTTAGTCTTTATTCCTACCATGAATTGGCAGTGTGTGTGCGTATGACTTTATTTCTAGGATTTTTTTAATATCCCAATAAAACTATTTACTTATAATAGGGTAAACCTATGAATTATTTAAAGCAATTTAGAATAAGCTGCTTTATTTATTTATTTTTTGCTCACAGTAATAGTCTATAGAGTTTTTTTTACTTTCTGAGCTTGATTAGATCTCAATAGTTAGTTATATGGATTAGGGGTTTAGGTTAGTGTTTGGACATCAGATAATCCTTAATGTTGCAAAGATTTATTCTTTAAAGTCTAGGGTTCTAGGCACTACATTTTATTTATTAATAATTGGAAATTAAATATAGTTGGTCAGTACATTGACGATACTGCATGACCAGGGCATTGATGATGATCTACATGTTGTAGTATCTCAGCATTATTTGAATTTTTTTAATACTCTGATGGATTAGTATCTGAATCTGTGCATCTAAAGTATTGTGTTGTATTGCTGTCCTAAGTTTGGCAGTGGCTAAATAATTAATCTGGTCTACAGTAGACCTATTTCAAATTGACTCACAAGGTTGACTATTGATTTTTTTTTTGTTGATCATTCATAGAGATGAATGATTATTATTATTCTCTGTAAGGCTGGGTGAACATAATTAGTTTTTTGCTGATCTCTTGTGCCTATTACATTCATTATCGTTTCTTTAATTTTATATTTTGTTTATTTTTTTTTCATATCTCATAGCATCTGCCGGGACGCGAACACACACCCGTCTGCAACCAACTACTTGCTTGCATGGCGGCTTCGATACCTCTCGGCTAACAACGCAAGACAATTTTGTTTATTTTGAGATGGTGGTTTCCTATTTTCTCATAAATTCAGCCCTAATGTGGTGTACTGTGACAAATGGCTACCCAATTATAGCATCTCATAACCCCAGATTCTCTCTTATTAACTTCCTGTCTTCTGTACTGTTACAGTATATTGTGTTGATTTTTTAAACAACAACTTTAGTTAAAGATATTAAATTTTATATATATATTGAAAGGAAAAATGCCCATTGATGTAGAATACTTTTAAAATAAATTTAAAGTATAAAGTATATATAATTACAATTTTTATATTCATCATATTTTTTAACAATTCTATGATTATCATTACGCAGTATTACTTTTATGATACTAAGCTTACATTTTATACACAATTAATGAAGCTATACATAACAATTGATAAGCTAAGCCCTTTCGGGAATTCTATCTTCCCATATTCATAACTTTTCGCTAAATTTATTTATTTCATTTTTATTGAAATAATGACTTTCATTTGTTACTCGTAGGCTAAATAATGTGAAGAAGTGTGTGTGTGTGTGTGTGCACTTGTGTATAAATTGGTTAAATTCAAATATTTAATTGCTTTTTATCAAGGTTGTTATTAGAATAAATATTTAAAAATAAATTATATCAAAATAATACTTAAATAATTATTTTGTTCTGAAAAAAAAAAGACTCTCTAAATGAAGTTCTATTTAGATTCTGCTGGTTGTTTGAAAATCCCCTTGTTTTCATTAAAAGAAACAGCTTATCAATACAGTGGTTGTCAAATAATTCTATATCTTATTCTTTTCATAAATAGATGATTAATTTTAAAATGTAAAAAAGTATTATAATTTTAAAACTGATATATCAAAATATATAATTTATGAATAAGTTTAAAATTGATAAGTTTAAAAATATTTAAATTCTTTTATTTTTTAATATTTATTTTTTAATGATGTATTATTAAGTTGTTATGAAAATTGCAACTTTAACAGATGCGTAAAAATTCAACATAGCATTCAAGAATTTTAACAAATCGTGTGTATAAAGAAATAAACCTACTGATCTTGTATAACAGGCAGAACTCACTATATATATATTACCACACACAGCAAGCTAGAATAATCAATGGATGCCAGAAGGCTTGTGCATAAAATCCCCATCTAGTGCCTACTCATCTAATATCCCCAGACTAAGGGCCACAAGCCAGAAATTAATCTGGGGATATTGGATGAGTAGGCACTAGATGGGGATTTTATGTACAAGCTTTCTGGCATCCATTGATTACTCTAGCTTACTGTATGTTGCAATATATATAGTGAGGTTTGCCTGTTTTAACAAGAATTGTACACAAGCATAAGAGGTGGTAGTCATGTGATGTTTATTGGCTTAAAATCAGTCCTGCCTAATAGGATAATGGTGGCTATGGTTATTAAAGAACCAAAGACACCAAAATGTGTGGGTACTGAACTGGATTCAGACCCATATGACTATATAAGCTAAAGGGCTTGGATTGAAAACATTAAGGTGTTTTCAGTTTAAGTCTCATAGTTTTGTAGTTAAATGGAGATAAAAGGTGGTTGCTGGAGGGTTGCATTAGATCCTAAGATCTATGTGCAGTGCTCTCAGATCCAAGGCTCCTCACTGATGAAGGCCATAAGCCAGAAACTAGTCTGGGGATATTGGATGAGTAGGCAGTAGATGGGGATTTTATGCACAAGCCTTCTGGCATCCATTGATTACTCTAACTTGCTGTGTGTGGCAATATATATATATATATATATATATATATATATATATATATATATATATATATATATATATATATATATATATATATATATATAGTGAGTTTTGCCTGTTTTAACAACAGTTATACACAAGCATAAGAGGTGGTGGTCAAGTGATGTTTACTGATCTTGCCTTTCCAGCTCAGTGATCACTTTAGTATTGCTTGCTCTATAATTTTTTTGATTCATTTTGTCACCTTTAAAAAAGATATATTGCAGTTCACTGATCTGGCACTGGTGCAAACTGCTTGAAAAAAAATATGCAACTGCCTGATATACTGTTCTATTATTATTCGAAATTGGAAAATGATTTTTTTTACTCATTTATTATTGAAACATTGGAAATAGAGACTATATCTAATATTTGTGAATCTGTCAGCAAAAACATTTATCATATTACATTGCTCTTCCCAAAATTTCATACAATTCCATTGTCTATATATATTTAGATTTATAAAATTGGAATGCTGTAATTCTGCATACTAATCAGAAGCAGAACCATTTCATGAAAGACAGTTATCCCTTTTTATTATTTATTTATACTTTGATTTGTATTATTCTTTGAATCAGTTGATTTAAATTTTGATGATTTTATGGACTATTTTTTAAATGAGGCAATTGTTAAATTCAGGATACCAATGGTATGAGCATATTAGACAATGGGATGAATTTGGGATGAATTTACTCAAAACTCTTAATGATCACAAAATTAATAAGTTTTACTATGGGCATACTGTATTAGAGTTTATTTGGTCGGTCTGGTTGAGTTCTAATTTTGGGCTAATTTTGATTATTTATTGAATATTAATATGGTGTAGTGTTAATCTGTCTTTAAGAGTGTAAAGCCTCAAACCAGTTCAATTCTGCCACTTGACTCAAGTTTTTATAAATTCCCTAGCAATAAAGACATTCGAGTATCATTCATTTAATATAGCAACAATTATCATTTACTCTATTTTTAGAGAAAGGTGATTTTAATTAACACACAAAAATTATAGATGTCTGAGTTTACTAATTGTTATTTGTATATAATATGAGTTCTAATGAATAATTTTTATAGACTTTATATATTATTTATTTTAGTGTATACTTTTTTTAAAGAAAAAAGAAAAACTGTTTATTTAAAATCCCTAATCATAACTAGCCTTATGATAATTTTAAAACATATTAATTGCCGATAGTAATTATGAATGACTTCTGCTTTTGGTTTTTCTCTTTCATTTGGAGAAACGCCATTGGCCAAATCTTTTTTGTATCTTAGCTTTATGTAGAATCTTATTTCAGAATTATATGTACACAATCAGTGATAAAAGGTAGTGTTTTTTTTTTTTTAATTATTGAATAAAATGAGGCTTCAACTTCTCACTCTCCAACTCTTCAGCCATTCATATCGCTGAAAATCTAATAATGGAATGCTCAAAGCCCTTGTTGGTGCCAGTATTGTTGCATACTTATAAAAATATCAGTCTTGCATTGTTAGCCGAGAGGTATCGCAGCCCCATGCAAGCAAGTAGTTGGTTGCAGACGGGTGTGGGTTCGCGTCCCGGCAGATGCTATGACATATGAAAAAAAATATATATATATATCACTTAAAAATTATAACTGTGAATTTTTAAACTGTGAGTAAAAAAAAGAACACAAAATAAATTACATACTTCTAAAGTAAATAATTAATAGAACAATCACTTTTTTCCCACCGAATTAATGTTTATATAATAAATGCAAAAGTATACAATAAACACTAGAATACCAGCCATCTTTGTATAAAACTTTCTATTTTTAGCTATGAAAATATTGTACATATTTAATTTAATATGCTGCAGTAATTTGAGCATTGACTGAGGAAAAACACATCTGAAATCTGATTAATGTTGTCATCAAAAAAAAAAAAAAATTCAGCAAAAATCTAAATACGAATATTTAGTAATCAATTTACTTTGGGTAACTTTCTTTAGTGGCAAAAATGTTGTAAGTAATTTGGTTTTAAAATATTCTCCTAACTGTAGTACCGTAATAATTTTAGCCATAATAAACAACCAACAAAAGTTTAATAATAATTTCAAGAGTTTATTTTACTCTTTTTTTATTTATTAAAGAAAATACACATATAATTACAATATAAATCTTGTTGGTATACATTTGTTACACTTATTATAACAATCATTAGTAAATAATTTTCTAAATTAAAAAATATACCCATTTGATATATTAGTTATTATTATGACAAATTAATTTCATGATTGGAGCAAGAAACTCATCGTTCAAACTTAGTCTATAATTATTATGTAACTAGTTTTATATCAGAACAACTGGCTCTTCATTTAGTGACTTAGCCAGTGATCATTGTGCAGTCCATATTTTGATTGGCAGTGATCCTTTGTCATTCTTCATCTAACTGGACCATTTATTTTTTAACCTTGAATTAATTTTTAATTAGCATGCCTGAGTATAGGCTCTTCATCCAGTGGTTTAATTTGTCCCCAATTGTCATTGAAGAGCTTTTCTGACATTAATAAGCAATCCCTGAACATAGTCCTTTGAATAATTTTTTTACATACCTCCCATGGTTCCTTACTTCCTTGCTTAAAAACAAAATAATTCCTAGTTAACCACATGACATAAAGCAGGAACATTCCCATTCTAATTGCAGCAAAAACATCACTCGTTATAGCGTCCTTGATTCTCAGAATTTTCATGTTAGCTGGCAGTACTCTTGTTATGATATTTTGTCTAGCAGGACTCAAAAATGGGCAAGCAGTAAAAATATGTCCAATAGTTTCATCCGCTACTTTACATATATTACATAGTGGTTCTATTTTAGAGAATTCTCTATGATTTACCAATAAATAGTTCGTTGGCAAGGCATTCAAATTAAATTTTATGATAAAGTCAATATGTTTGGCTTCCAAGTAGTTTAATTTCCTGATTAGTAATCTGGTAGATAAATCAAGTCAGTAGTTAATTCAGTAATGTTTGCATGCATGTATTTGTAAACTTGCCAATAAGTGTTAGTATTGTCAATAATTGATGCCGTAACTTTGAAGAATTTGTTGGCCTATGCTAGTAGCTCCATGACCCAATTACTTTGTATGGGTGGTGACATGTCAATAGGTTCAATCTCATCCTGTAATGAATCCACTGGCAATCTTGCATTCATTGCCTTAAGCATTGATAGGGATTTCTGAATGAAAAGGGTGTTAAGATCATGCAACCTGAGCCCATTCAGGTCTTTCAGTCTCTGCATCTTGACTAAACTGATGGTTACTGTTTTCCTCTTCCACAAAATACCAGTGCACACTGAGTTTATTGCATTCTGAAAGGACCTGGTTGGTTTAAGAAGTGTCATGAAGTAATTGATTCGCAGAAGCACCAACATGTTAATCAGTGTTGCCTTACCCGGAAGTGATAAGTAGATCTCTGAGACCTTTTTGGTTTTTTCTAGAATGCTGTTTTGCAATGCTCTTCTCATAGCTGACTTGGACTGCACCATGGGAAATCCGAGAAAGTTTTGAGGTTTTCCCGAGAATCTTGAAGGAATCACTGTCGCCTGATGGATCTTCCAGGTAGCAAATTTCTCAGCATTTATTCTTAGCCCATATATCTCAGTGTATTCATCCAGCAGTTTATATAGTTTGGGCAAGTATTTATGTGAGGGGAGGAAGACTGTAATGTCATCAACATATGATATATGATGAACTTCCTCCCCTAGCACTGGGACAAATACCCCATGATGTTTCTCATTAGCTGTTAATAGAGGGTTTACATAGGCTATGAAACACAAGGTGCTAAAAGGTGACCCCTGGGGTATTGATAGATGTGGTTTAAACCCTGGGGCCAAAGAAACACCCAATGATGTATATATTTTACTATTAATAACAATAATATTAGTAGATATGGTTAGTAGATCAACTGGAAATTTGCTAATTGAACATAATCAGTCTTGATCACATAATAGATCACATCTTTGTAGATAAGTAATATACACATATGGTATATCTTTACAACTATAGTTCAGTAAGCACCTTCATCACACACATAAATCTTGAGTTAGTCTAATTAGATTGAGACTTTCACTCTATACTTACAGTTCCATTAGTCTGCTTTTCCACTCAAGCTTATGACTTTCTTCTCTACTTTATTTTACTACTTCTCTGATTTCTCTTTTCTGACACTATCAGAAGTTCTGCAGGCATTTTTATTAACTTTGCTAATTTGCATGTTAGACATTATTGAAATGCAAATTAGCATGTTGCTTCTTGCTGTAAACTAATTTTTCTTTTTTTGCATATTATCATTTCTAGTGTGACTCAATGTTGCAAATACCGATCAACCTGTACACATACATACAATTTTATTAAATAAAATATTTACAAACTACTGATTGATATATTGTGTGTAAGGTTCTATGTAAAGCATCAGACATTATTATTGCGTTTTGTGGATTTATTTTCGTTTACTTTTTCTTCTATGATTTGTTGAACTATACCAGTTTTTTTAAAATTTCTTTTGTGCATGTAAACATATTAAAATAATAACGAATCCGGAAAATAGTGTCAAAAAATTGATCAGAATCTAAGTGTGAGGAAAAAAATTTTCTAAAAGAAAAAAGCCATAAAATGGTCAGTGATTTAAATTTTGAATATGGTGCAGATAGTGAGAAGGATTTCAACTCAAACAGTTTACATTGCAGCATTATGGAATTAATGATTTTTTATTTTTATTTTTACTAATGAGAATTAATCAAAAGCAAATGACAGATGAAAACATCAATGAAGCATCCATTTGTGAAAAGACTAAATAATTGAGTGTGAAGAATTATTTTTTTTTGCTATGTCTCCTAATACAAATAGTGTATCTGCAAACTTTATTATGATCAAAGTATAATTCACTAACTTCAGTGAAAGATCTGAATGGCATAGATTTATGAATTGTTAGTAGGATATTTAAGTTTACATTTTAATTCTATGCTTTCACCAAATGAATTTTAGGTTGTATTAATATAATTATACAATAAGTATATTATATATATTTTTTTACATTTATATGTTTGATTTTTCTTGTTTAGATTATTATGCTCATGGTAACTTGTTTTTAGATGTAATCTGAAATGGATTACTTCTAAATATAATGAACCAATGATATAAGAAATGGTATTCTGAAACCAATTAATTTCTTTTAATAAACTACTGTAAGAGTGAATGAACTTTCAATAATTAGATATAAATGTTATTGCTTTATTTTAATACCATGCCACCCAGAGTGTGCCCAGGTTGAGGATAGGCGAATGGTCTTCCGAAGGCTAGCTGTGAAAAAGCAAAGTATTATAAATAAGCAATTGCTGACAATGGAAGAACATTCACTATCAGAAAGTAGTGAAGGAGATTGTGGATGTTTACTTCTCTAAAATGCCATGATTGCTATGATGCTAAATGTGTAATGGTGAGTGTTGACCACCATTGAATAAGTCAGTATCTCACTGGGTGTTGGGTCAGTAACAGCATTCTTCCAAGTAAGTGGAAGATTATTATAGGTGATATCAGTGAGAAGGAAGCAGTAAATGGATGTTCATTTTATGAGATTTGACTAGTACTATAAGTCTATTATGGAGGTTATTGCTGGCAAAGAAGACAACAAGAAACCACTTTGTTTATAATTCCCATGTTGTGTTATGAATATGTCTACAGGAATCATTATATTTGATTTTGAGATCTTAGCTAAGGATGGCTTTGGTATCTTGTCCAGCAGGAATAGACATTAAGGCTACTTAGATAATAAACCTGAAAAATCGCCATTAAGTTCATTCATTGAGAGAAGATACGTTGAGAATTGGCATGTGGAATGTTAGATGATTGAGAAGAGCTATGAAATTTGAAAAGGGAAATGAGTGTAAATAATATTGATGATATAGGATTAAGCAAAATGTGATGGAAGGGATGATAGGGATAAAGTAGTGGAGATTATAAATTATTTTTATCTGGGTGGTGATAGATTAGTTAATGGAGTTGGAATTGTTCTTGGAAAGAAAATTTGGAATAGTGTGGCAAATGTAAATTGTATTGTTGATAGGCTGATGTTGACTAGAATAACTACAAGATTTAGGGATTTGGTAATCGTCCAAGTTTATATGCTAACTATCAATCATGATGATATTAAAATTGATGGAAAATATGAGTAGAAGAAATTATGCAATGTGGGAGAGGGGAATGCATGTATATTGCTATTGGATAATTAGAATGCTATTGTGGAGAAAGGTAAGGAAGAAAAAATTCTTGGAAATTATGGTATCAGAAAATGAAATGAAAGAGATAGCCAGCTTGTACAATTTTGTAAGGAGAATGGGTTTGTGATTGCAAACACTTGTATGCATGAAAGACTTCAGGTGATAGAGAACATTATTAAATTGATTATATATTGATTCAGGATAGATACAAGAATGCTATTAAGGGTTCACATGCTTTTCCTGCTGCTGATATAAACTCAGATCATAATTTGGTTTTGACTAAATTAAAGTTGAGTTTAAAAAGAGGGAAAAGATATGTAAGTGAACTTAGATAAATTGACAGAAATGGATAAAGGAAAAATTGGTTTAATATGTGAAAATACAATAAAAAGGATTAATTAATAAAGATGAGGAATGTATTAATAATTCTGATAAGGGTTGGTATAGGATAAAGAAGTATTATTAAAAACAGCAAAAAATGAAATAAAGACTATTCAGTTAAAGAAAACTAAATGATCTTGGATAACAGAAGGTATGTTGGAAAAGATTGAAGTACAGAAAAGATGGAAGAATGCCTATACTGAGAAAGGGCAAAGTGCATATAGAAAAATTAATAATGAACTAAGAAGAGAATCAGATTTAGCAAAAGAAAAATAGTTGGAACATAAATATAGAGAGATAGAAGTACTTCAACAGGTGAAAAGATATCTGGTATTTGATAGAATTAGAAATGTCACTTTGGGAGGGAAAAAAATGGTTAGGGAATGAAGTAGCTGATAAGAATGGAAAGATTAACTGATAGCAGTGATATATTGGAAAGGTAGAAAGAATATCTTCAGTGTTTATTTAGAAAAGAAAAGAATTCAATTAATTATGAACTTGAAAATAAGATATTGAAGTAGATGATAAAGATATGGACATATTGACAGATGAAGTAATAGTCATTTGCACAAATAAAGAATGGTAAGACAGTTGAATTTGATACTATACCTACAGAATTTTTGAAAGAAATAGGAGAATTTACTATGAAGGAAATAGTTGGGCTTTGGAATTTGATATATAATAGTGAAGTTTGGCCTAAAGCTTTTTAAAGATCTATAATGATTTCAATTGCTAAAAAGAAGAAAGCTGCTAAATACAGGACAACAAGTTTGTTATCTCATGTTTCTAAAATTTTATCGAGGGTTTTTAACTCAAAAAATTTATGGGATAGTAACATATTGTACTGGGAAAGAACACTTTGGTTTTCAAAAAAGGAAAAGTACTAGAGATATTATTGATGTTATTAGAACACTTGCAGAAAGATATATTGGAAAAAATAAAGGAATTAGTATTTATTTAGTGGATTTGGCAAAAATAATGTGGAATAAATTTATGGTCATGTAAAAAAATAAAGGAGTATTTTGGAAAGGGAAAAGATTGATTCCGGATATGTATACTGGGCAACAAATAAGAATTAACTCAAGAATAATGAGACTGATGAAATGGATATAGAAAGAGGAGTTAGGAAATAATGCATTATATCGCCTGTTTTTTTTTTTTTTTAATATTTATTTAGATGTTAAATAATTATTTAGTCTGTGGAGAAACAAATGCTGGAAGTAGAATAATAAAATGTATAAGATTTGTAGATGATATGACTCTTATAGCTGAGTATGAAAACTGTCTTCAGAATATGTTGAATAAATTGGAGGAAGGATATATGGAACATGGAATGAAGATTAACATTAAGAAGACTTTATGGATAGGAAGAAATGCAAAAAAGGCTGCAAATTGAAATCCATGTTAACATAATTCAACAGGTAAAGGGCTTTAAATATTTGGGTGATTGGTGGAGTGAGGATGGAAGAAGTGAAGTTGAAGCTAAAAGAAGACTAGCATTGGTAAAAGAGGCATTTAATAAGAGAAAGAAACTATTTTGTGGATCTTTGAAGAAATAATTAAGGAAAAAAACTAAATATTACTTGTGGAATGTAGTATTGTATGGTTGTGAAATGTGGACATTGAATAATAAAATTGGGAATAAATTGGAACCCTTTGAGATGTAGTCATGGAGAAGATGGAAAAGAAATCAATTGGATAAATAAAATAACAAATGAAAAAAAATTTGAAAAAAGATTGATTGAGGAAATTAGAAATAGAAAGATAAACTGGATTGGACATATATTAAGAAGAAAGTGTAGTTTAATGAAGGATGTTTCGGAGGGAATTGTGAGTGGAAACAAGAAGAAGGGAAGGTAAAGATTGACATTACTGGATGATATAAGAGATGGGAAAAATTACAAGGAATTGAAAAGCTGGGCAATGAGAGAAATGGATGGCAGAATGATTGAATTGGTGATGTGATTGTTCATGGGACCGAATACTATTGATTGATTAATTGACTATTTGGGCAGATTTTGAATATATGCTAAGTTTGCTTTGATGGTGGTAAGTGGAAGTAAAGAATATTATGATCACTTGATTATTAGTAATACTTTATTGTTATTATCTTCTTAACACAATTTATTTTAGTATCTTAATATCAAAAATTTATATCATAACTTTAATATTTTTTACATACATATCAAGTTTTTATTTTATTTTATACTTTTTATTGTAATATTATAAATATTATGATTGCTTTTATAATCATCTTCAATATCTTAATGTATCTGCCTAAATTTCTATACAAGCATCATGTGACTTCTAGCATGCATTCATTTAAGAGCAGCAATACATTCTTCCATAGCCATATTTTATAATTACGAATGCAGATTTATCCTTTAGTCAAAATGCTTGAAATTAACATGTAAACAAGGCATCCAAAATATATAATTATTCATGTAATATGAGAACTAAAATTGCTTTTCAAGCAAATAGATTCGAGTCAGAATCTTGATACTATTAAAAAAAGTGATGATTGCTAGATGGTAATGATTTATCCAATTCCTCGTATTGAAGTACATTTGCTTTTTTATTTTTACAGTAGATGTCTCTGGAGTAGAGGAATGAAGAGAAAAACTGCTCTTAATTTTATTTAAACTGAATTTAAACAATTGCAGTAAACTGATGTTGATTGTATAGAACAATAAAAATGTTTTATATATACAAATATAAAAACTGTATTAAGAGCAAAGCTTTATTAATAATAAAAATGCTGTAGTGCTTAGCATCCTTTCGACAGATAATATAAATAAATAGACAAAAGAATTGCTTCCTAAAGTGAGAACGAAAAGTATTCAGTAATTTATTTAGTTATTTCGGTTTTAATTGTTGACACTTAATATATATTGATGCAAAGTTAAATGGATCTCTATTTTTTAAAGATTATAAAGATTTATCTGTGGAAGGAAGAAGCAATATTTTATATTAATTTTGAAATTCATTTAAGTTTCAATGCACAATTAAATATTGTGTATAGTTTTCAATTGTTGTCAGCTTATATATATTGAAACAGGCAAAACTCTCGATACGTATTATTGCCACTCAGTGCAAGCCAGAGTAATCAATGAATGCCAGAAGGCTTGTGCATAAAATCCCCATCTATTGCCTACTCATCCAACATCCCCAGACTAGTTTCTGGCTTGTGGCCTTCATCAGTGAGGAGCCTTGGATCTGAGAGTACTGCACCTAGATCTTAGGATCTAATGCAACTCTCCAGAAGCCACTCTCAGATCCAAGGCTCCTCATTGATGAAGGCCACAAGCCAAAAACTAGTCTGGAGATGTTGGATGAGTAGGCACTAAATGTGAATTTTATGCACATAATTCTGGCAACCATTGATTACTCTGGCTTGCACTGAGTGGCAATATGTATAGAGAGTTTTGCCTGTTTTAATAAGTTATAAGCAAACATAGGAAATGGTGGTCATGTGATCTTTATTGGCTTAAAACCAATCCTACCTAATAGGATAGTGGTGGCTATGGTTATTAAAGGACCAAAGTCACCAAAATGTATAGGTATTGAACTGAGTTCAGAACTATATAACTATACAAGCTAATGATCTTGAATTGAAAATATTATGGTGTTTTCAATTTAAGACTCATAGTTTTGTAGTTAAGTAGAGATAAAAGGTGGCTGAACCTACCCTGGCACCTCTCTGAGGAGTGCCAAAGCACGAAACCATGGTCAGGGGTTTGGGGAGGGGGGGTTCCTAACAGAGATATTTTAAATGCTTTCTCTGGCTAAGCATTTATTATAAAGCTTGTTGAGGAATTGGCAATCCTCACTTTTTATAACTTACAAGCTTAAGAGAATAGGGTCATGTGATCCATAACTCTTATTTTGACATTGAGATATGTTTCATTTTAAGTTTATTATCATTATTGTTTAATAGTAACATTTTTAAAATTAAAATATATTATATGGTAAATAAGTATTTATTGGTAAATTTTTTTAACACTACTAATAGAATTTTTTTTAGATATAAAAAATACTATTAATGGAAATCCGACATAGTCTTATCTGTTTTAGCTTTGTATAAATCTGAAACTATTTTCTGAATTATAAAATCGTTATTCAAAAAGGTAAAACTGAAAAGATAAAATTTTGTTTCATTTACTGTTTTGAAAACGAATACAGACTGTAAGTTGTTTCATATTAAAAATGTAATAATTAAAGATAGTAATTTTTTTCCAAAATGACAAATCCTTTAGTAAACTCTGGTATTTATTTTATTCTTTTAGCGCTCCGCTCCAGCATTAATCTTAAGTTTTTGTTTGCATTAATAAATATTATCCATTAGATTAAGATTTTAAAAGTTTCTTTCATTAACTTTAAATATTTTATAGCTTGTCTTCTTACATTAATATTATATTATTAAATGTTTTTGACCACTATATAGTATAGTGTAACGGGCAAATATGTATTCGCGTACCAAAATCTAGAACTTTAGTAAATCATCCCAAGGCTGACCAAAATACGGTGGTGAAACCACAGGTCTGATATAGCCCTAGTTTCTTTACTATTGCTCAGAAATTCACCACCTTATGGATGAAACATATGAGGCCACAGCAGTATTCTCCTTCATCACGTGCCTGTAGTAGAACATCAGTAGAGCAAAAGACTATGGAGAGAGTTGACAAATTTAACTAGTATAGCTATATAGAAATCGTGTGGCTATGATATAATTATTAAATAAGGAAGTGATTCTTAATAACTAAGAATAATACTAAATAATGACTTAATGATGCATTAATGATGAGCTGATGAGCAACATCGAGACATGACACAATAGTTAAATTTAAAACTAGTTTAATAAAAGTTAAATATTAAAACAATAGATAAAATAATAATTAAAACAATAATTACAATGACTATATGCATTGTCTCACTCGCAGGTGATTAAGGGATACAGTTTACATTTCAGTTTTGGGTTCACACGCAGGTGATGGTTTAGTAAATACAATTATTTATGGCTGGGTTATACTTAGTTTGGTTTATATATATATGTGGTGGGTAAAATCACTCGCAGGTGATATCAAATTGCTAGTTACAAATTATTTGGTTTCTTACATATATGTATATCACTCGTAGGTGATAAAGAAATTATATGTTGAGATAGACATTTCCATGAGCCTTAATATTACATTATAAGTTAGTGAATTTTCCCATGATTATCTATGCCTAGTTTATGCTATATAATAGGATTTAGATTTGCTTTAGAGTTAGTAGAAGTGAACATAAACATTTATAAAGAACATATTTTATTAAGCATGAATAATCAATATACTCTGTATATAGCTAATATGCATATTAAACTGGATTCGAATTCAGATCAAAGCTGAAAATAACAATTATTATGGCGGGATGAACTGTTGATTGGCAGTCAGACTTCAGATACCACGGCATATAGAAAATATGCAATTCTGAGTCTCTGCATCTCGTATATGTGCCTTATTCATGGGATTTTTACCAAGTAACAGTTCCCTTTTACCGAACTCATTGCTGTGGAAATAAGAGACATTTAGTCCAGATGATCAAACAACTAATTAAGTGTTGAGTCTTATGCTCTACTGACTGAGGATGCAGAATGGGGAGGTGCAAACCCGTCAACCATCTGGAGAAGGTAGTTGTCTGAACTAAGAGTAATGGTGTAGACCTAACACATACGCCCATTAAAGGATACAGCAACAATTAAATATGCCATAGCATTTTTTAAGGACACATACGCACCGCTGACAACATTATTATACAATAAAATTAAGATGCTAAACATAGTTTCCTTCATGAAACTACCTTATATCAGTTCATATGATAGTATTTATAATTATACTATTAAGGAAAGCTGATGAATCCAATTTATAAAGCTATCTATATAGGCATTTATACTTGTAGGGAGGATTACAGTATATTATGGAAAATTACGATAGAAAATTATAGATTTATACTGTATTTTATCACTTCAACTGAATATTGATAAAATATTATATTTAAAGCAAATCTATCTTAAAATAACTGTAAGCTTGTAACTATATCTTAATTAAGATATTTTATCCATTTCAAAACAGAGTTTCGGTTTGTGCGTCAATATATGAGAACTTACATATATATATGCGTGAGAGTATAATTACCTCTCACTAATGATTTAATTACGAACAAAACTCGGTTTTGAATAAATATAGCATAAACAAATACATAATTGAAAATAATAAAATTTGGCATAGATTTAACTAAAAGAAATGTAAGTTTAAAATAAGATAAGATTTCACATCAGTGAAATCTGAAATTTTGGCTTTATTTTAGCATAGTTTAAAGTGAATTTATAGGACATTTAGCTGATATTTGATTGATTCAGTTTAGGACAATTTTAAGTTGTTTAAGAGAATTGACTAAGGCAAATATTATTATTAGCTTAAATATATTAAATAACTTAGACATTTAATTATTATTTTAAAATAGATCATTAAAACATTTAAAATATAGATTTCAGCAAGTTAAAACTAAATAACTTTTAATTACTCAAAATAGGATGAATACGTAAAGCTAAATCAATCATAAATAAGTTCAGCAAGTAAACCAATAAATAAAGAAATCATATTAACAAATAGAATGTGTTATTAATGCAAATAATAACTCAGGTAAGAAATCATAAAGCAGTTAATAAATCAGGTATTAAAATAATAGATCAGTTAACGACTTATTTAACAGTAAATCGTGAATCAGTTGACAAATCATAAATTATAAATCAGTTATGAGATCATTTTAAATCAGGCAAGATTTTAGGGTTAAATAAAATAAAATTACATTTAAGAAATACGTTTAGTTTACATTATTATTATTATGGCCATAGAATTTAGATTGAGCTAGCTTATAAGAATTAGTTGACTTTAGTTGAAGGAGGTTATTACCATTATCTTCTTTTCTCTGGTGACAGGCTGTTTTCATCATCGAGGAACTTCTTAGGTGGTGGCTGCTCTCACTGCATCTCTTCCCGCATCAGGTAGCGATTACCGAGGGTCAGAAGGCAAAGGAATTAGCCCTCTACTCTGACTTCATTATTATTACCATTTTTAGTAAAACAATTTTAGAATGAATCAATGAATGACTGAATGATTGCCTTCAAAGATGGCTGCAGTAGCTTATCTATTAGCTCACCCCCATCTCCTTCGTTGCATTATTTTTAGATTCGCTTTTCCAGCTTTCTCACTGTTGCTAAAAAAATCGTGGAATCCCACTGTGACTATTTTTCTTTTAGGCCAGTTTCAGCCTCAGTCACTCACAGTAATTTATTCATATTTCTAATTTTAAATCTAATTTTAACCTTAAATTGAAACTAGGTCATTTTATAGCGAGAAGGATTAACTTTTCTGGCATCATCCTTTCTAGAAAAACAAATCTAAAAGATGGAAAAACATTTTGTTATATATATAACTCAACCGTTTAATTTAGCGATATATGCAGAATTATATAATAATTTCAAATATTAATTTTTAGAATAAATATTTTAAGTAAAGAAATTTTAATGTTTTAATCCTATTAACATTATTCATTCTGGCATATATGTAGTCTTATGTTACACATACAACATATTTTCCATTTATTTATTACCAGAAATATATATGTGTGTATTTATGGAGATTTACCTATATAGATGCAATTTTCATACTATATTTCAAGATATATGCACACATACATGATTAATATATTTAGGTTTTAATTTAACCTGTTTTTAATACAAAATTATCATGATATACGAGGACTCGGTGATAGTTACATATATAGAAATACTACTATAGAATATAGTAGGTGAAACAGTAGGATTGTCAGAGCTGACTGTTTCAATAGTGAGAGACTTAATCATCATCATTAACAACCATTATCAATCCACTGCAGGAAGAAGGTCTCTCCAAGTTTAATCCATCTTCTCCGATCTTTAGCTTCTCTTCTCCACATCACTCCTGCACACTTTCTTATTTTATCCATCCATCTTACATGTGGTCTCTTTCTGGGTCTTTTACAATCTCTTGGAATCCAGTGTAAGACTTATAGTTTTTTATATATATAAATAAATGATGCAAAACCATAAAACAATACAATACTATAATAATAATGTTCATAGGCATGATTTTGATGGTAATAATTTTGTTGGTAAGGATAATGATTATATGTCATTACCATTTAAGGCTTCAATATATAATTTGGTTTACAAGAATAGTCATTTGTTAGGCGGAAGGAAGATTGCATGGAAGAAAGGTTCTGATGTGAATCCATTACTTAATGGTTCAAAACAGTATATTGATAGTAGCTCTATTCCTGGTATTGTTTATAAAATTCCATGTAGTTGTGGCAAGTTTTATGTAGGCCAGAGTAAGTTTAGCCTTAATGAAAGGATTAAGGTTCATATAAGTAGAGTAAAACATCAGTATCTTAACTCAGCTTTATATATTCATGAATTGAATACAGGTCATAGAATATTGTTTAACAATGCTTCAGTTATTTTTTATGAAAAGAATGAGTTAAAAAGAAGAAAAAAGGAGACTTTGATGATAAATCTTCTTGATTCTGAGGCTATCAATCTTATGAAGACTTCTTTTGGTATTAAGGGAAGGTGGAGTTTGAAATGAATTATGGGAAGGTTTGTTTTTGTGTGTATATATTTGTTATTTCTTTAGTTTGATTTTCACTTGAGAAGGTCTATTTGTAGTAGATGAAACCATGGTTGTGTAAGAATTTGGTAAAATTTTGGATTTATTCTAGTATTGTATTGTTTTATGGTTTTGCATTTTTTATTTTTGCTAGTATAGTGTTAGGCAGGTTTGATAAATAATCGAGTATTTATGTATATATTGCAAAATAAAAAGAATATTGTATTTTCTCATTCGATTTATTATATTTTGCTGTTGTTGCAAACAATACACACACACATACAAGTTGGTGGAGAATGTATAAAAAATTTAAATTTTCTCCTGCAATTGTAGTTATGAAATAAATAAAATATTTTACTAAATAAACTTTGGAAATGAGTTGTATCGAATAAATTTGTGAACAGATTATGTTAAAAAAAATATTTTTGATTGTATTACAGTTTTGACCAAATTAAATTAGATAAACTAAAGTTTCATCTGAAATCTATTGTAGCAAATAGATTTTCTAAATGATTTTACAACTTAGTTATGCTTAGTTTAAAGAGTAATTTTGATTTGAACTCACTAGTGTGAAACTAATTAATTGAAATCAATATTTTTAGGTTAATGAATGTTTTGGTAGCTGACTTTTGACTTTTCTTAATGTTACTTTTATAACGTCTGTTTTCTATCACTTCTTTTGAATGAGTAAAGACTGATTTTGCTTAAGGAAGCAGATTTAAGCAATAAAGTACTGCAATAAGAAAAAAGGTTAATTTTATTCGTTTATTTATTTAATATATGAATATATCTATACATAAAGAGCTCTGTAGAGATTCAAACTAAAGTAAATTCTTTAATTATATTATTGTACATATAAATTGGACAATCATTAATGATGTGTATGATGTGATGTGTTTCTAATTTGTATTTGATTATATTTATAACAGTTGGATGTATGATCAAAGCTTGCTGGATTTATTATTAAGGTTGGGGGGAGGGGAGTTGGAACAAATCTTTGCATGAAGCCCATTTATTGTACCATAATTCATTTATTGTTTGCAAGATTTTCTTTTAGTACACCCAGGAAATTTTTTTTATTTTTTATTTCAGTCTTATATTGAGATGTTATATTTAGTTATATCGAAGAGATAAGAATGACCTATTTAATAAAAATTTTGAGAGGCTTTTCTGTTCTAGGATTTGGTAGCATTATATATGGTAGAATTGTTGGAGGATATAATTTCTTTGAATAATATTTATCTGTATATTCTGAAGTCTGCTGATGGTACTTTTTCTATTGAGGTGCACAAGAATTTTATATCTGATTTTTGGTAGATGAGGAAAGGAAAGTTAATGTTCTATAGCATTTCTATCTCCATAGAGTATAATTGTATTTAATATTTATTTATTTTTTGTATAAGATTGTATTCAATTTTATAAAATCATTTTTGTAGTTTTTTTTTTTTTTATAGAAGATTGAATATACAATCATTATTGGATTTTATCACAGTTGATTTTTAAAAGTTTTCTTATTTTTTATTCAAGGTCTTTTTTATTGTTGAGATTTTTTTATGTGATGCCAAAACATTGCCATTAGTATGGATAATAGATTCTACTTTCATCTCTGAAAGATCATGATGAATTTATCAAATAAGATATGGAAAGAACTGAAATATGTTTATTGTAATTAGTACCCTTTCTTTTTGTGGAAAATATTTTCTTATGGAAATTAATGGAATCGTGCATTTAAATTTTGGAGGGAAATTATTTTTCCAGAATCTTAAGTAATTGTCCCAGAGGGTCTTTTCAGTATTAGTTTGAGATCAAGTGTGTTCGTAGTAGTTTATTCGTAGCTATCCTGATAGTTAGAGCTCAAGTTTTAATATAATTCTTGTTGAGATTATTTTATGATTTTTTTTTATATCAATGTTAGATTTATAATTTTTATGATAGCTGTGAATTTGGATTTATACCAAATTTTTGGTATCATTTCTTGTTGAGTATGTTTTGGTTAATAGTATATTCTCTGCTCCTGCATCATTTTTTCATTTAAAATAATAAGCGGAAGTTCGTTTCTCAGTATCTAATCTTTTTAGCAGTTTGAATTATAGGGTCATTATGAAAATAAAGTCTATAGCTTTTCTTTAATGATTTCTTTATGATTATTTCAGATAGGATAATTTAATACCAAATATTTAACATAAACACAATTTAAAGTAAATTATTCAATCTTCACCTTTATTAATCGTTCAGCATAGGTATTACAATTAACTCTCTTCAGGGGTTTCCATCAATTTTACAGCAATAACAATATTTAATATAATCTCAATATATTTTTTAAATCCATTTCAATCAAGTTATTAGGATATTAGATAAGTATAATACATGTGTGTGAATATATATATAACTTTATTTTGTTTCGTAAAACGAATAAATAAATTAAATAAATTAGAAACTTTTTTAAATTTAAACTAAACTTAAACAATATTTATTAACGAATAACAATTCAAATTTATTTAATATAACAAAAAAAAAATTATCATAAGTGTTTTACTTATATCTCTACTATTTTATAATATTAAATAATTAAGACCTTTTCATATTCGTACAGTAGATGTGTATCTCATAACACAAAGAGATTCTAATAATTTATAACATAATAAACAAATTTTTATAATTTACAAAAAAAAATCGAACTCAGATCTTCACATGACCCTCAGCTCTCGATGCCATTTCATATTGCTGACCCACCTGATCATACACATGTTGAAAAGATAAATAATCACCAATATCGGTATTTCATGCTAAACCAGCAATCATCAGTTGGTCTAGATTACTATCTCTACACATATATACAATCAGTGCTCAGCTTTATATTAATATAGCCAACCTTCATACGTTAATGGACAGGCTTCAAACTACTCCAACTCACAACTTTTTAGCCATCCATTTCATTGAAAATCTGATAATGGAATATTCAAAACCCACGTTAGTGCCAAGGTTGTCATCCTACCCATATTGACCATTTAGTCATTCTGACCCCTCATGTACTGGAGAATAATTTATTTACATACATATGCGATGGATGGGCAGACCTTTTAATGCACTATGTTTTTAATATTAAATTAATATACTGTACAGGCTTACACACACCTGCACATATATAATGTAATATATAAAGGATTCGAACTCAGACTTTCACATGACCCTCAGCTCTTTAAACCATTTCATATTGCTGACCCATCTGATCATACACATGTTGAAAAGATAAATAATCACCAATATACATATTTCATGCTAAACCAACAATCATCATTTTGTCCAGATTGCTATATCTACACATGTATACAATCAATGCTTAGCTTTATATTAAGATAGCCAATCTTCATACTTTAATGGACAAGCTTCAAACTACTCCAACTCACAACTTTTCAGCCATCCATTTCATTGAAAATCTGATATTCAAAACATAGTGCGTTAAAAGGGTCTGCCCATTCCTCGCATATGTGTGTAAATGGATTATTCTCCAGTACATGAGAGGTCAGAATGACTAAATGGTCAACATGGATAAGATGACAACATTGACACTAATGTGGGCTTTTAACATTCCATCATCAGATTTTCAATGAAATGGATGGCCAAAGAGTTGTGAGTTGGAGTAGTTTGAAGCCTGTCCATTAACGTATGAAGGTTGGCTATATTAATATAAAGCTGAGCACTGATTGTATATATGTGTAGAGATAGTAATCTAGACCAACTGATGATTGCTGGTTTAGCATGAAATACCGATATTGGTGATTATTTATCTTTTCAACATGTGTATGATCAGGTGGGTTAGCAATATGAAATGGCATGGAGAGCTGAGGGTCATGTGAAAGTCTGAGGTCAAATCCCTTATATATTACATTATATATGTGCAGGTGTGTGTAAGCCTTATAGTGTATTAAAAAAAATTATAAAAATATTAAACTAGCTAATCTTGATTTAATTCATGTACAAATAAACAATGGTATTTTATTATACAATCCGTATGAGAGAATCTCGACTTCATGAGACCATTCCTATGTATAGTCATCATTAAAAAATAAAAGATCTTTCATACAAGATATTAGTTATTTACACAACTAATAACAAATAAACATTATCCAATATGAAGAATGATAAAATCTTACCTTCATATTAAGTTTACCTTTACACCTCAGTTCATACCTTAATGAAAGTCGCATAGAAGACCTACATTTTATTAAATATATAACAAAAAATATTTAACTTCATAATCTTCTATTCCTCTTCATTTAGTCTTTTGTAAATGAATTATTCCAATGGTAAATGGATTTTAGTAACAAAGGAAATAAATTAAATATTTTTAAATGATGATTCATGAAGATGATGTGTTATAATAAGAGTCTGTATTAATGTCCTGTTCATTTCCATATTCATGAAGTAAAGTTCTTTATTTCTTGGTCATGAATCATCACAGAGGCAATCAAGATATCCAGTTGATCCAAAACATTGTTCTTGCATGCTGTTGACATTTTTTTCGACGAATGAGTTCAATACCAATTGGAGTTTCATTTAAATTATGTACATGAAATTTATATAATTTTAGGCATTTCAGTAGAAATAAATAATTGTATTTACCTTTGGTTAAAACTATAGGATTATACCTATGACAAATGGTGTTTACTCACAATGCATTTTTCTATAGGCATAATCTTCTTAAATTAATTTTGGTTTGAGTAAATACATGTTTTCTGAAGAAATTTATCTGTTTCAGAATTCCAAATTAGAACGACTTTATAAGCTCTAATTAATAAAATATATAATTTCATTTTAAAAATATGAATACTATTAGTAAGGAGTAATTTATTTACTCTACTGAGTGATATTAGAATTTGTTTTCTAATAAAACTTTTATCAATAAGCAAATCATTCAAATTATCAATCTATCTTTTAAAAGTATTCTTTATTCGAACACAGTAAAATTATTGTACGTAGTGACTAGTACATTGGCAAAAGATAGAATTCTTTAATAAATTATCTAATTCAGTATTTATAGCAGAATCAACTTCCAGTAGCATACATTGCATATATCATTTGGTTTTTATGATTTTTACATTCTATAATTGTTAATTACATTAATAATCAATAATTAAATTTAATTTAATTTCCTTTGTATTAGTTGCTAGACTGCGACTTGATCTTGAGGTTATCTCTATGTCAATGTCTTGGTTAATGAATTTTATTAGTTTAAACAATAGTTTTATACAAATGAATGAAAAATTATTATTTTAAATCGTTTTAATTTTATTAAAACAACTATATATATATATAAATAATGTATATACTAATCATATATACTTATGTGATAGTTTTTCATATTCTCACAGTACTATATGAGAAAAATGGTAGAAATCTAAATGTTAATCTAGAAATGATTAAATCTGCAAACATTATACCGTGAAATAGAATATTACTATGAACATCACTGGATGATTAACAACAACATGAGCAAAACTTCTTCAAGTATATCAGTTTTCAGTAAAGTGTTAGATGTTTTGATCATGGCTACAGAACTCACTTGTTTTTATTACTGTGGCATATTTTTTCAGATTGCAACCTCTCAAGACTTCATTATTTTATTCAATATTTATAAATATCAAATTACTACAATTTAATCTACAAGTGCCAAATTTATGGCATTCCAACATTGGATATCATCCACTTTAGAGAAATACAATAGTAATCACTACCTAATCATTTATTAGGCTAGAAACTATCATACAATTTTTAGCCTAGATTTAAAACTTAAACTTAATTAAACGTTAATATATCTATTTTTATTAAATGCAGTTATATGGTATAATTAATCCAGTTCCACCCCCATCCTCCCATGTATAATATCTTAGATATTCTCAAATCTTCTGTTTTAGTGCACACCCTTTAAACATTAGGAAAAGGACATGACTTCATAATCCCTTTCTGGCCGAATTGGTCCTTTTCTGCTGGCTTATATAAAATATGAGTTAATTTTATTTTATTTCTAAAAATAATATTAAAAATAAGACAATTTACATCAATTTTAAAGATAAATGATAATTATCGTTGATGTATTTTTTTAATTTTTCAGATTTTAAGATTCTTTTTGGCTAATAGAACATACATGATTTATATAACTAAACTTTTTTTGTTTTTTAATGTTTTTTTTTTTGTTGTTGTTGTTTTTAAAACCTGATTCTTTTCATTTATTTTTTTCTTCTTACATAATATTTATCATTGCTAATTATTATTATTTTTTTAATCACTAGACATTGAAAGTCAGTAATTATAGGAGATATTTTAAGTACAAGTAGTTATGGAAGCATTCTTTTAATTAAGTTTTGCAGGATATCCATACATTCTAGTTTTATATTTGATTATGAATGTTCTTATTGTATAAAATAGTAATAGAATTTTGCACCAATTCTATTTGAATATCACATCATAATTTTTTAGATTCCTGTAATAATAAAAATAATGACTAATTTTAATAAAAAGATATTTCATGCTTTGAGGATAAAAATGAGTATGCATATGTTTGTGTGTGTGATTGTTTAAGATACATTGAATTGATAATTTTTTTTTTCATATGTCATATCATCAGCTGGGAGGCGAACCTGCAACAACCGTCAGCAACCAATTGCTTGTTTGCAAGGCTACTGCGCTGACCTCTCGGCTAACAACGCTTGACATTGAATTTATAATTGATTGTCTGAATTCTGAGTTCAAACTATATGAAGGTCTGTTGGACTATATTTAAATTAGCATTCAGAAGAAATAATTTTTAAAACCTCATTTTAAGATTTAATAAATAATAACCATTATTATTAAGTTAAAAAATAGTTTTGTTTTGGGATAACTGATATTACGCTAATTTCATAATGTGTCTATTTGGGTTGAAATTTGAAATATTCTATTTTAAGATATGGATAATTATAAAATCAGTTGTTCTCATTTTATTTCTTATTAAATTTATCTTTCAACTTCTGGAAGTTTATCAAGACCTTTGTTATGATATAATCTGCATGAGATTGAAAATATTTTCAAACAAGTTATTGCAAATTACTTTTGTATATACATATAAATTATACACATTTTTCTAACATTATTTGTTTAAAGAATCATCATTTACACTTTTTTGCCTTGTTTCAGCAATATTTGCGTCATAAGCTCTAGAACTGAAAACTTGATTTGTATTATATCACATTTAAACATATTTAAGTTTTTTTTAAAAAAAAAAAAACATTAAGTAGATACATATGAATGAGTATATAACACCATTACATGCTCAAATATAGTTTATTTATATATATATAATAAAAAAAACTTTATAATGTGAAATATTATATAATCATATTTGGAATGAAGACATGCTGTGTTTAAACAATGTTAAAATTTTACATTAATAATGTCTAGTTTCTACGCTGACAAAATTAGTTTCCACTTTTGCCTACAATCTAAGTTTTTATATATAAGAAATTAATCTAGACAATCTTAATAGAAGAGCAATACAGAGACTTCAGACCACTCAAAGAAGTATGGAGAGATGCATGTTGGGAGTAACAAGAAGAGATCGAAAACACAATATATGGGTAAGAGAACAAGCTGGTGAAAAATTAAAAGACTGAAGTGGAGTTGGGCTGGACATATTGCTAGAAGAGATGATAATAGATGGACAATTGAAATCTTAAACTGGATTCCAAGACATTGTAAAAGACCCAGAAAGAGACCACATGTGAGATGGGTGGATAAAATAAAAAAGTGTGCATGGGTCATATGGAGAAGAGAGACTAAAGATCAGAGAAGATGGATTGAACTTGGAGAGACCTTCATCCTGCAGTGCATTGATAATGGTTGATGATGGTGATGAATCTAGACAACGCCAACTGAAGGGACAAAATTCAATTCAATGTAGATGTCAACAACACCTAATTAAGTTTAGCTGAAACTAATATTTCCAAGGCAAAATTTATTAAATACTCCTTGTGTTTGTTTACTCTGAATATGGATTCAGGACCAATTTTAATATTATCTGAATCTATTCAATCACTTAGAGATGCTTAGTTTTATGTCACTAAAACACCAGTGGCATTCTTTTCTTTGATTTATCATTTTCATTAGTAAAGCAATTCTGATTTCCCACATTAGATAACTCATACAAAGCATAGGAATGACATATGTAATAATATTTTATTTGATATTGGTATATGTGTAATGTGTATTTAATTATATGTTGAATTCTTGTGCAAAATATTACTTGACTTTTCTTTGCCTAGTTATGGAAGCCACCTTTATACCAAACCTCTGGATTCATTTAAAAGATTTTTCATATTAGAATTAATCAGTATTTCTCTTTGCAACTTTTTGATGACTCTTTATTATTATTTTTTCTTTTTCAAAAAAAATATTACAATTTGCGCTGGTTTTTTTTCCTGCAGTTTTTTTTATTTTTATTTATTCTCAGCATTGAAAAATTACTACTAATTATGATCAAAATGTTATTGCTTGATCATAGTGCTCTATTGCCTAGTAAGTTAAACTTGCCATCAGACATAGAATATAAACTTCTTAATGAACTTAGACATTGTCATGCAAGTGTTACACTTAAACCTAAGCAACAGAAGTCTCTGATGTGGGCTGATACTTAATAAAGAGCAAACTTTTTTTTATCTTTGCAATCTATAAAACAAAATTAAAAAAACTTTATCTGGGAGATCCACAATGAAACAAGTGTTAAAGCTATAAAAAGAAATCTCACATATTAAAACATTTTTAAAATTAAATTTGATAAAGAAAAAAAGTACTATCAAATATTTGTTTATTCTAAATATTACAGTATGTTTTAAATGTCAGTAAATTTATAAACACTGACTGAATGAAAATTCTTAAACAGATTTTCAGCATATTAAATGAATTTAAAAATTTACTTAAAATTAATGACTTGTAAAAAATATATTATAAGGCTTCAAAATGTTTATTATTGAATTAACTTAATGTGAACAAATTATTGCACATATTAGATCTTCATAACAATATTCAGATTATTGAATATAATCTTTGTCAAATCACAAACTACAAATATATTTTAAAAATTTGACTGATATAAAAACAAAATATAATAATATAAACAATGAGGATTGCCAATTCCTCAACAAGCTTTGTGATAAATGCTTAGCCAGAGAAAGCATTTAAAATATCTCTGTCAGGAACCTTTCCCCAAACCCCTGACCATGGTTTTGTGCTTTGGCGATCCTCAGAGAGGTGTCAGGGTAGGTTCAGATACTAAGTCAGACACTAGATCTAGTGTCTGTACCTACCCTGACATCTGTCTGAGGATCGCCAAAGCGCAAAACCATGGTCAGGGCTTTGGGAAAAGAATCCTGACAGAGATATTTTAAATGCTTTCTCTGGCTAAGCATTTATCACAAAGCTTATTGAGGAATTGGCAATCCTCATTGTTTATAACTTACCAGCTTAAGAGATTAGGGTCATGTGATCTATGACTTTTAATTTTTTTATAATAATATAAAGTACAATATTTTTCAAAATTTAAATTATTCTAGAGAAAACTCTTTAATATTTTAGAAACATTCTTTTAGTGATAGTTTGTTACAAAAATTTACTTACATTTTACAAATCCAATTTTTATTGAACGCTTTTATTTCATCTTTAAGTCTATTTTTAATTAATTTTATAAAAGTTTACTGTAATTATTGTCTACCCCGATAAGATATTATTTAAATTCAAATCAAATTAAGTAATTTCCATCTGGTAAAAAAATGCAATTTCTATTAAGATGTTTAAGTTTATGAGTATAAAGTTTTTCTTTAATTATTCTTTCAGTATATATATATTTTATACTATCATTCTTTCTAACCCTATAATTATCATGTTTGTTTTTTTTACTTTTAGAATGTAAATATATTACAGAATTTTTATTTTTAATTTATTTTTGCTTGTGCCACTGTAAATTGTTCTGTGTTATATCTTTATTCCTGATCCCTTTTAAGAAAATTAATTAGTTAATGGAATCAGAATAATAAATAATAAAACCTACAAATAAGAAAATGATTAAGCCAGGACACAATGAATTAAGATATTTTTTATAGATAGACAACTTCCATATTTTTCCATTCTTTTTTATTTCATAAATAATTTCATATAAATAAAGATACAATAAAAGACAAATAACTCCCAAAATGTATTTCGTGCTGAACCAGCACTCATCAATTGGGCCAGGTCATCATCTCTCATATATATCTCTATTATATAAGTATTTATGTAGAACAAATTATCTCATTTTTATTTTCAAGCGTCAATTTACTCCTCTCCCAATTTTTATGTTATCAACTTTTTGATAAACATGTAATGATTATTACTAATCATTTATTAAACTAGAGATTTTCTCTAGCACAGATATAAACTTTAATCCAAGTTAAGGATTAATGTATTTGGTTTTCAGCACACACACACACACATCACACACATGGCTATTTACGTTTTTCTTTCTCCCATTCTGTTATGCATACAAGTTTAATATATATGCAAATAAAATAAAATGTTCTTTGCAGGGTATTTGTTGTAATAAAATTAATGAATTATAAAAGTGATAAGATATC
Source organism: Epiperipatus broadwayi (assembly GCA_028023455.1). Classification (NCBI taxonomy): domain Eukaryota; kingdom Metazoa; phylum Onychophora; class Udeonychophora; order Euonychophora; family Peripatidae; genus Epiperipatus; species Epiperipatus broadwayi. Next base: position 832,037 of record JAQFVV010012519.1, on the reverse strand, counting down.
ACTGTTGTAATTCATTATTTTTATTACAATTTTATTATTATATATGAACATGTAGATCAAATAAAATTTAATAGAACAACTATCTTTACATTTTATGTGGTCTTTGAGACTTATCAAAATTGTATGAAGATTGAGATGACCTAATTGATTAGTCTAATTGGAACATTTATCTATACCATCCAATTGCTTCCTTCTGCTACTTCTGCGACCATTTGCTTCATATATCTCTGAATGAAGATTTTTTTTAGAACTGTTTTTATATATTTACCTCGTTTTTGTTCTTTCTGAAATACTCTTATCTAATGAGACAAATGTAGCTGGCTTAAATCTAACTTAAGAGAAGTTTAGTAATTATAAATAAGTTTTCTGAGCTTTGCATTCATTTTTTTTTCCATTTTCGGAAGTATTTTTTGATCTAGATAACATTGATTGGTACTTTGTTATCATTCCTGCTATGACGTATTACTCCGATGACATATTATTCTAAGTTTACAATATGTTTAAAATAATGCTTTCAAGGAAAGTGCAGACAAACTTAATCGATAAAATTTGTCTGCAAATCCCATGGAGCTGTTATTTTAAATATATTATAAATTTAAAATAATACTCCACCGGGCGTAATACATCATAGCATGTGTAATATGAAATTTCAAATGTAACAAAACATAATGAAGACATATATTCATTATGGAAAAAGGAAAAAAGACATTACAATACTAAATAAACAGGTACTCATGAGTTGTATCTCTTTATTATGGCACTCGGTGCTGTCAAAGCCATCCTTTCCTCTCCCCGCATACTGTGGCAATTTGTGCCATCATATTCCATGTGTATTACCAAACTTCAAATCTAAAAAAAATATATATATATATAATTTCCAATTATGGAAAGATATATTCATTATGGGAAAAGGACAAATATGAAAAAGAACCCTGAAACATTTTTAAATGGCGAGGTGTAACAGCGTTTTAGATTTCGCTTATTTTTTTTAAAAAAAATACAAATATAGAAACTTTTAACTGTAAATGTATATAAAGTTTAGCAAAAAAAAAACAATTCAAATATAACAACTTTTACTGCTAAAAGTATTTTTAAATAATAATAAAAAATTACATACAAATAATGCTATACATTTATATGTGAAAAGTTGGTGATGTGTATATTTGATATGGATTAGTCATGCCAGGATTTGGTTGCCATGATATCATGAATAGAAACTTTGAATAAATATTACCAGATGTAAACGTCACCAGAGTAATACATCATAATATCCATTGATTTAGTCACTTTTATAAAACTTATTATTACATTATTTTAATTATATATAAACTTATTTTTTATTTTGTTTTTAATTACATGTAATCATTCAAAGGTGAATTTTTACTTCTAAACAATTATTTATTAATTCAAATATTTCACCCTGTTATCACACTTGCAATTCAATACATATAATTTCATATATATATATATTGTAACGTTTTCACATTTTAATAGGCCTTTAATAACACACTAGAGTGTGTGAGTTAATCAAGCTATGAAGGACTAAAATATTTCACTCATATTTCTAAAAAAAAACATAGCTATATTTCCTGATTAGCTCGACCCAAGAATTATTACGATTTCAATTTCTGGCAGAATCAGTTTTTAATTTATAAAAGAGGGCACCAAAGTCATCAAACTCACTGATTCTGCGTCAAGCATATCATAACTTGTAATAATTTTAAAGATCGGGTTTTTGATTTCCAGTAACTTAGTTATTTTAAGAAAAAAATACTCTTCTTGGACTTAATTAAGAAATAAGAATGTTGGCATGGTAATTTATACACTATTTTAAAATTAGACAATAAAAACTTAATACTCAAAATTAACAACGTAACTAACTAAAAAAATTTGGCATGTACAATGAAAAATTTTTTTGTATTAGTAGTAAATACTTATTAAACACGTTAAGCATTTAAACACCTATAATAATAAAATTATGATATAGGAAATAAACACATGCATATTCAGATTATTATTTTAACCATTTGAATTCAAATATCGCACTTTGAAGTAATAGGTAACTAATGTCTTCTCTTTGTCTATGGTAACAATTTATTATTAAAAATTCAGTTTGCAAATCTTTTATCTAGATAGAAATTATGGCCATTAACTTACCAGTAAGTTTCAAGTGTCCACGTAGGTGATTGATCTTCTTAGTAGTCCGATTCCTTTTGATGGATATTCCGCAGTACTATTTTTTATGGTTTCATTTTTTCCATATCTCTGATCCTGATTGAGGCAAGGTTTTTCAAAGGTTTAGGTGATTTTTTTCTGAGAGATGTACAATCTAGTTCTACTTGCACATGTGGAATAGGCTCACTTTAGATCTAAGTGCAATATTTTATTCTTAATTTTAAAAAAAAAAATGCTGCACACGAGAACTTAACCAAAACACTCACATGAAAAAGCCCCTTTCCAACTTTCTGCTCCTTTTATAGTCCAGATCATTTTTGAGAAGTCCTGTGCATAATTTCTTTATCCTTTATTTTATTATTCTACAATCTTCCACATTATTTTTTTTTATTAGCTACAAAGTTGTTTTTTTATGGATTATTTTCGCCATCTTTAATTAGCTTTGGAGACTTTGATTGTAATCTGCATGTGGAATGTCTTTTCACTATCTGAATTAATTAATCTGTATGCATTTTCCGATATCAACATTATTTTGATTAAATTACAGATAAATAAGAAAAACAAAAATTAACTTTCATTGTACTTTTTTTTTTTAAATTATACTACTTAAAAACAAAATTAAATATCTTTTAAACGATGTTTGCATTTTACTCTCTTTGAAGTTTTTTTTTTTTAAATATTACACCATGCCAAATATATATTTGTAACATATATAAATAAACAGTACGATATGTTTAACTTTTGTATATTATTCAATTATTGTAAGTTACCCATATTATTATTATTTTTATACACCAAATTTTTTTAATATCAAAATTTTTAAAAATATTTTTAATTGCTAATCAATTTCAAAAATTCTTTTTCTAAATTATGGGCTTTTCTAGATATATATTTTAATAATATTTTTTTGGATTTAGTAAAAATTTTATTATCACCTCTAGCTGGGTGAATAATTGAAATCTTTTAACAAATTCTTGATAAATAAATAATAGTAAGATTTTCATCTTTTTTCTTTTTTTATCACATTTATTATTTTTTTAAATTTATCAATATTTTAAAAAAAAAAAATTGAAGTTATTTTTCAGAATTTGAAAATCCAAAAATTGGATTATTTTTTTAAAAAACTTTTATTATGTTTAACTATTTTTGCAGCTTTTTTCTTTTTTGTTATTGTTTTGGAATAATAAACATATTTCTTATCCAGAGTTTTATTATACATAGTCAAAATAAGAGTCATAGATCACATGACCCAATTCTCCTAAGTTTGTAAGATATTATAATCAATGAGGATTGTCACTTCCTCAACAAGCTTTGTGATAAATGCTTAGCCAGAGCCACAATTAAAATATTCCTGTCAGGACCCCCCCCCCAAACTTCTGACCATGGTTTCATGCTTTGGCACTCCTCAGAGAGGTGCAAGTGTCTGAACCTATCCTAGCACCTCTCTGAGGAGTACCAAAGCACGAAACCATGGTCAGAGGTTTGGGGGTGGGGTCCTGACAGGGATATTTTAAATGCTGTCTCTGGCTAAGTATTTATCACAAAGCTTGTTGAGGAATTGGCAATCCTCATTTTATTATACATATTATTATTATTATTATTATTTTATAATCAAAAACAAAAAAAAAAAAAAATTAATTAAATCATAAAGTAGTATATATTGGATACAAAAGTTAATCACTTCTATTTTTATATTTTTGCTTGTTTTTTTTTTTTATATATATTTTGATCAGTTTTTACCTTTCTACTTCAGCTCTCATTTATTTTTAATCCATTTTTGATTTAATATCAGCATAAAATCGCAGGTCCATCAATCATTCTCTCTCTCTTTGTCAATAAAATTTATTTTATCAAGACTATATATGAATATTTGTTAAATATTTGTTTGTTTGTTTTTTAAACAATGGTCTTGACAAATGATTTTTGAAATTTCCGTTCATTTGATTCCTATTCAAATAATCTTTTTTTTTTTTTTTTTGTATTCTTCACAGATTGAATTTACAATATTACTTTGGTGTGATGTAGAAGTATTAGCTTTGTCTAAACTGTAATGTAACAACAATAAATATATGCAGCACTTATATAGCAAAGCTTTAATGCTTAGTTTGCTTATCTAGCTAATAGGTTTAATGGAGAATGAGTGTGTATATATACTGTTCATGCTAATTTGCATATAGTGTTACATAGGATGGATAGGCCATTTCTTAGACAAGGAAACTCAGATTTCTTTCTTGTTAATGGTCTTTAGAAATTTGCTGTGCTTCCTTAATCTTTTGTTTAGCATCATTGCATTATGTGCAGACAATGTTAACCAAGGATGTAATGAAGGTATGCCCAGTTGAGAAGGATTTAAAAAAAGATTGAATGGGTTTTGTTGCTTGTTTTTGTCTTATTATAGAGATAGATTGTTGCATGATGCAAGTTGGTAGGTTGACCCAATATATTCCCCATTAGTAAATGGATAGGCAGGGGGGTCATGGCATTTGATTTTGTACATGATCTGGGAATGGAGTTTAGCTTGTTAAGAAAATGTTGCAGAGATTGTGGTGTGCAAAGCTATTTTATGGATGGGAATAATAACTGGTGATGCAATGGGTTATGGCTGGTATGTAGGGAAGGAAAATCTAGGTTTTCTTATTGGTATTGGTGGATCATGGTGTCATGTTCTCTTGTAAAAATTTATAATAGTTTGTATGAGGGCAGAATCCTTGTAATATATGCTGTACAAATTTTCTATGTATGTGTTTTATATAATCCTTCCTATGTAATTCAAGATTACATAGATACAGGTTACGGTGAAGGAAGGCTTTGAGTCTGGCTAGTTTGTGGTAGTGCAGTGTTTATGAGTTGGTTGTATGAAACTATATATTTTTATAGGCTTAATAATCATTTTATAGATCAGGAATGTTTGGTTTCATATATAAAGATCAAGATTCTTCATTCCATTCAGAATGTCCTTATTTTTTCATGTTAAAATAAGTGATATAACATCCACGATGTTCTGCTATCTTGGCTTCAAAAGGACATATGAAGATGTCTAAAAATGAAGATATAGAAAAAAGTGTGTTAGACCAGATGAGAAGATATTATCTTTTTTTTGGCATGGTTAAGGAAGATGCTTATATGATGCCGCTGATTGGTAGTCCCATTGGCCAGCTGTCTTCCATTTTGTAGTGAATGTTATTAAATGAGGTGGTGATATCATTATGGATCCATGATATGCATTCTGTAATGAATTATCTTTTATGAGGGTTGTATTCTATGCTCTGTAATTTTTGTTTGGTCAGTTGGATGGAAGCTGTGCAAGGGATTAATGAATGATGCAAGGCAGTCAAGTTGGTTTAGATCAAGCCTTTTTAATAAGATCCATGCACTCAAAGGATGATTTCATGGTGTATTTTCTATGTGAGGGATTGATCTGTAGAATTGGTAATATTGAGTGATGTAAGGTGGTCAAGTTGGTTCAGACAAGCCTTTTTAATTTAATCCATGCATTCAGAGGATTTCACAGTGTATTTGTCAAAACCCAGGGAGTTGAGAAACCATTTGGCTTATCTTCTTGCAGCCTAAAGCCTGCAAGAAGATAAGCCAAATTAGGCACAATGGGTATGCATTCTTATGTAGTTTTATATTGGCAAGCAATCTAGGCAGTGTGGGAGTGGAAGGATACATACACCCTATTCCTTTTTAGAAAAGGTGCTATTGCAGTATTTGCATAATATTGCAGAAATATATTTTTCTTTTTGCCATTTTATGTTATAGGATGGTAGTGGTTTGAATTTAAGGTTAGTGATCTGGTTGTTTATATTTATGAGTTCTGTTTTTATAAAGAGCACAGTGTGATTTCCAAAAAATATGAATCCATTTTTTGCAATCCATCGTAAACATAACTGATCCATAATGTTATAAAAATATTGCTTAAATATTATGAACTTGTTCACAGTAGCAAAGTAAAAGATTATTAAACACTTTTTATCATGAAATTAATATTTCTCTAATAAAAGCAAATGTTACAATAGCTGCTAATGGAGTAAACATCTTTATTTCTTTTGTGTAGGCTTAAGTACCAATTTTGTTTGCTACCTGTTTATTTATAATTTTAGTAGCAAAAAGTATTCTATTACATGTATTTAATATTGCTAGCCATGAGTCTGAAAAACACATTGATATTACACAAAATTTTTTTTTTTTAAATAAGAAAATTGTTAGAAATTTAAGTGCTGAATATTGAAAAAGTAAATCAAGAGAAACTAACGCTATGACAAATATCATTGGCTAACATAATGTGCAAGACATTCAGTCTTGTGATTTGATGTCTCATCAATTTATTTACATTAAAGGAAGTTTGTTTAAATATTTCATCTAAATAAGATTTTTTATGCTTTTAAAAGTTCAATTATAGATTTACTAGAAAAAGTTTATTTATTTCAAATTACTTGTAAAATTAGAGAGAGAAAACGTATATTAAACATTTTTATCTAATGAAGCAATTAATCAAAGAATGTTTCTAGCATTGTGATTGGTAGTTACATCATTTCAGTTTGTTTGCTTTTATAGACTGTTTATGTTTTTTTATATGGGTAAGATTTTTTAGTTAAATTATTTTTATATTATTTTTTTTACTTATATTTTAGGTTTTGTATTATTTATTTATTTTTCTGTTTAAATGGATTTACTCTAGACTATGATCTGGAATGGATGCTAGAATGAATGGATTTTAGAATCAATTATATTCAATGTAAGTAAGAGACTGCAATGTTTAGAGGTTTTTTTTAATGATAGTTAAGCTTTTTTTTTTTTTATGGAAATGAAGTAAAGTAATATATAGTGTACTATAAAAGTCTAATATTGCATTTGCTAATAGAACTTAGTGTTTGTAAGTAATTGTTCAATTGAAATTTTGAATAGATGTTTAGATAAGTACATTATAGAGCAAACAATATTTGTCAAGACATTGATTTATCCACAGTGTTGTAGGCCAAGATTCAATAGTATTTTCAAATAATTGAAATTTTCCTTTTAATAACTGGTATATTATTTTTAAAATATGGTGTCTTAAAAAAGCTGGTTGTTATCACTTGGTCATTGTATCATAGTATCTAATTACTTCATTTTCAATCTGGCAAATACAGATAATATTATAATAAATATTTAATAACTTATCTTGATATAATCGTCATATACATCAATACAAATTGGAAAAAAAAGCCAAGGAGGTCTAAAGGAAACTGTACACAGTCTTTTCTGATATAAAAAAAATACTAGATATGTCATAGTTTAAAATGAAATCTATCAAGTTGTAAGTATAATTTTTAATATTAACCATTACTTATTTTCCAGCTTTGAATCCTAAGCCTTAATGGGCAAGGCAGTTTCTAGAAATCAAACAGGATGGGAGATTTAGAATGCAATAGGGACTCTGATAATCATTGATTATTCAAGCTTACAATAGAGGAGATAGAATAAAAAGATACTCTTTGCAAAAAGTATGATGAAATAATAGCATTAGTATAACTTTGAAGTTATGGTTCAAGACATTAAGTAGTAGCATAAGTTGCAACTAATCAAGATATACATTATGAATTGAATGATGATAGTAATCAAATATTAGTGAAGGAATAATCTTTTGCAGTAGAATTATTACAAAAAAAGAAAAAATCATTTACATTTTTGAACATATCAATAATAGAGATGGAATAAGCCTTATAGTGTAGTGTTTGGCACGTCCATTTGTAATGCCTGAGATTTGGGCTTTGAGACTAAATCGGATGAAACTTTGAAAAAAAAAATCACAATTGGATATATAAATACTTTTTAGACAGGCTTTAACCTGTATCAAATGCACCTTGGAATTTATAATAATCAAGAAATATCTTTATTTTGCCGATAGAGGGACTTCTCAAACCATGACACAAGATAGCAACTTTTATAAAGATAAGAGCGGCCATCTTATCTATAACCTAACTTTCCACTTATATAGGCCAATCTGAAGCATCTTGATTTGGAAGAGTGAAGTTGTTCTCTCCACTGTTTAAGTCCACTATCTCCTATATAAATTAACATTCACAAAATCTTGCAATTTACGAGTTATTTTGTTTCAGGTAATTAATCTACAGTCAATCTAGTTAATCATCCACTCAGTGGGCATTAATTGGATATCTGACTATTATTAGATAAAGAATAAAAATTTCAACAAGTCTTGTTTCATTATGCAACTATTGTCACAAAATTGATGATTGTATGATGCAGTCAAGTAGGTATCATACTCCTATGGGCACTTTGCTTATGGTGTACCATTTTTAAATGAATTTTTAGCTAATTAACTATAAAAAATTTGAACTATCTGAGAATTATTTAACTTTACTTGAGTCTAAGTTGTAATGCACTAATCAAGTCAACTGATATTTGACATTACATGCTAACAATACTTTTCTCAGGTGCAAGTCACATGTATGTTTTTTATAATGATTTAGGTTAGTAAAGTAAATAAACAAATAATCTAAGCTTTATTGTCAGGTGTTCGTAGAAGTTCGGGTACTGGAAATGCCAAAACTGAAATTGATGCGAGGATCTTACGCTGTATCACTGCTCTAAATCCCATAGGGTTGTAGATAACTTTATTTAATTGAATCATTTTATCCTAAAAATATGGGAATTATTTGTAAATAAAGATAATGTTAGCTTTTCATTATTGAGATTTTAATGAGTTTTACGTTGCAGGTTAATATATTAGCTCCTGGAAATTTTTTATAACATTTTCTGTTAATAAACATTCCTTTTTGATATATATAAAGATAAATAAAACTTGAAAAGATGATCCGATAAACTAAGACAGCTTTTTGTAACAAAAAAAACGAATATCAGCATATTTAAAAAAAATATCACTTTTTTTCCTGCTTCTATTTAATTTCGAATCAAAGAATAGAGTATATTTTGTTTATTTTTTTTTACCTGACTAATGTGTTCTTTCAAGAAATAGCAGCCGTCATCAATTTATTTCATTCAATAGAGGTGGTCTGTTTAGATTTATATTTCATAGATCTTTAATTTATTAATGGGATAAATTTCATGAAAATAAATTCGTCAGAAGATATGGTTATCACAATAAATACAATAATTTATCTGCAATCTAAGAATAAATCATGGCTTTCTTTACTTTTCATCTTAATAAAATTCTATGGAATCTTTGATTTTGATTTTCTCTCTTACTTTTTTTTTAACTCCCAAGAGGCGCTTGCATTCAAAATGCAGCAATTGTCTCTGATCAGCATTTGATCAAGTTATGAATATGATTAAAAGGATAAATCGCAGGCTTAAATTTCTTTGTTTTATGTAATGAATAAATTGCTACTAATGTAGTTAAGCGAAAAAAAAAAAGTTTTTAAGAAGTAAATAATTTTAATTTATAGTAGATCCGATTGACCGTGACGTAAAACTTGTATTGTAGATTTGAATCTAGTCTGCGGCTGAAACATGTTATAAAAATAATATTAATTAAATTCATTTTTCCTTCTAGAACGTCTATTCTTCATTCATTTATTACAGCCCATTTATAAATGTATATGGTCATTCTAACTACTGAGAAAAGCTTGAGAAAAAGAACGAAAGGGGGGGGGGGAGGCAGGTAAATATTAATTATTTCATATATCACATGCTGACTCTAAAATCTTTTTGCCGGTGATACTGTATTGTAGCTTCCTTTCTTTCTGAAAGACTTGACCCCTTACCTAGGTTAATTGTATTCTATTCTTAGCCATATCTTCTAAAAATTATTGAATTATTTTGCCCTATATATGTTTTAATGAAATAGTGGAGTAGGGAATTCTGGGCCTCTAAATCTAAAGATCCTCATTCCACATCTGTTTCTTCTGGTATTCAAACTTCTTATGAACTTCCAAGTAAAAAATATTCAATTTTTTTTTTTAATGAAAGTTAATGACAGAATAGCTCAGTTGGTAGAGCGTTTGCCTTAAATTCGATATTCAAGAAACTAAAGGTGCGAGTTCAATTTCTAAGCGAATATTGTCACTGTGCATATAGGCCAGCAATACCTGAAGAAGAGTGGAGAATAATACTACTTGAAACGTTATGTAATTACTAACCTGTATTGTCTTTTTGTGTGTTATTACTAACAAGTTGTTTGTATTTGGAAAGTTTAAATAAAGTTTAAAAAATTTTCAGTACACTCAACATTAACTCATAGATGATGGAAATAATCCAACATATCACATCTATTAATATAATACCTTTTAGAATATCTTGCAGATAATCTTTAATACATAAATGAATTTGATTTTTCATGAAAACCACCCAGCATTTTTTTTACTATTTGTTTCTGTGTCCAATTTATCAAAGATTTGACCTTATAATAGTAGATTCTAATATTATCAGGTCCAACAAGGTGAAATGCAACCTGATTGATCTTTCCACTTACCAATGTATTTTTCAAAATATTGTAAAACATTCGTAAATAAAAATTTTCCAATGCAATTAATTATAATTACAATAAGAATCCATAGCTCACTTTCTAAAGCAGGATAACAGTTTTATCTCTATGTAGTTAATTTAATTGAAATAGTTAAAACCACCATAATGAAATATCTTTTTTTTTAATATCATTAGATGCATCCAGGACATTTAAAATCTGTGCTGCATATCAACATTCACCTTTCCTTTTCAACTTAAACAACTAAGTTAATCCTGAAGATTGCCAATGAAGTTTGGCTGAAATGTTAATTGTGATTATTATTTTTTTTCCCCCCATTCAAAAAACAAAAGGAATACAATAGTTTCTTTTTATGTTTATTATAAAGATTTGCTATCTTAATATAAACTGAGCACTGATTATATAAATGTGTGGGAGATGATAATCTAGACCAACTGATGAGTGCTGGTTCAGCACAAAATACATATATTGGTGATTATTTATCTTTTCTACATGTGTGTGGTCATATGTATCAGTAGTATGAGATAGTGTGGATAGTTGAAGGTTGCTTGAAAGTCTGAGTTCAAATCCTCTATATTTACAATTAAGTTCCAGGTATAAGAATGCCTGTATTTCAAATCTTACACATTAAGCCTGCATTCTGCCCATCCCTTTTCTATGTATTTAAATGGATAGTGTCCTATATATTAGGGGTCAAAGTGACTTGAGGTCAACATGGGCATAACAGCAATATTGGCATCAGCATGGGATTTGGGCAATCTATCATCAGATTTTCAATGGTATGGATGACTGAAGAGTTGGAGATTGGAGTAGATTGAAGCTTGTCTATTAAAGTATAAAGATTTGCTATCTTGATATAAACTGAGCACTGATTATATATATGTGTGGGAGATGATAATCTGGATCAACTGAGTTCTGGTTCAGCACAAAATATGTATATTAGTGATTATTTATCTTTTCTATATGTGTATGGTAATGTGTATCAGTAGTATGGGATAGTGTGGATAGTTAAAGGTTGCTTGAAAGTCTGAGTTCAAATCCTCTATATTTATTATTCATCATTATTTGTAAATGGAAAAATGCCATGTTTTTTTTTTATGGATAATGGTTTTACGGTTTATATAAATATACATGTGGGTGAATATCTTATGATCTAATTTTCATTCTTATACACAAATTAATTTATTGCCTTAAACAGCTGAAAATTGTAATATACGAAACTGGATCTTGAGATATAGTATCATAATTTATTATTTAGAAGTTGGCTTTTATATTTGTTTTCTAATGTATTTCATATTAAACTTAACGTAAAGTGTTTCAATATTCTGAATTGCCATTGGCCTGATTCTTCTTGTTCTTATAATGATCCTCTTCGTGAAAATAATGTAAAAGTTGTATGAAGCTTTTAACATGTGTAGAGGTAGAAATTACTGTTGAAATTAAATTCCATGAAGAAAAATCTAACATATGTGTCTTGAAGAAATAGGGCATATGTATAATTAAATATTTTATTAAATAGGAAATGGAATTATACAGACAATTGGGAATTAAAGCTGAGGTAAAAAGCCAAAAAATAGAATCAATTAAAAGTATAGTATATATTTCATGTAACAAATGGGAAGTGTATAGAAAAATTTGAAAAGATATGAAGCACATTGTTTTGCCCAGAAGATTCAATTTTTTTTAGATAGAATTAAAAAAAAAAGTAAGTAGATATCTATTGGATTGTAAGTTGTGTTTACAATGGCTATTAAAGATGTGGTATGGACTTTTTTAATGAAGGAAAATAAACCCAAATTAAACATATTTGGAAGATGAAAAGTAGAATAGTGAATATAATCTTTAATTGGATTATGTGGAAAGGACCATAAGTACATTGGGCTAAAAAGATTTTGCCATACGTAAATTTAATAGATAGTGAATTTATTTTTTTATAAAAATATAATGGTAAATAAAAAATGGGATATAAATGTATAAAGTATATAAGTTCATAATTATAAGGGATGAGAATATACAAGTTGGAACTCCAAAATTTAATTCACTGTAATATTTATTTATATGAATTCAGTGAAATTAAACAAGATTTGTAAAGAAAAATGTGGATTAAGAAGTTCTAAAGATTATTTATAAGTTGATTGGAGAATAAGAAGTATTATGGAAAATGAATATAAATAAAAAAATAGTTTACAGTTAGTTGCCTAAGAATAAACAAATATATGAAATATAGAAGGCTATATCTCAATTATTTAGTTTGGGGAAGGAGTTTTATCAGATAAGAGAAAGAATATTGAGCATTTATTTTTAGAGTGTGAGAGAATTACAAAGATAAAGAGAACAAAGTAAATAGAGATTTTTTTTGTTGTTGTTTATATTTTTATGAACAGTGGAGAATATGAGGATAAGATATTGGAACTGATGAAATAACTTTCATCAAAATAAAATTGAATGGAAAAAAAGGAATGAGTTAGAGCTAGAAAAATAATTTCAAAATGAGAAATAAGATTTAGATAAATTTTTTGTGGTATATAACAGTTTCAAAAAGAAGAAAAATTTAAATTGGCTAACAGTGTCTTTGGACATATTGACTAATGCATAGAATCTTTTAATTTCATCTAAGGAGGAGAATCTATATTGAATAATTGCAATTATGGATATTTGTTAATGGGGCTTGAAAGTCTGAGTTCAAACCCCCTATAATATATTCTTAGTCTTTTTTATTGTTTTCTGATAAATGTGAGATAATATTTCTGAAAACACATACACTTCGTCATATGTGATTGCATATTCCATTTCTGTGTTTAATGATTGAGATCAAAGAGAAATATATCTGTTTACGTATATATGCATGCAGACAGAATCTTATGAATATTTATTATAACCTTTCATGATACCAAGCTTGTACTGTATATTTGTCAGTTTAAAAAAAAGCACAACTCTTTATTATTTTATCTTGTTTATTTTTGTTTAAAATAAGTTTTATAAATTATCTCTTTTCAGTCGTAGTATTTATTTTTTTTCTTTACAGTTTAATACATTTTAGGGTTAACGAATAAATGCTGTTTAAGATGCACTAAACCCATTCAACATCTTTTCTAAAAGAGGAATGGTTGCTATGACAATAGAAGCCTGGGAGCATTAGTTTTCTTACAGACATGAATTGCAAGACTGTTGAATCTATCTGGTCAGTTGGAAAATGTTTCAATGTGTAAGATTTCTTTGTCAAGTAAGATTAATGCAACTCAGCACACCAGTCATAAAAATAAATATACCCTTAGCTACTTTCTCAACTGCTAATGGATGGGGCTCTGTATCAGTATTTATCAACAGAGTTGAAATAGTTATCCCTGGACACAGGAAAACTATTCAGACTTAGGATAAAACTTAACTGTGACTAGAGAAATAAACTAATGTTTCCTTGACCGCTGTCAATATTAAATTTTCAAAAGTTTTAAGAAAGCTTTTTTGATTAATTACTTATAAATTATTTACAATAGTTATGGAAAGTTAAAATAACATATTGAACAAGATTAAGTATCTACTATTTAAAATTCTAAAGTAAAAACATATTAATAGAAAGGGAGGCGGATATAAAATTGTTGGTAAATATTATAATTTGAATCTATACTTATGTTAATTTAAGTTAAAAAGTGCACATTGCAATTTCTCAATTTGATATTTTAATTCTTTTTTTTTTTTTTTTACGATGAACTTGAGAATGTTTTTCGTGAGAGGTAGACCCCGTCTACGTTATAAACATTACCTCAAAGATATTCTAAAGACGTGTAATACCAGTTGTTTCCTTTGAGAAGATATGGCAGAGAATAGAATAAATTAAAGAGCTACAATTAAATATGGTGGTGAAAATTTTCTGAAAGAAAAGTTTTGTGCTGAAAAAGTTAAAAGATAACATTGTAAAATGTCAAGTAAGCATTAAAGTGGACTAGTATTTTTTATGTAAAGAAGTATTTACGGAGTATAATAATCGCAAAATTCATTTCTAAAATAGTTTTTCTCTGTACGTCTCTCGTTCTCGTTTTTCTTCCTTCTTTTTGAGTTGAAATGGCCGTAGTATGTGAGTGGCTATTTACGAGCGGCTGTATTTATTATTTTAATTCTAATTATTCCACTGAAATTAAACTTATCATTTATATTTTCTTACAGGTTTTTAGATATCTTGTCTTCTAGAAAGGTTTTTTTTTAAAAAAAAAACGACAACGAAATATTAAAACACATGCACGAATATATAGAATGAAAAGCAATTAGAAATGATCCTAGCAGTTATTAAGATTTTTTTTTAAGTATTATTTTTTAGTTAATTCTTTTGATTTAATAAATTTATTTTAAACTGAAATATATGTTTATACGGTGTGTCCAATAAAAAGGTGATTGGTCACAGCCGAGTATTCATGTCTAAATCAACACACTGTTACGTAATGACAATTTAAATTAAATGTTGACCACAAATATTTTAACGTGCTAGTGTGTCTGTATCATGAGATGACGTGATGTGACGGTATGTTTCATACTTTTGTAGAAAATCCATGATGGATATTATGATTTCATTAAACTTTGTATTAGATTGGGTGAAACTGTTTCTGAAGAATCTGAAATAGTTTGACTGTTCATGGCAGTGAAGCTATAAGTTTCAAGAATATTTTCAAGTAATTTGCAAGATTTTGTGATCTTAGGGACGGCATTAAAGGTGATTCAATGAGTTCTCTATAACTCATAATCCAGATATGCTAGTGCCTTAAAACTTTTGTGGTGAATAAATAAACTTCATCACTATAAATCACGTGATTCCGAGATGGCAGAGAACTAACTAGCCATTTTTATTAGGACATATTGTGTATATATTTCCAAACACAAACACATGTACATTAGAGTTATTTAAAATTAGAAAGAAAAAAAATGATAATGAATAATACTAATAGACATTCAAAAATATTGTAAACTACTGAAATGACATTCGTTTGTATCAAAAGATAAAATAATAGTGGCTTAATTTAATACACTATTATATCTTTCTTCTTGTTTAAGTTTGAAGAATACCTATCACTGATAGTTTTTAATAAACAAATTATTTTCACTATCTTCTTGCAGGGTCATATTTGTATTTTTGGAGTATGAGATGTTGTTAATTTATAGAGGCAAGATATGATATCATGTGGCATTATTATGTACAACTACAGTATTATTACTTTACCATTGTATGCTTTTATATTGTCTAATAAAAATTAGAATATTAATCAGTAAAAATAGTGATATTGACAACTATTAGCATTTTTTATATTTTTAAGATAGTGTACATGTTGCGTCTCTTTATATATATATATGGTTGATGTTTGTATAGATTGAAGTAGTTTAGATATATCAATTAAAATTAATATTACATTGTCATGTAAATAATCTTTTTAAGACTTCATTAAATGTCGTGTCAGTGAAGAAATGCCCCAGATTTTATAATCAGTGCTCTGCTTGATCGCCTTTATTTTATCTGTATTAACTCATTTTAATCCCACTGAGAAAAATTAAACAATCTGAGATATTCTTGAAATTTGAATCCACATTGTCAACTAACCTGATAAATATTACTTCGAGTAAATATAAGGGAAGTAATATCATTTATTGTTGTTTAATAATAATTCCAAAATAAAACATATTTTAAACAGATTATTCTTATTTGTTGGTTTGTGATGTGTTTTTTTTTTTTTTTGTAATTTTATTCTAATATTGGCAACAATATTATTTACTTGCTTCCAAAGCAATTCACCTTGCTCTATTCTAAAGTCATCTATTGTAAGCCTAAATAATCAGTACGCTACCTTAGTATGAAAAGAACTGTTTTGCATTTAATAAAATCGTATGATATGTTATTGATAGTAACCTTCTTAGGCAAAAAGTAGAAGGGGTTACAATTGATATAAAATTACAGTTTTTAAAATATGTAGAAACTGATTTGATATCAGATCTATATAACTATGCAAATGAAATGTTTTGCTTTCAAAACTTTATATATATATTATTTCAGCAATTAGCTTAAATAGTATAAAGAAGTAAAAGATGATTGCAGATATCTATGCAGCCAAGAGATTGTAAAAGACCCAGAAAGAGACCACATGTGAGATGGATTGATGAAATAAGAAAGTGTGCAGGGGTGATGTGGAGAAGAGAAGCTAAAGATCGGAGAAGATGGATTGAACTTGGAGAGACTTTCATCCTGCAGTGGATTGATAATGGTTGATGATGATGACTTGAGTTTGACTGGTGAAAATTAATTTTTTTACTTTCATTGAATTAATGTAAATAAAAATATTTCTTTATTTTTTTTTATTTTGTATTATTTAGTAATATAAACATTAAAAGCATAAAGCTAAACTAGTCAATAAATAATCAAAATTACCCCAAATTCAGAATTCAACCAGACTAGCCAAGAAAATAAATTCTAAAACACTACCAATAGTTTCACTGCTACAAGCGACTTCTCACATGTAAAGGACTACAAAATAGCAACTTATTTATACTAAACATTACTCTCAATTCCACTTATTTTTCATACACTCTTAATATTAAAAGAACTTTTGAATAAGTAAATTGCTTCAGGATCATAAATTTTTAATAATAAATATTCTTTAATTCTTTTTATTTCATTTCTCTCAAAGAAAACAACCTTAGCTTCATCAAAATTAATAGTATGGCCTGTATTTTTTTTCATTAGTATGTAAAGCAGAACTAAGATATTTATTTCTAACCCTACTTTTATACACTTTTATTATTTCATTTAAGCTCGTACTACTCTGACCATCAGAGTAGGTAGAAATAAATATCTTAGTTCTGCTTTACATATCCATGAAAAAGATACAGACCACACTATTAATTTTGATGAAACTAAGGTTTGTCTTCTTTGAGAGAAATGAAATAAAAAAAAAGAATTAAAGAATTTTTATTATTAAAAATTTATGATCCTGAAGCAATTTACTTATTTAAAAGTTCTTTTAATATTTAGGGTGTATGGGAAGTAAGTGGAATTGTGGTGTTTAATATAAATATATTGTTATTTCGTAGTTCTTTACACTTGAGAAATGTACTTGTAGCACTGAAACATTGATAGTGTTTTAAAGTTTATTTTCTTGGCTTAGTCTGGTTGAGTTCTGAATCTGGGATAATTTTGATTTTTAGTAATATATATATAATTAACCTATAGAATGGTTAGTTAATAGAAGAATTTGAACTTAGGATTTTTATATTCATCCTTCATTCCATCTCATACACATGATCATGAAAAAGATAAATGATTCCCAATATATGCATTTCATGAAGAAACAGCCCCATCAGTTGGGCTAGATCATAATCTCCCACAATTATATACAATGAGTACTTGGCTTATATTAAGATAGCAATTCCTTAAACTTTAATGGGACAGGCTTCAGTCTTCTCACCTGTCTAACAATTCAACCATCCATTTCATTGAAAAATCAATGATGGAATGCTCAAAGTCCTTGGTGGATTTAATATTGTAGTCATACACTTGTAGATATTACATCAATTTAACCCTTCAAATTATTGGATCATTACGTATCCATTATATTAATAGGAGAGGAATGGGCTGGACTTTTACTATTATGTAGCCTATAGAGAGAGGGTTTCAGAAATTAGGAATAAATAAATTTTAAATATTTAATAATTTAATACCATAAATAGTACTTTAAACCCATAAAAATTACATTTTTCACTATTTTTTTACTAAAATTGTTTGCAAACCCTAAAAGAAAATGTACACAATGTTTTAACTAGACTGGAAATTAGGAAGTGGTGAAAATTGAGTGATAATATTTTTCTAAATAGACAAACAAAAATCCAGAGTAAGTTAAATAAAAGTGCTTAAATATCTCAGGATTTTTCCATTACAATTTAATTAATTATCAAATTTTAATTAAAAATTAGCTACTTTCTGAAGGATGAAATAAATCTCAGGATAATTAGAATTGGAATCTAGAGTCAATATGAAGATTGGAAACAAAAACAACTGTTGCAAACTTTTACTACTGATAAGGCAGGTTAGTACACTTATGGGAACTGCGTTCATGATTTTCTTTATATATATATGTTGGAGTAGATAAATGTATTTATAAAAAAATATTTTTTTTTTTTTTACAAGATGTTAAATAGAAACCAATTCATACTCCATGAGAGAGTAATGCAATGAAAAAGTATGTCAACATGGAGTTAGAAATCCAGGTGTAGTACCTTTAACACACATGATTAATGGAAAAGAATGATCTGGAATTTTTATTTTAGTGAATAATTATGATGTATGGAGTTTGAGATTTTGGGATGAGTTGATAAATATTTGAAAAAAATATATGTGCTGAAAAGTGAACATTTGGAAATAACTTTTAATAATTATGTTTAGATATCATTTTTAATCAAAATGTCACTAATAATTAAGAGATAAAGACAAGGCTAATAAACATTAAGGAAAAGAATAAATTGTATAAATGCAACACATTGTATGTAGATCAGAAACTATAAAATGATTGAAAAGAATAAATGAAAAGTGAAGCTGTATGTGATACATGAGAAAAATATATGGACGATCAGAGTTATAAATGATAATATTAAAAGTTGAACACAAACTCAGGGACCAAACATAGCTGTTCTACAATGGAAACTGCCAATATAATGTAATAATGTACAGCAAATGAACAACATTTGAATACCATGGCCAACAATAGAATGACTGGTAATAAATGAATAGAAAATGGTCAAGACTTAAGAACCAATGAGTGAAGAAATCAAGAAATCTTCGCAATGGCAGCATAGAGGATAGTGTTGTAAGATGTTTTAGATTAGATTATGCAACTAAGTCAATTAAGAAATTTTTTTCAATCATGAAAAATAATTTTATAAAAACTACGTATAAACAAAAATAATCAACAAAATTAACAATCAAATTTTTGTCACAAGTATTTAAATAGAAAATAAATATGAAAAAGAATTCAGTTATTCTCAATAAAGTATTTATTTTGTATTATTGGGATTAACAGATAAATAATAAAACTTTCTTCTTATATGTATAGAGCTACCAATTAAGTAAGAGCCACATACAATAGGATATATTTAGTTTGGTTCTTGATTAAAGATATATTTACTTTTTTCCTGTTGTTTACATTATTTTATTAATTGCTTTGGGTGGTTGACACTGTGATGAGAGTAACAGAATTGAGAATTAATTGATTCCTGCATCAGATTCCCAGCTGAAGAAAAAACAATTCATTTGAACAGAATTGTTATTCTGAAAGATCACATGACCTTCCAAGTAACTACTTATACATTTAGCTTTTTTTTTTTTTAAAAAAAAGATTATTGTTACAATTAAATTTTATTTATTTTTATATATTGTGATGGTATGTAGTGTGAGACTTGAATACCAGCATGAGAATTAGAACAATGGCATAATTTATGGATAGTTTCTACTGCTGTTTAGATCATCATTGATGTCAATTTGTGAGATGATATTTAAATTCTTGATTGCCAAGAAGACATTTACATGTTACTACATTATAGGGGATTTGAACACAGATTTACAAGCTCCCTTCATAAATTCACTCTATTTCATACAACTGATACCCATGACCACACCCATGTGAAAAAGATAAATGATCTCCAATATACATATTTTGTGCTGAACCAGCACTCATCAGTTGGTCCAGATCATTAGCTCCCATGTGTATTTTGGAGTTCATTTATCTTTTTCACATGTGTGATCATAGGTATCAGTTGTATGAAGCAGAGTGGATAGCTGAAGGGAATTTGAAAGTTTGTGTTCAAGTCCCCTATAATTGCATCTAAACTCCAAATATACAAATTATATTTGTATTCAAATGTTACTATATTCTAGAATGGGGTTCAGAGTAAGCATAAAATTATTGTGATCCTTAAGATATTTAAATGTAGACAGAGACAATGAAAAAATACCAAAAATTTATAATAAATTATGAATTTTAATAAAAAATAATATTAAATAATAATTTTAGTTAAGATCTTGGCTGAATATTACATCTTATCAAAACTAATCATTTTGGTATTTAAAAATGTTAGCTCTGATGGAATAAATAATTATTTTTTATTCTTATAGACTATGGAAATGCTATTATGATTATGAATATAACCGAAACTATAGAATAAATCAGAAAGCAGTTGATTTCATTATATTGTCACTTAATTTGGAGGTTGCTTAATTTACGATGCATAAACTGTAAATTTAATCATGGTATCTTTTCAGATTATTATTATATTAATATATTATTTGATTTTTATAAAATGAAGTTTGTTTTTAATTAGTTAATCCAAAATTCATTTATCATAAGAAGTAAAAATGAATGATTTAAGTAGGTTTACAATATTTTAAAAAAATCCATAAAATTAAGGCAATAACATGTTCATTACCTTTTTTATGGTGTGTGCGCATGTATGGTGGGGGAGGGTGTTCCATTGTCCTGAGTGAAATGCAGATTCTTTTGAGAAAATGAGTGTTCACTTATATATTTTAGTAGAAATATTTATTTTTCTTCCAGAAGATAAAGCTCATTTGAGACTTAGTCTATTATTTAATATTTTTCCATAAAGTAAATTGATAGTTACCTGTATTGTTAAAGACAAGGGATGATTTTGAAAGATAATAGTTGTCTAGTGAATTCAGATTTATCTTTCTACATCCAGACATGCTGGAATATAGCTTCATGAAAATATTTACTAGATATTTCTTTGAATATTTGTCTGAGACATCCTTGGAGATTTATTTGTTTTATATCTTGTGGAACTTTCCAGCAATATCTGCCTTGACATAATTTATAATCTGATATTCCTTATTTTCAGTCCTCCGCTATAGTTCCTGCATTGCTCATTGTCTAACTGTTACTGTATTTCCTTCTTCTAGCTAAACTAAAATTATTATTGATTGTCTTTTTTTTTTTTTTTTACAGACATCCAGGATACGTTTTTTCAATTAAACAAAAATAAAATGTTCTATCTTTAATTAACATTTTGCCTTGTTCATTATAACAATATTGTTTTTAGAAAAAAAAAAAAACAATTTAATGATTTTCTATTGTTTTAGAGCTTTGAAAAAATCAAATTTAGAGAAGTTTAGTTTTTCCCAAGTCTAAAACTTAATTGAATAATTTATTGTTACTAATTCATTTATTTAATTAGTAAAATACATTCCTGTTTTAAAATAAAATCAATTCATCATGTTTACATAGTATATACATCATCATCATCATCATCAACCATTATCAATCCAGGATGAAGGTCTCTCCAAGTTTAATCCATCTCCGATTTTTAGCTTCTCTTCTCCACATCATCCCTGCACACTTTCTTATTTCATCCATCCATCTCACATGTGGTCTCTTTCTGGGTCTTTTACAATCACTTGGAATCCAGTTTAAGATTTCAATTGTCCATCTATTATCATCTCTTCTAGCAATATGCCCAGCCCAACTCCACTTCAATCTTTTAATTTTTTCAATGAGGTCAGTAACACCTGTTTGTTCTCTTACCCATACATTGCGTTTTCGATCTCTTCTTGTTACTCCCAACATGCATCTCTCCATACTTCTTTGAGTGGTCTGGAGTCTCTGTATTGCTCTTCTATTAAGTGTCCAAGTCTCAGATCCATAAGTAAGAACTGGTAAAACACATTTGTTAAAAACCTTCCTTTTCAAACACATAGGCATATTTCCTTTTAGTATCAAGTTATTTCTACCAAAAGCACTCCAACCAAGTTTAATTCTATGATTAATTTCATCCATTATGTTTCCATCTGTATTAATAATCTGACCAAGGTATTTGTAACTGTTAACTTCTTCTAATTCATCATAATCAATCTTTATTTTCATATTTTGAGCAAATCGATTAAACATTACTTTAGTCTTTTTAACATTTATCTTTAGTCCTACTTTCATCTGATAACTCCTGCAACATTTCCTGCAGCTCTGAAGCATTATTTGCAAAAACAACTATATCATCTGCAAAATCTAAATGACTTAAATAATCTCCATTTACTTTCACTCCTTTAGTTTCCCATTTTAATCCACAAAATACTTCTTGCAACACTGCTGTAAAAAGTTTTGGAGATATGGAGTCACCTTGTCTTACACCTTTCTCAATGTTGACTTTCCCAGTATCATTATGTAATCTAATTGTTGCTGTTGCATTTTTATAAATATTCTTTAAAATATGACAATATCCTGGATCTATACCTTGATGATCCAATGCTTTAATCACTGAAGAAATGTTTATAGAATCAAATGCCTTTTCATAATCTACAAATCCAAAACATAATGGCAACTCATATTCATTTGTCCTTTCTATAACTTCTCTCAATACCTGGATATGATCTACTGTACTAAAACCACTTTTAAATCCAGCTTGTTCCCTTGGTTGGTGGAAATCCAATGTTCTTTGTAGACGAGTTGTAATTATCTTGGTAAAAATTTTGTATAAAACTGATAAAAGGCTGATAGGTCTGTAATTTCTAATATCTTCTTTATCACCCTTTTTAAATATTAATATTATTACTGCATTCTTCCAATCATCTGGTACATCTTTATCATTTAGACATTTGGTATATAACTTTGCTAAAAAAATTTCTATTTCTTCACCTGCTTCTTTTAATATATCAATTATAATTCCATCATTACCTGGAGCCTTTCCTTTCTTCATACATTTAATTGCATGTTTCACTTCTTCATTTAAAATTCTGGGCAATTCAGAAGATGTAATAGAAATAGGAGGTACTTGTTCTTTATTACTATATAATTCTTGATAAAAGTCTTCTACCCATTTCATAATGTCATCTCTCTTTTTAGTAATAATTCCATCTTTTTTTCTTATTGCAGATATAAATTTCCTACCAATACCAAAATGTTGTTTTACATTCTTGAGACTTTTATTTTCTTCTACAGCTTTCCTTGCTAGTTCACAGTTATACTTTCTTATATCATTTTCAACTCTTTTCTGTACCATTTTACAAAATTCGAGATATTCAATCCTTTTTAATGCATCATTTTTGTATATCTTCATATTCCTTCTTTTCTTCATAAATTCTCTAGTCTCAGTAGAAATTTTATTGGTCAATTGCTGCTTTTTTCTACCAGCTATCTTTGTTGCAGTTTTTAAAAGTGTATCAGTTATTTTCATATTAATTTCATTCAAATCTGAATCATGTTCAAAATCTACTAATACTTGAAACCGATTTGTAAGTTCTAATTTAAATTCATTAGAATGTTTCTGAAGATTAGGAATATCAACTGTAAAAATTGTTTTTCTTAATAATTTTTGTCTCTCTAGTTTTGCATTAACACGTATCTTACATCTTACTAATCGATGATCACTTCCTGTGTTAAATTTATTAAGAACATTACAATCTTGAAATATGTATTTTCTGTTAGTCAAAATATAATCCAATTCTGCTGTACCTTCATTGGGATGCTTCCATGTCCATTTCCTTTTAACATTTTTCTCAAAAAAAGAATTCATAATATAAAGTTTTTCTTTTTCAGCAAACTCCACTAGTCTATGTCCTCTCTCATTTCTATTACCATAACCAAAATTACCTACAGCACTTTCATCTTTCATTTGTTTACCAATTCTAGCATTAAAGTCTCCCATAACAATTTTAAAATGTTGTTTACTCTGATCGAAAGCCTTTTGTACATCCATATAAAAATCTTCTACTACTTCATCACTATGAGCACTTGTTGGGGCATAAACCTGAATTATCTGCATTTGGTATCTGCTATTAAGTTGTATAACTAATCTTGCCACTCTGTCTGATACACCATCAATCTCCACAATGTTGTTCTTCCACTTTTTATTTATAATGAATCCTACTCCACTTGTATTTCCAATATTTGTGCCTTTATAATAGAGTACATGTCCACTTTTTAAATCAATTGTCTCTTCACCTTTTCTTCTAACTTCACAAAGTCCAATAATGTCCCATTTAATATAAGACAGTTCTTCTTCTAATTCTTGCAATCTTCCTTCACTTGAAAGTGATCTGCAGTTGTAAGTACCTAAATAAAAAGTCATCATCAAATGGCAGCCTGGGTCTGCAATCAGGGGATTCTTAGCACCCTCCACCTTCGGCCACCAACCGCTGCCTTGGTTGGTGACTTTACAGCCTCCTGGGAATAAGGGCCATGATTTATTTTTGTCTGTCATAATTGTATATATCTATTGGGAAAATATCATTTACACAAACATTCATTCTGCCTTATCAGGCAACTGAGAAGAAAGACCATGGTGTTTCTTGATCTTAAACTCAGAGGTAAAAAGCCAATAAACTCACCATGCTGGCTAATGCGTGTTGGTGACCAGCCCATCCATGTTCATATACTATATGAATAATCACATAGTAATAACAGCTGCAACGACAAGAACGTATGGAGTGGACATTAGGAATTTGCCCTGCTCGGTTCTTTTAAGGCCTCCAAGAGGAATCAAAGGGTCTCCTTTCAGTTAATAGCAAACTCCTTTCTGCATATAAAAAATAATAATTATGCCAAACTATTTAAATATCTCTGTCTTCTATTTATTTAAATTATCTCTATAATCCATGTTTTACTAGACATAATCATCATCAATAATGATTCTGCCTCATATTTAATCCATAAAAATTATTTTAAAATACTTTTTTAAATGCTTTTATTTAACATAAAAATGGTGGGGTTTTTTTTTTTGTGTGTCATATCTTGTAACCGATTTTTAATACAGATTTTTTTCAAATTTTATACGATATTGATAACAATACAATATTTCAGGATTTTCCAGCTGAAGAGTACTGACAACCACATTTCAAATTGCATTATTATTGGTTCAATAAGTTTTCAGTGATGCACAATAGATAGCAGTATATTTTTTTAAAATATACTTTCATTGCATTTTTCTGAAGATTTGTGATGATGCTATTTTAATTGTATTTAAGTATTGAATGTCTTTCGAAAAATGTAACTTTATTTAAATATTCCAAATACATTCAATTGTTAGTAATAGCTTGTTGGTTAGTATATGCACAATGTTTTAAGAGTATTATTCTCCCCTCTTCTTCAGGTGTTGCTGACCTGACCAGTGGCAGTACTGGCATGGGAATCGAACCTGGATCCTCAGATTCTTGAATATTGAATTTTAAGATAACACTACATCTAACTGGAATATTTAAATAATGCTAAATTTTTCTAAAGACATTCAATACTTGTATTAGATGATAGAAACAGTCTAATATATAAATACAAATTCTTTCATTGAATTTTAGACAATTAAAATAGAAAGAAAAAGAAATGAAGGTTAAAATGTTAATTTCTCTTAATTGTTTAATTAGGACTTTGTTTTTTTTTAATGCTACAAAAATCCGTATAAACAGTTTTTCAACACTTATAAATTTTATTTCAAAATTGGAAATACAGTGACATTATTTAGGATCTTAGTTTTTTTAAATTTGAATATGAATAGTTATAAAAAGTCAGTTACAAAATATCCAAATACTAATAAATAATATATATAAAATATTTGATAAAAAACACTTTCATTTAATTTATGAATGCCCCATGCTTTTATTTTAAGTTACATATAGCAATCAAAATTGTGGTTGAAAAAAAATAAGTGGGGGTACATTAATTTTAATTTAAATAAAAGCATTTTTTACATATATTATTTATTTATTGCTAAATTTTATTGTTGTAAACATCATTTCTCTCTTATTTTACTATTCAAAAAGGGTGTATCAGTATAAAAAAAAAAAAAAATCTAAATATTTTAAAATAGGAAAGTTAAAATATTTTTTGAGAGTAAAATTATGTTGCAAAATGTAAAAAGTATTATTATTAAAAGATTATCAATTTTTTTTTTCACAAATGCATTCTATAGATTAAACTAAACTAAAACTTTGGTGGTATTTTTATAACCTACTAATATTTAAATACATATGCTCTCATGTAATACACATTTTAAATAAAATATACATATATGTTAAACTTTTCATATATAATAAATGCTAGAACTCGATAAACTAGAAGAAAGAGATATTTAAATAAAAGCAAATCAATATTTGTTAAAAGTAAAAAAAAAAAGACACAACATAGTTATTACTGATCTGAAAGGAGCATACTTAAACATTGATCATTAGTTAATTTATTACAAAATTTTAACACTGTATTTACTACAGATATTACAACAATGTACAAACACAAAACTTTTTGTTTTAATCTGAATTCTTTAACTAAAATGTAATTATTACAATAATAGAGATAGTTAAATCGGATTAAGAAATATTTAACCATTTAAAATAAATAGAGGGATTTAAACTTATGATTTTCAATCTTTATTTATCCTCCACTCCATCTCAAAGAATCAATACACGTGACCACGCACATGTGAAAAAGATAAACGATCCCCAGTATATGTATTTCCTGAAGAACCAGCATTCGTCAGTTGGGCCAGGTTATAATCTTCCATACATACAATCAGTGTTCGGCTTATATTAAGATAGCAATTCCTTAAACTTTAATGGACAGGCTTCAATTT
This sequence comes from Epiperipatus broadwayi, assembly GCA_028023455.1. NCBI lineage: Eukaryota > Metazoa > Onychophora > Udeonychophora > Euonychophora > Peripatidae > Epiperipatus > Epiperipatus broadwayi. The sequence continues at coordinate 804,829 of JAQFVV010012519.1, read as the reverse complement.
TTCCACACTTCCTACAATCCAATCATCCATTTCATTGAAAAACCAACAATGGAATGCTCAAAGCCCTTGATGGATTTGATATTTTAGTCCTACCCATGTAGACATTACATCAATTTAACACCTCATATTATCAGACCATTACTTATCCATTTATATTAATAAGAGAATGGGATGGATTATACTATGATGTAATCTATTTCCAAGGCAATATGTAATTAACCTATTCATTAAATATAATGAATGTTTACAATACTAAATAGAGGGGTTTGAACTTAGGATTTTTCAGTCTTTATTCATACTCCAGCCCATCCTTCCATTAATATAAATTGATACATAGTGGTCTGATAATATGAGGAGTTGGATTGACATAATGTCTACATGGGTATGATTACAATATCAAATCTACCAAGGGTTTTGAGCATTCCATTGTTGGTTTTTCAATGAAATGGATGGTTGAATTGTTGGAAGGATGAGAATATTGAAGCTGTTCATTAAAGTTTAAGGAATTGCTATCTTAATATAAGCCGAGCACTGATTTTTTTTTTTGTTAGATTATGATTTTGCCCAACTGATGAGCGCTGGTTCTGCACGAAATGCATATTTTGGGAATCATTTACCTTTTTCACATGTATGTAGTCATGTGTATCAGTTATTTGAGATGAAGTGAAGAATGAATAAAGACTGAAGATTCTAAATTCAAATCTTTATTTACTATAATAAGCATTCGGTATACTGAATGAATAGGTTAATTACATTATGCCTTGGAAATATGTTACGTCATAAGTCCCACCCATCCTTTTCCTATTAATATAAATGGATATGTAATGGTTTGGTAAATGATGGGTTAGATTGATGTACTGTCTGCAATATCAAATGCACCAAGGGTTTTGAGCATTTCATCATTGGTTTTTCAGTGAAATGGATGGTTGGACTGTTGGAAGGGTGAGAAGATTGAAGCCTATCTATTAAAGTTTAAAAAATTACTATCTTAATATAAGCCGAGCATTGATTGTATATGTGTGTGGGAGATTATGATCTGGCCAACTGATGAGTGCTGATTCTGCACGAATATTGGGGGATTTATTTTTTTTACACGTGTGGACAAATGTATTGGTTGTTTGAAATGGATTGGAGAATGAATAAAGACTAAAAATCGTAAGTTCAAATACTTTTATTTACTATAATAAACTTTCAGTATATTGAACAAATAAGTTATTTAGACATATTTAAAGAAAGAAAAGCAATGCAGTCATTAAATTTTATTATATATCTAGCCACAGCTCTATCAATGAAATGTTATGTGTAAATCTTTTTAATTCTAGATTTAATTCATGTTTGATTTTTATTCTTATATATATATAATTTGTGCAACTTCTCTATTAAGACAGAAATGGTAACTTCGGGAAATTTAGTCCATTTTGTATACATATGTGGAACACATATTTTTTACATACACAGTGGAAGAATGGGATAAGAAAAGCATTAAACATCAAATGAATTCTCTGAATCTCAAAAGTTCTCACTTGCATGTGATTAAAATAAGCCAGTAAATTTGCACATTAAAAGTACAATATTAATGGATTACCAAACAGTCAAAATGATCTCAATATGTAACAATTTAGTATACATCTATATCTGATTATCCAATTTATTTTTAAAAGTAAATTTATTGACTATGGATACAAAGAAGAAATAGTAAAGCAAATACAAAGGGAAAAAAACAAATAAATTGTCTTGAATCATGATGAGCGTTCGGACAGTTTGAGCAATATGCATGCAGTCTTTTCAGCAGTCTTGTCATTATTCTTTCAATTGAGAGTTCAATATGTTTACCTTACAAAACATAGGCAGGGAACCAAAACACATTCCCCAGCCTTACAACCATTATAAGAGAGCTGATCCATTGGCTCTTAATCACCTGAACTGGGCATACCTAGCCATAGCTAGAGCCATCTTAATAGCTTATGTCGAGTAACCTTTGGACAGTCCATTAAGGAAACCCCCCAGTGCTGACACAAAACTATTCTGACAACACCACACGTTTCCAGGTATTATTATAGATTCTTTCCAGCAAAATCATATGATCCCTCTTTCTGACAGCATTGATCTTGCACAAAAGTTCATTATGTAAATTACTGTTACTCTTCCCAAAAATCAGATGGCATCTCATTGTCCAGATTTTTAACATAAAAAATGCACTGACACATTTTTTTTTTTTTCATATAAAATAAATGTTAAAACTTGATAAATTAGATCAGAGAGATTAATAATAAAATAAAACAAACAAACAAAAAAATCATAACATAGTTATTATAGATAGATCATTTATTACAAATTTTTAAGTCGGTGCATTTGGAATAGATATTGTGATAAAATATAAACACAAAATATCTTATAGTTATCATCTCTACGTCATGGAAGAGATGCATTAATTATATAAATGTGAGTAAAAGCCAAATGGGATCGAAATCTAAAGTTAAAAAATTTATGAATAACATTTAATTGATAGAGTTGTGGCTGTATATAACATCAAATTTTATGACTTGTCTTTGGCTACATTGAATTCTAAGGATTTTGAAAACTTCTTTAGTCACAGTTATGTCAATATTTTAAACTCTGATAAAAGCACATACTCTTCTAATAATTCATTTTGAATTTTTGTATTTAACATCTGGAATTAATAATCTACTTACGATTTGTAACCTTTGGATTTCTTCATGTGCATATATAAATATCTTATTTGTGAAATTTAGCTTTCAACTTTTAATAATTCAGATTTGAACTGTGGCATACAAGTTTTATTTTTTACTACTCTTCTAACAAAAATTTAATCATATTTTCAATTATTAATATTTATAATTAATAGAGCAAAAAAGTATAAAATTATTTTATTAGCAAATTACAAATAGAAATGGTTTATTATATAAGGTTTCAACAAAAGTTATATAACATCCTTTTTTTTATCACTTTTAAATATCTCACTACTTGGTATTTTACTTATCTTTGCTTTCTGTGATACCATTGAGAAGCATTCGAACTTCCATCTAATTTCTAATTACCAACACTGTTGTCAATCACTGAAATCAAATTTTTCCATAACATTGTAACTTTAGATTTTATAGTCATAATTAAATGCATAGATATTTCATTTACACAGATGTGACTCGTTGTAATTTTAAGCCCACTTCTTTGCTTAGCATATTTTCATTGTTGTTGTTTTTTTGCATTATAATGTGCTCAGAATATTTTCTCATATTGTTTTTAAATACTGTATCATATATTGGCAGTTACTGAAGCCAAAATCCTATAAGATATCCTTTGTTGTTTGAAAACAAACCTATTTTAGTTAATTAATATTCTACATGAAGCAAACAACGTAATTACCCAATTGATAAACTACCAGTTTTAACAGAAACGAAATACAACAATTATATGAAGAGAAATCATCTTCTGTTCAATAAAGTTTAAGAAGTTACTATCTACTAAACATATACATTTTTTTATAAACTCGATCTCAAATACATCCCCCCTTCCTTAAAAACTTTAATTATTATATCTCTTACTTACATTAGTGTATATGTGTAAATTATACAGAAATGAGCTTAAATGAAAATCTTTTAATAATGTCAACTTTATTAAAGCATATGTATATGTTTACACATTTATTTTTAACTTGCTACATCCTTAACTTGAATAAAAAGTATGGCAAAATAATTCCAATTATTTATTTTTGGAGTGGATCAAATAATATAATTATTATTATTATATATTTTTTTTCATATGTCAAATGCGTTGACCGGGAAACGAACCCGGGCCAGCTGCTTGGAAGGCAGGTATGCTAACCGCTAGGCCATCAACCTTGACATAATTAATATTATCGAATGCCATTAAATCAACTTTTCGCAAATCCTGTAAAAAAAACATTTATTCACAGTGTCTTATCATTTGTTTAGTTTTTCATGTCATTGTGTTGGTAGAGTCTATCCACACATAGCTGGTCATTCTTTTTTTTTCATCCACCTTTCCTAACAATTTATATATTTCTAATGAATAATCCATTATAAACTATTAAATATATAGGGTATATGAGCACAGACTTTCACACCACCCACCACTCTCCACTCTATCTCATAACACTGACACTCTTAAACACATATATGTCGAAAAGATAAATAATCATCAATATCCGTATTTCATGCTAAACCATCTCTACATTAAAATAGTGTGCTAAACATGTCACTTTGGTAAAATAAGATACCACTGATCTATATCCCATAAATTTCATCATTACTGAATGGAGTTTGTCCGGTCCATAATAGTTTATTTTATGCTTTTTGACTTCTGATATTTAACTTTATAAAATAATGAAGCTTCATATCTCATTAAAATATTTTTTTATTATTAAAATTGTTTGCTTTGAGATTAAAATGTTAAATTTTTCTTTTTTTTTTTAAAAAAAAAATCTTAATATTAATCGTCAAACTTATATATAATGAATGCAGCTGTACTAAAAGTGTGTGTATGCGTGATTATGATTCGACAGAAATATGAGAATTTAAAATCATTAATATCTACTATTATTAACTAAAGGATAAAATAAATATTTAAAAAACGCTAAAAATCCTTACCACCTCGCTGTCTCTTTGAGGCTGGGGAATGAAGAAGCGTTTGCCCTCGGCCGTCTATTTAAAGGCTGTTTTACTATACATATGAATATTTTGCTAATGATTTTAATATGCACACACACACACATATATATATTATTGTTGTTTGTTTCCTGCTTTATTTCGCTAGTAAAATAATGTTTTATGTATATTGCTTGATCTTCTTGACATGTAGTAAATCAGGTGAGCAATTTTCATTCCCAGCATTCCTTTGAGTGATTGAAGTTGAGTGTTTGATGTTAAATTCATAAAAACTGTTTTTGAATGAAGGAATACGAAGAGAAAGAATCTGGCATTTAAAAATAGAACAGTTGATCATGTGACACCATGTGTTATATGAATTTTTCTGTCATCTTTTACCAGATTGTGAAAATCATTATAATCTGCACACCCAGGTAGCAAAGAAGAAAAACATCTGCAATCTGTCTTGTAAAAATTACCTGCTATTTATATGACTGCTTCGCGTTCGGAAAAAAAATATGCAATGCAGATGTATTAATGAAAATTGATGTTTGTTTTATTATTATATAATGTATAATCATGTGATAAACAAAATGTCATTATGTACAGTACACTTATAATCAATGTAGTAAATGGCTGGCTGTAAAGGCTCATCCATTTAGCAGCTTGCTCTTTCAATTGGTAAACCCCCGTTTTTCAAAATGGTATAATCTAGAGCTAATATTGATTGCATAAAACCTCTCTGTCTGGAATTACGATAAACTGAAGTATTCTAAGACTTACTCATGATTTCGCTGCACTAATAAGGGCTGGTGGTGTCCAAGAGGAGATCTTCTATGGGTATGATATGACACTGAATGTTATATTTGCTTTGCACTCACCGTTGTGACAATATGTGTTTGTTTTATCCCAGCTCAGCTGATTGCTGCAACAGTTCCGTATATATGATGCACAAGTCCATTTGCTGACTTTTACTGTCTGAGCATCTTTGAGCATGCTCATTATTTATTTATTTTCTTTAATAATAATTCAGTTACACAACCTATGTGATGTTGTAGTAGGCTCTCTGAGGTTAGCTAGCACTGCCATTTATTGATTAAGCTTAATTGTGCTTTGATATTTTTTCCTCCTCTTTTTTTTTTTTTTTTTACAACCCACAACCCCTTTGACTAATGGCTGCTTCTACTATGTGTGAAATTAGAATCCATTAAGGTAGCTTAGACTAGTCTGGCTGCTTCCTGCAGAAATAGTTTACGGGGAGTGGGAAGATAGTTAATGAAAAAGCCTGCTAAATAACAGTTTTGAACTTTTATTATTATTTTTTTTTTTTGAATCGAAGTTAAATATATGTATTTTCTTTTGTTGCTATTGTTTTTAGGATTTTAATTCTTAGTAATTTTCGATAAATTACTAGTCGTTTTATTTATTTCCATTAAATTTCTACAGGTGTCCTATAAATTCAGCCATTGTAAGTTTAATGTTTATTTTTATAAATCGCAATGAATCTGAACAAAGAAATAAAAATAATTTTTCGTCATAAGTAATTAAAACGAAACCACTTCAAAAATTTATAAATTATCTCTGGACCGTGAGCCAATATTACGGTTGCAAAGTTTAAGAAAATAGAATCTATATATGATAAGACAGCCAACGGAACTTCGAGATTAATAGATAGGATGGATAGTCCTCATTGCTGAAAGAGTTCCAAAACATTTCATAATCAAAATAAGAATGTTAAAAAAACAGTATCCATTGCGTTTTTGAAGCTTTATTAATAGGAATTCATATAAATTTCAGCTTTTACCGAAATTAAGAGTTGATTCGAGGGACGCCTGGAATTTTTCAGTGGTCTACACACACGTGGACTGTCAAATTTTCTTAACTGGTCTATTTAGTGAAATTGTGTTTATGTAAATGGTGAAATAAATCGATAGAACATTCACTCATTAATGGTCTAAGTACAATTCACGCTGGTATACTATCAAAGGAAGAAAAAAGGAGTAACACGGCTCGTGCTTCGAATGAGATTTGCCAAGCGCTGGATCAATGGTTCATCCTCTATGGGTAGATTCTTTAAAAAATAAAAACCAAATTACTTTTAAAAATCCGGCCACTGTAAAAAATTCATTGTTCTAAAAATGTTTCGGATTCATTCTTTGCTAAGCTTCAGCTGTTCTGGAATTCCTATTTTGCTAAATGGATTGTCAATATATTTTATTTTTAAAAGTTATATTGTTTTAATTTAAGGAAGTCCTGAAATCATAGTGTAGGAGGAGAGTAGGACAGACAATGTTTGAAAATAAGCTTGAAACTTAGTGCGCGTTTAAAAGTAGAATGAGGGATAAGTACTTTCCCATTGGGGAAAAAAATGCGAGAAGTGTTTGTATTTCGATTAGAATTTGTTAGCTCCCCTATTTCTTTTTCTTTCATTTCGTTTGTTCCAGTTACATAAACACAAGTTAGTAAATGCTTTTTTGTTCATTCATTTATTAAATCATTCTGAATGAAACTAGTCGCTTTTTAGAACTTCCTATTTATAAAATATTCATAAACTCAGCAAATATATTTAAATGCAATATTAAAAGTTCTGCTAAATTTTATTTAACCATTTGTTGATGGATATAAAAATTGAGATTAATCTTACATTTTTTTTGTTTTAATTATTATACTCGACCTGCATTTTTTATATATAAAGATTTGTATGATCTTTTCTTGTGGTCGACAAGATAACTAGGCACCAGGGTATTGCGACTAAGCAAAAATACTTCACTAGCGTGGGTGGTAAGGTACTAATAACATATTGCTCTTAATAAATTAGTTCACTTTTAAAAGATCATAAACGTTCATGGAACTTGGAAATTTTAGGAACTATACTGAAATTTTATTTTCAAAACAGCTGTTTAAAATATGTTTTTTGTCTTTTCATTTTTCTATTATAATTTAGTTTCTGGGTTGAAAAAGTGATTAGTTTAGTTGGCATATTCTTTGCATAGATAAGGGGTGGACAATTGTTTTGGCTCAGGGGCCGCAGAGGTTGGTGGAGGGCCGCATTGGGGGGGGGTCATTTTGTGGAAGCAAAGGTTAGCGGAGGGCCGCACCTTTTTTTCGCGACACAATAAACACACTTCTTTATTCCCTGTATTACCAAAGAAATATTTGTTTGTCCATTCTTCATTAAACACATGACATTCATCACTGATTTTACATTTTTTCGGAGATTCATGGTTTCACTAAAGTTGGAAATGTATATAATTGCTAATGCAAAGACAAAATTGAAATTAACTAGATCAACTGGAAATGCACTCTACACCATATCTACACTGCGCATGTGTATTGATCTGGCCATCCTAGTGGAAAATACGAGACAAATCCTCGGTCGCGCACGGGAAGGAAATCTCAGTTCAAGGCGGATTTTTCTGATTGTCTTGGCGGGCCACATAAAAACTTTTAGCAGGCTGCATGTGGCCCGTGGCCACTATTTGCCCACCCCTGGCATAGATATTAAAAGTGTCTTTGTCTAGAGCCCATATGTTTTATTTGTGTAAATATACATAAATTATGAAAACATGAAAATTGCCAATTTGGCTTTTCATTTTCATATTTCTGTAAAGATAGATAATGTTATGACAAGTAACCCTATTCATGAATTAACTTTAAATAATTTGTATATTGGCAACGTTTCTGTTATTATTATTGATTTGATTAAAGAAAAATGAATAATAAATACAATAAAGAAACTGAAAAAGTATTTTCTTCTGTACTTTTCTACAATTAATTATAAATTCTATGACTATGGTATTCAGCAATATCATCGGAATCAGTTAATATAATAATTTGGGTTACAAATTTAAATTTATTTTGTCAAATGTTTAGCAGATATATCCTACATGGGGTTGGATTTTTTTTTCACCTGATATTAGAAATAAGTCAAAATAATTAAGGAGGATACATTACTAGTAAGTGGTTGATCTTATTATATATTTCCTTAAATTATTGATTAAAGATTAATGCATCCAATCTGATAATGAGAATATATATCAAATATACAAAAATTGATAGACGAAAACAGCACATTTCTATCTATTATTCGTTAACTTAGATTCATATTATTGGAATGTCTTTTTCCAAAAATATCAGTCAGAAATCATTTAAGTAAAAGGCTAAAGATATTCTTTAAGTACAATTTCCAAGTATTATTTTGCCAAACTAAGATGAAATTGTTACTAATAGTAGAAATTCCTGGAATCATTAACTAAATGTATTTACTTTTAAATGGCTTCAAATATAAATATTACTCTGTCAGGCATCATATTTCAATGGATTATTTTACTTTTAATATTTTGATGGACTATATCATCTTCACAAATCTAAAAAAATAAATTTATTATAATACACACATTATTTTATATATTATAATGTTAATTATGTATTTTTATTTTATTTTAGTCAACTAGAAATATCCTATATAAATAGTTGCTTTTTTAATTTTTTTAAATAAATAGTCATATCTTTGTGTGTCCTATGCTTATATATTACATATATTAATAAATAGAATATAGATATTAATGCTATTAAAAATATGCATTTTAGTCATTCAATATGTAAATATTAATTAATAAAATAGATATTTATATTTTATGGTTGGGGGTGTGTGTGATTTAAAAACAAACAGTTTTGATGACTTTCTCAACTCCACCAGAAAAGTTGGACTCTACAATTCTTTCACTCCCATGATTTTACACACACATATATAAGTGTGTATGTGTGTTGGCTTATTAAAGATAAATATAACTTTTGTCTAAAGGAAAATTTATTGTATTGATAGTCTAAATCATGTGATTTCCTTCTATGACTTTAAAAGTCCTGTATTATAAAAGATTTTCTAAGATCATACTAAAGAAATTGAATGATCTAAATTTTATAAATTTATCATCATCTTACTATGCAATTTGATAAAGAAAAGCATTGCATGCTGTCATGCTAGTTCTAAAAACCATCTTATATATAAACATGCTAATATATTGATAGAGAGATTTGAACCTAGACCTTTTCAGTCTATTCATCCTCCATTCTATCTCAAGCAACTGATACATATAACTGAAAAATCCTGAGTTCAAATCCCTCTATTTACATATATAGAAACATTCAATATAACATGCTACTTTAGAAAATATGCTAATAGAGATTTTTTAATGCAATAATAAAAAAAAATAGTCTCTGGAAGTCAAGGATCATGAATCACAGCTCCAGCTCTGTTATTACTAGTATGCTAACTTCTTATGAATTTCCAAGTAATAAACATTTAATTAATTCAATAGACTGTCATTGCTTAAGTGGACTTTAAATTGACATTTAATTAAATTAACTTATCTATCTGCTGTCGTAATTATAACTTAAACACCTTTCATGGTATTAGTGCAAAATAGAATTCCAGACTCTACAGCATAAGATTCTTGGATCAATCTGGCTCTTCCTGTATTCAAATTTCATGAGTGATAAAACCACTCCGTTACTTTTATTTATTATAAGTTTTACTTAATTTAGTAGAAGCATTATTTTTGATTGTGAGTAAAAAAAGTACTTAAGTTAAACGTCTCCATATTTACATAGAAAGGACATACTATAAGGATCTCCACGTTTGCCATCATCATTTTGCATCACCATTACTGATCGACTGCAAGATTAAAAATTTCTTAATCCAGTTTCCCTGAGTCATAACTTTTCTACAGCACACCAACCGTTTTATTTCATCCATCTATCTCACATGTTGAACTCTTTCTAGATGTTTTGCAATCTCTTGGAATCCAGTTTTAAGACTTCTACTGTCTATATATTACCTCCTACCTATGATCTCTTCTGCAAAATATCTGACCCAACTCTATTTTAGTTTCTTCTTTCAAAGATATCAATGATAGTTATTTGTTCTCTCATTCAAGTACTTCACTTTTGTCTCTCTTTTCTTATTCCCAATATTTCTTCTCTCTGTACTTAGTTGAATGATCTGAAGTCTCTGTATTGCTCTCTTATTAAATGTCCAATTGCCAGACCCCCTAAGCAAGAACTGATAAGACACTTCTCTTTAAAAATCTTTTTCATAGGTATATTTTATTTTAATATTATTTCTGTCAAACGCAGTCCATCCAGATTAATTTCAACCGTTATGTTTTTATTTATATTAATAATGTGTTTATAATAGTTATCTTCTTCTGTTTCATGATTATCAATCTTTATTTTTTTTTCTGAAAAAAATATATTTAATCATTATTTTTAATCTTTAGTACTGCTTTCTTATTTTTAACTGCTTTCTTATTTTTACCTGATAACTCTTGTAACATTTACTGAAGGTCCAAAGAATAATTTGCAAAAACAACATCATCAAATGCAAAATTTAGATGACTTAAATAATCTCCTTTTTTTTTCATTTTAATCAATAAAATATTCTTGTAAACCTACTGTAAAAGGTTTTGGAGATATGGAATCACCCTGACATATATCCTTATTAATGTTAATCTTCTTAGGGTCACCATGTAACCTAATTAATGTTATTGCATTTTAATTAATATGTTTCAGAATAGATATATATCTTGATGATGATGATTTGACACTTTAATTAGTGTGTAAATACTTGTAGAATCAGATGCTTTTTCATGATCTCCAAATCCAAAGCATAATAGTAATTTATATTCATTGGTCCTTTCTGTAATTTCTATCAGTACTTGGATGCGATCCACTGTGCTAAAACCAGTTTTGAATCCAATTTATATTTTGATTTGTTTGAGTCTAAAGTTCACTGCAGACAAGTTATAATTATTGTGGTACATATTTTGAATATGTCTAATAAAAGACTGATAGGTTAATATCTTTTCTAGTGTTCTTCTTAAATATTAATAATATTATTGTATTTTTTGAAATCTTTTTGCACATTTTTATCATTTAGACATTTGTTAAATAATTTTGTCAATAGCTTTTCTATTTCTTCACTTGCTTTTTTTAAGACATCAGTTATAATTCTATCATTTCCTGGAGCTTTTTTATTCTTCATAAATTTAATTGCATGTCTCACTTCGACATTTAAAATCCTGGGCAATTCAGAAGATAAAGTAGTTGCAGCTGTTAATTTATTTTCTTGTTTTTTATCATTATACAATTTTTGGTAGAATTTTCCCTCACATTTCATGATGTTATCTCTCTTTTTAATACCAGTTGTTTTTTTATCTTTTTGCCGAATAGCAAGATTCTTTTCCATTGCTTTGCTTGCCAATTCATAGTAATATTTTTTATATCATTATTAATTATTTTGCTTACTATTTTAAAGAACTCTAAATATTCAATTCTTTTTAATAGATATTTTTATGTTTTTTTTTCTTCATACATTCTCGTCTCAATAGAAAAGGTATTGGTAATTGCTGCTTTTTAATACCAGTTTATCTTTCTTGCAGTTTTTATAGATATCAATTATCTTCTTATTGGTGTTAGTTAAGTTTGAACAATCTGTCATTACTTTAAAGTAATTAGCAAATTCTAATTTCAATTCATTGAAGTGATTTTGAAGTTAGGAATATAAATAGTTAATACTGATAGTAGTTTGTCTCTCTAATTTTGCAGTAACATGGAACTTACATTTTATTGATTGAAACAGGCAAAACTCTATACAGTAGTGCCACTCAGTGCAAGCCAGATTAATCAATGCCAGAAGGCTTGTGCATAAAATCCTATCTAGTATCTACTCATCCAATATCCCCAAACTAGTTTATAGCCTTTGGCTTTTGTCAGTGAGGAGCTTTGGATCTGAGAGCACTGCACTTTAGATTGAGGATATTGGATGAGTATGATATTTTAAATTATATTTGAAAATAATTAAAAAATATAAGTTACATATTTAAAAAAAACAATGTTGGAGATTGTTTGTTTTTTACATATAGTTTAATAATTCCGAGATGTCAAAACAATGATTGTGAATATATCAAGTGTGCCTTAAGTATTATAAAATTTAATGCCAAATTTCTACTAAAAATACATGAGTTCTGAAACTAAGCAAGATTAAAGACTTAATCATCAAATCATGCTGCCCATCTTTTAATATGTTTTATTTTAGCAATTCAATTAAAGATATAGTTTAGAATATGAAATTCTTTATATCATTAAGGTTCATATATATATATATGATAAATACTTATTTATAAATTTAATACTTCTTCTGTTCTATTCATACACATTTAAAACACACGAATAAAGATTTATAGTCATTAATTATTTTTATATAATGTGCAACACTGAACATTGTGATCCTCATTATATATAGAGTATCTTTACCTCAAACAATTCATATAAAGTGAAATCTCCCACCAGCCTATAAATAGACTAAGTTACTTGTAATTGCATAACTCGGTTTTACATCGCTACCTACTTAATGCCATATCAGGTCATGCACAACTGAACTCTTTTAATTCACTCAATAATTTATTATGCACAAGTTTTTTTTTATGTGTCAAAACATCGGCGGGGAAGCGAACCCCTGGTCAATTCCTTGTAAGGTAGCTGAGCTAACCACTCGACCACCAATTCTTGACACAAGTTTTTTTTTTTTAATATTCAGTGACTAACAATTGTATAATTGCATATAAGAAATGTATGTTCAGTTTAATTTTTGTAAATTTATATTAATTAATTAAATGATCTTAAAAATAAAAAGGCAGTAATGTCTGGATAGGTTTTTTATTTTAGTGAAATTAACAAGCCAGACAGCTCCTGAAATATAATAGAATATCTGCCCAATCAAAACTCGTACTGTCATTGATGATGAGATGAGATGCACTGTGACTTCTCCTTTATTGGAGTCAGGAATCTCAGCTATCATGTCCAAAGAAACCTGTTAGCCACTTTATCTTTCCATTCCCAGCCCTAAATTTTTCGCATATTCTTCTCTATCCTGCTCCATCCTATTTCCACAATATAATCTTTGTCAACTCCATGGCTTTTATATCTAATTCCCTCTTATCTTTTTTCCAAATCCAGCATAAAAAACAAAAATCTACCTTTTATATAATCCTTTTGTTTATATTTGTTTTCCCACAACTTCATTATGTATGCCCTTTCTACTTGCAAGCATTTACATTCAATTGACAGATGCCTAATATTTTTTATACCTTCCATATACAACTTGCAGACTAAATCACTCATGTTTTTCCATTTATGAGTATATTTCCTTGTTGCTAAAGATCCTGTTCTAGCCTTAAATAGTACTACTTTCCTTGCTATTATCATAAATTAACTCGCACCCAATATTTGTTTATTTTTATATATATTTAAACTCTTTACTCTTATTACTAGTTCTCCAATTCTTTATTAATGCATCTATTTTTCAGTTCCATTTCTTGCAACTATTACACTCAACAATCATCCCATCTTTTGTATAAGTATACTGACATAAATTCTTTATCCAAATCTTCTGCATACTGTATCACCTTTCTCACCTATCTTGTTGCCTGACCATTACTTATAACCCAATTAAATACTATTTTGGCTATTTTTTTATCCATAAACTGCAATCTACCAAACATTTTCATTTTGCTTTTTGCATCTCTCATATAAAAACTTGACCATCCCATTTCTCTTTGAATTGTTTTCCTTAATCATCCACATATCTGCATCTAGTGCATATCTTCCTACTTCTCTTTGAACTTTTTCTAAGTGATCTAACACCTCTTTACTTACAATGCAAGGTTGTCATATGTTAACCCTACTACTGCCATTCCTTTCATAAAATTCTATCTAAATCATATTTACTATATGAAAATATTGTTAATTTCTTTATCAGTCCCTTTCTTTTCTTTGCTTCATTTATCAATTTTTTCTCCTATTCATAACACTTAACTTTATATCCCCCAATAAAAATTCATTGTCTTTTTTTTCCCCAGTATTAATCATACATTACTTTTGATTTTTTTTTCCAGTAAATTTAATCCCCATCTCTTTCCAACCTTGCATAGGTTCTCAGCATAGCTTCCATATCTCCCCATCTTTCTGTGCATAAGAAGATATCATCTGAAAATAAAAGATGTGATAATGTATATACTCCCTTGCCACCTACTAATGGTATTTCTACCTCTTTTCCTAGTCTTTCTGTTGCTCTCTTAATTTTTCTCAAATACAACAAAAACAAAATAGGTGACACAGTGCATCCTTGTCTTAGTCTCAACCCATTTTTAACTTTAATTGATTCCATATTTCCTAATTGATATGTATAATAATTATTTTCATACAATCTTTTAATAAGATCCACTAAATCTCCATCCATTACCAAATTTACTAAACTTATGTATAATCTATTTCTATTTACTCTATCATATGCCTTCTCTATATCTATAAAACCATATATAACTATCTACCTGTATTTCTACTCATATCTATAAGTTGCATAACTACAAATAAACTATCTTCTATACACCTGTCCGATCAAAAACGTCTTTGCATTTCTCCCACTATATTATTTTCTTCCATTCATTTTGCAACCCTCCCTGCAACCATATATGTGAAAACTTTACAAAACACTGATGTTACTGCTATCGATCTATAATTACTTAGGTTTCTGTGATCCTTACTCTTTTTTTTTAAATAGTAGCTTTCCTCTTATATTGTTCCAGATATCCAGAAGATCTCTTATGTGTCATCTTATTAAAACATGATAGGTTTAATTTTGCCCTATATCCTAAATTCATTACCATTTCTGCTGCCCATCCATCTAAACCTCTTGCCTTTCCACTTTTTAATTTCTTTCCTGCCTCATTCAGTTTATTTTTTGTAAACCTAATATTTCCATTATTATATGCTTTTATGTTTGTTGTCCTTCACATCTAGCATCTTTACTGTATCCATTACATTTATTTAAGATTGTCTCTAATTCTTCTCTAGAGCTGTTCCCTCATCATCTAGTAATACTATTTCTCTTTTCCCCTACATTTTTTCTTTTAATGTAGTTATAAAATTTTTTACTTCCACTCTTCCACTTTTATTTATATCCAATAATTTACTATTTAATTTTATTCTCTCTATATAATTATCTATTTTGGCCAACTTCTTTTTTTCTAAATACTTTTCCCATTTAGCATTAACATCTTTTTTACTCTTTTGTTTTTAATAGCACACTTACATTCTCTGCATGCTGTTTTTCTCTCTTTTACACTTTACTAACTCTCACCATTTGCCAATTTTCTACTTAACCATACCAGTTCTTATATTTATTAATTCTTCTATGGTTTCTTCAACTTTTACTTTTTATTCTTCTAACTTATTCTTATCATTCTTTCTCCATCCACATCTTTCACTATCCTTTCTACTTTCATTACTATTTCCCATCACATTACCAACCATTTCTATTATAAAGAAATTATGATCACTATTACATATTCTCTCTTCATTATCAAACACTTTAATTTTCCATATTTTATTCATTCCCTCTTTCTCTAGTAATACATAATCTATTGTGTGAAATATATTATTTCTAGACCATGTGTATTATCTTTCATAAATATATGACAAACTTCCAATGCTCAAATTTACTCTCTGACAAAAATTCTTCAAACGCTGTTCATTCTAATGATCTACATCATCAATTTCTTTAATATGTAAATTCATATCTGCTGTAACCATTATTCTCTTTGAAACAATGTATATCCTTAACTAGGCATTCATATATGCTACTGTTCCACTCCATTATAATTTGACTATCTCCAGTGGCTATATATACTACAGCCACCATCCATTTTTGTCTTCCTAACCTTATCTCAAACCACAAATGTTCTTGGTATTTAACAGTATTTAAATATTTTTTTGACATAATTCCTACAACCCCCCCCTTTTTTTTTTCTCTTTTCTTTTCCATTTATACTACGTCATGCCAAGTCTTCCATTACTGTTAATACCTCAAGTTCTTCATTTTTAGCTGCTTTGTTTAATTCCAGCTATTTTTCTGGTCTCCTACCACTTTGCATATTCAAATATCCATTTTTAACAATTTCTTCTTTCCTAACTACTCTTTTATAAATTCCTTTGACTTTTTCTTATTCATTACATTTATAAATAATTTATTTGTCATTAATTTTACAGACAATTCTCTCTCCACAGCTACATTTATATCCAAATCAGCTACCCTTTGTTTATTTCTTATATCCCACCCATTCGTCTTCTTTCTGGTAACACTGCAACTTAAACCCCCACCTGTATTTATAACTTTTCCAAACTATATTCTTAAACTCCCTAAAACTTCTCTTAGTAATAAAAGAATATTACAATCAAGTTATCAGATAGAGACATCTGGTAATAAGAATAATGAAATTGAAAATGAAAAATGATATATGTGGAGTAATAAACAATTACAATGTTTCCAATAAATCTAGAAGTACCTCATAATTTCTAAGGATAGGAATGTTGGAAAATCATATAAATATTTGAAAATTATTGTATAAATTTAGTTCCTTTCATGCCTTCATTCATAGACATTTAATACTTTAGGTGGTTCAAATCAATGATAGATATTGTAGGAAATTATTAAAGGTTCCGTTTTTGTTTTTTTTTTTATCTAACATTTATGAATTTGGCTCCCACTTCTATTCTAAATTTGACAGGAAATGACAACACATCATTTTTTTGTTTTTCTATCATATTTTTGTATTTAAAATGAAAATTTCAGATTCATTTGATTTCTGGTTTAGTTTTTCTCTTATAAAACAGGGAAATGGAATAAATTTAATGCACCAATTGAGAAATATATTGAATATTAGCATTGCACATTTTCCCCAAGTTTTTTTTGTACTTTCTGTATTTTCAGATACTTAGCCAATCTTTTTCTATCTTTAAATATATGTGAAATCCATTTCTTACTCTTAATTTCCTCACTGATAAATATTTTCCCCCACATCATGTACTTATAATATAACTCGTTTAAATTGACATTTTTATAGCCTCTAATCATTTTTTCTTTTCTTTCTGTGATCATTAAAGTTTCCAATTCATCATATAAAGGTATATGTTTAAAATCTATGATTTTTTTTCTTCTTCTAGTGTTTTATTAATCTATGATAATAAATGTCAAGTTCTAGTGATGTGTACAATTTTAAAAAGCAATTTAAACAAACTTCAAAAAGAGAATAACATTTGTGATGATATATATATAATTTGATACATTTGTATCATAAACAAATTCCTCAATACCATGAGTTATGCAATAGTATGTCAGTAGAGTTGGTTTTAATTTTTTTTTTTTTTACAATTTATTTATAATAGCAGAGATTTTTATCTTTTGATTTTTCTCAGACTTTTTTTTTTTTGATATTATAATTTATGAACAGCGCCTTATATTTTGCTCAACAATAGTCTGAATATGTTAAAGTAATTTAGTAAAAGAAAAACAAAAATCTGGAAATAATTCAATGACAACTATTTTCAGTTTAAAATATTCATTTAAACATTAAAACCAATATTTGAAATAAATTTATTACATTTATGTTATTTGGTTTTTGGAATTTTCTTTTTTATAATTTATTACTGGTGTATATGACTGTCTGTTAAGAAAACGGTCAAATATCTTTTAGCAGCACTACAAAAATGTGGCATAAGCAAAAGACAAATATTAAATTTTAATCATTAGAATATAATTACGTATATAACTCATGTAATAAAATGGTTAATGATAAGTCATAGTATAATTTTCTAGTTAACTATAAAAAGGAAGTTCTGTCAACAGTTGCTGAGTTATGTTTTAGCTGAGGGTTTAGATTTGAACTATTGGACCTTTGATAATAGAATTGGCCCAAGCTGTTACAACTAATCTCCGAGTTTTTACTTTACAACTATCTATATATACAGATATATAAAAGAGGATTGAGAGAATATGGCAAGTAATCAATCATTTGTAGAGCAATTGGCTTATAGACAGACAATCATTAGAATTATATTTTAATCAAATTAATTGTGCACCACTAAGTCTTATTTGTAGTCTGTATTGGGGCATTTCATTCAGGATAAACTCAGTTACCTTTATAGTGATAATTGCTACTAGTAAAGTTAAGTAAAATTAAACTTATGTACACCATGTTGTTTTATTATTATTATTATTATTATTATTATTATTATTATTATTACTTAAGAGTAATAATAATTCAGTAATAGCATGTGCTTTCTTTAAAAATCATGAAAAAAAAAATCTTTATTTCAATTTTAACCTGGAAAACACTAGAATTCTCACAAGGAAAGAAACCATAATAAAAGAAAAATCACAGAGGCAATTTTGATGCATAGAAATAAAAAAATCTTCTTAATTGATAGACAAAGTATGAATGTTAAATTCATGAATCTTCAGAATTTTTTTTTTTTTTCTAATATTCTTGACTTTGGCTAGACTTCTTGCTGCCACCAGTTTTCGCAGCTGCTTGACCGGCCTTTTTTAGTAACAAGTCAGCCTGAATGTTGGGCAAAACACCACCTTGAGCAATAGTAACTCCTTGTAGAAGTATATTTAATTCTTCATCATTACGAATGGCCAGCTGTAAGTGCCATTGAATAATCCTAGTTTTTTTATTGTCATGGTTGCATTTCCTGCTAACTCCAATCCTTCAGCTGCTAAATATTCCATAACTGCCACTAAATAAACAGGGACTCCAGCACCCACACATTCAGTATAATTTCCTTTACGAAGAAGACGATGAATACGTCCAACGGGAAACTGCAACCCAGTCCTACTAGAACAACTCTTATTTTTTCCCTTAGCTTTACCATCTTTACCATAACCAGACATTTTTAGTACTTTCGCTAATAAAATACACTATAGCAATAAAATCATGAATCTTGAGTTATCAGATAATCATGTTAACTTCCACCATATTTAAAAGATTTCCAATTGAAAGTTGTTATGCAAATAACCTATTAATACTTTGTTTAACTATATATATGTATTTATTTTGAACAGCACTTTACAACTACAATACAGTAAACAATATATATCTACAAACAAAATATAAGCTGTTGTCTGTATATGTGAGATACTTGGTGGAGAGGGGTGTATGAAAAATGTAATGGATATCACAACTCCATTGTATATATATATAATCAAATTCTTTTGTTTTCTGGTATTTTGTCAATATTTTTTTTGTTTTCCACTATCATACTATTATAGTTTAATATTCTTTTGTAATATATCTCCGTTTAAAACTATAATGTGATTTAGCTTTGTCAGACTATCTTTTTTCTTTTTTTTTTTGCATAAGAAATTGCCTTTTTTTTTTTTTTTTTATTAGTTTAGTTTTTTTCATGTTTTTTTTTGTCTCATTTTTAACTTATTTTGGTTTCAGGTTTTTACAATAAATCTTTTAATTTATTGCAATAGCGCATCACTTTGTATGTAAAATAATAATTTGCATAATTGTAAATTAGCATTATAACACAGGTAAATGAATCAAATTAAATTTCATTTCATAATGTATAGTTTAATGGAAAAAACAGATTTATATAAATCTCAAAAAATATTCATTACAATGTCTTTTAAGAATTTTCTTTTAGCGGTATTTTGAAATAAACTCTTTCTAAACATCAACCTTGAATTAAATATTTTAAGTCTAAGACTCACTTTATAACATATTATTTATTTAGTTATTATAATTTGATAATAATATATATATATTTTCATATGTCATAGCATCGGCCGGGAGGCAAACCCGCAACAACCGTCTGCAACCAACTGCTTGCTTGCAACGCGGCTGCGCTGGCCTCTCGGCTAACAGTGCTTATGTTAAAAAAAAGAAATCATTTGCGGGCTAAAACAAGTATATTTCTTAATTAAAGTTATGATATGAAATATTTTTGTGGACATCACATAGTGAGAATACTGAATGCAAATCGCGACAATTCAATAACTTTAATGCAAATAAAATAACATTTTGCAACCTTTAACAAGAATTGCAATATTATCTAGTTCTGCTTTATTTATTTTAACTCTTCATACATATTTTATAATAAATATGGTCAATAGAAGAAAATAGACAAAAATGTGAACTTGTGAGTATTGAGTAACTGCATCATAATGAAAATAAGCTAGCTTTAAAGTAGTAATTGGCTCACAGTGAAGATACAAAAAATTATAACATAAAATTTTACTAAAAGATTGATACATTAAACACCTATCAACAAAGTGGATTGCACAAAAACTTTATAATGTTAGTACTATAAAACGCAGTCAAATAGCCAAAGAAAATCATAGTGCGTATTTAGAAATATATATAAATGATACATATACCTTTTTCTATAAAGTGATTTCCTCACTAAATAAAATAAGGTGATACTAGAGTCCAAAAAAATAAATGATGTTCTTTATTATTTAGAATTGATATTATGTGACCAAAATGGAAACATTTAGTGCTTATGCTTAGAAATAGATTAAGAATGTGAGCAATGCACATTTTTATTTTGGTTGTACAATATCAAGAATACTGTCAGTGTTGAAGAAAATTTATTTTTTACTTTTTAGTGCTTTTGCCATGCAAAATACTGAATTTCATATAAAATTAAAAATTTACACTTTTCATTATTATTATTTTCTGAAAAAATTGTTAGCAAACTTTAAAAAAAAAAGGATATATATACATACACAAATTTCCACTAGATTAGAAGTTGGGAAATAGGTGTAGTTATGTTATAAGTTTTCACATATAGACAGACAAAAAACCAGAGAAAGTTAAATAAAAACATGCATAAAGTACTTTTGGCCAAGTGTTTTAAACAGTGTGTTTAGATATAAAAAAGTGTCTTGGAATATGCTATGACTGTGGAAAGATAAAAGTCTGCTTTTTGCCTAATTATTATATAAGGTGTACAGATTGAATGTCGTTATTGCAAGAACCTTGATTTTTGAACTTGGCTGAATTAGTTTTTTTTTTTTTTTGAATTTGTAAAAAGGCACTTCATAATCATCATCAGCTTCTAAAGCCCAATGCCTTGTTATTGCAGCCATATTGTTCTATTTTCAGCAATTCATATCTGCTTATGAAAAACATTCTATTTCACTCATCACATTTTTAATATACAATATTCTTGGTCTGCCTCCCAGTTATCTTCTAAGATTTTGCCTTCCAAAATATTTTGTAAAAACCTATCACTTCTTAAAATATAACCCAAAACCTTAATCTGTAATAATATATTGGGCTATTTCCATCATCCATGAGTAAATGTTGAATGTATAGAAAATTTTAAACTTTATTTAAACTTTTCAAATACAAACAACTTGTTAGTAATAACATACAAATAGACCACACAGGTTAGTAATTACACAATGTTTCAGTGAGTATTATTCTCCACTATTCTTCAGGTATGGTTGGCCTGATCAGTGATAGTATTAAATACTAAGTACTCAATATGGAGCCGATGCTATGTTGAAATTTAGACTTCATTAAAAATTTGTCTAAAACTGGCTAAAGTAGAAAATCATTTAACTTTCTTATGTAAATGTAAATTGGAAAAGATTATTCATAAGGGTTTACAATTAAAACCTCTTATTTCTTCCAAGAGAGCTGAGAAGATTATTCAGAGAGCAAAGGAGGCTTTATTAAAAGCAAGAATTAAATGTTCAATGGTTTTCTAAGTATCAATCCTTTTGTTCCATTCAAAATGTAGAATGTTTTCTAAAAAATAAACTTACAGCTGAAGTTTTCTCAAGAATTGGTCAAGCAGTGAAATAAATCATATTGTAAATTACTTGGAAGGATAAAAGAAAAGTCAAAAGAAAAAGCTTTGAAATCAACATGGGAAAATCAAAAGTCATACTACAACTAGTCTACCAGCTTCATCAGTGATAAATCTTAGTTCTAAATACCTTACTGATGTTGAATAATCTGTTTTGGAAAAAGTTTGAACTTCGCCATTACTCCATCTGCTGTCCCATTATTGGATATAATGGCTACCATGGAGGAAGTTACACAAAAATTGCCCCTGGAAGAAGCAGCAAAGTTATGCTGGAGAGTTAAAAGGACACTTGAAAGACTTCATGTGATCAGAGGAAGGCTATTAAATTTCTCAAACAGGATACATTTACAATCATTCTACCTGCTGACAAAGGTAATACTACAGTTGTATGATAACAAAATGCAAGGATTTATTACAGCAGGCCAAAATAAAAAAGTTGCAAAAAATCCAATTCTAAATACCTAGGTAAAATTACAATCATTATCTGGAAACATTGCCGATACTTCAATGATTCAGAAAAAAAGGAAATTAACGTTGTACTTTAGCAAGATTCCTCTTGTGTATGGATTATGTAAAATCCATAAAGACAATGTTCTATTCTAAAAATTCACCATGTCATAATATGTCAAGATTTCTTCTTGAAGTTCTTAGTTTTTTGGCATACAGATCACATTCCTTCATCAAGGATTCTAACTTCTTTATAGAATTATCAGGGACATGAAAATAGAAAGAACTGACATCTTGGTAAGATTTGATATGGAAAGTCTATTTACAAATGTACCGCATCATCTATTGTAAAGAAAAGATTATATGATGATAATACTCTACAAACTAGAGCAACTTTGTCTATTGATAGTATAATGGAATTATTAATGTTCTGCATAACAATGTACTTTCAATATAACTCCGAAATATTCCAACAAAATCAAGGAGGGCTATAGAATTACCACTGTCATTCTTGCTGAGCAACATTTACATTGAAGAACCTGAATCCACAGCCATAAACACTACTCCATGACCACCTAAAGTGTGGCTTCACTATGTTGATGATACATATGTGGTATGGCCACATGGTGAGGCACATTACAGTTATTCTGGATGCATATCAATGACAGATTTCCTTTAATTAAATTTGCAATGGAATCGAAATGAGAACAAAAATTGGCATTCTTAGATTTTTTTGTGACAAGTCTCCCTCAGGGCAAAGTAAAAACAACAATGTATAAGAAACCAACATACACTGGCAAGTACTTGGTACATACATCCAATCATACCAGAAGCACTAAGTATGGAATTATAGTATCATTATGGAATGGAGAAAAGGAAGCTTGATCGGGAACTTGTGATTTGGAAAATGAAAATATTTACATAGAATAAACTCTCGTGTAAAATGGTTATCCATCAGCTGTCATCAAGAAAATCTTTAATTGACAACAAAAAGAGACACCAAAAGAAAAAAAAAACAATTATTCGGAATGGTGGACACATTAAAGAAAATCTGCATTCAATATAACATTAGAACAACTTTCCAAAACCATACCATACTTTGAGGAATTATTATTTCCACTAAGTCTTAACTGGAAATGTTGAAGAACAAAAACTACATCTATAAAATACCATGTGAATGTGGAAGGAAATATATTGATGAACCCCATTGAACAGAGATTGAAAGAACCCAAACTAAGAGAAAAAGTAGATGTGTCTGTAGTAGTAGACCATGTATGTACTAATGATATATGTTTAATTGGGAAAATGTAAAAATATTGGATAGAGAGGAAACGGTGGAAAGAAGAAAATTCAAGGAAGTTGCTCGTATGACAGTAGCAAATAATCCTATAAGTCAACCCAGTGTGGCAATACACAATGTATGGAAGTCTCTAATTAACCTTGCTCTTAGTAAAAATTAAAAAGAAGAAAAATTGAAGGATTTGGGAGGATTTGAACCAATCCTCATATATAAAAATATATCAAATTTCTACTATCTGCTGACTTTGACAGAATATTTCAGTTGGTTAGAGTGCCTTAAATTTGATATTCGAGAATCTAAAGGTGGAGGTCGACTCTTATATGAATACTGTCTTGACCTGAAGAAGAGTTGAGAATAATATTTCTAGAAACATTGTGTAATTACTAACCTGTGTTGACTATTTGGGCATTATTACTAACAAGTTGTTCATATTTTAAAAGTTTAAATAAAGTTTAAAATTTTCTACACCTTCAACATTTACTGATAGGTAATGGAAATAGTCCAACATATTATCACATCTAATATACCATTATCACATGTCTTCAGACAAATAAAAACCTAATTTTTCTCATATTGATCACTTTCAGTAGTTTTTTTTTTAATTCCAAGTTCTAGTAATATTTCATCCTTAGTCTTCTTTCTCATCCAATTCTTTTTAGTTAATCTTCTCCAAAGCCACATTTCCATTTCTTCCAATTTTTTTCTTTCTTGTTTTTTCAAGGACCATGCCTCACAGCCATAAGTCAATATACTGTAAATGAAATTTTAATAAATTTATTTTATTTTTTGAATCTGTATTTTTATTTAATGGTAAAGTTTTTTTAATTTTGAAATGCAGGTTTTGTTAACATTATTTATTGTTTTTTAATTTTAACAGGACAACTATTATCATACTGCCAGGTAACAAAATTCTTTAACTTGTTTTAAGTATATATTATTTATCCAAACATCAATCAGTGTTTATTTTCGGTCTGTCTATTGACTTCACCCTAGTTTTATTAACATTTATTTTTAATTTAAAAGATTCTATAAGTATATTCAATCTCAAAACAAGCAAAACTCTCCATACAATAGTGCCACTCAGTGCAAGCCAGAGTAATCAATGGATGCCAGAAGGCTTGTGCATAAAATCCCTATCTAGTGCCTACTAATCCAATAGCCCCAAACTAGTTTCTAGCTTGTGGCTTTCTTCAGAGAGGAGCCTTGGATCTGAGAGCACTGCACCTAGATCTTAGGATCTAATGCAACCCTCCAGCACCCACCCTTAATCTCTATTTAATTACAAAACTATGAGAACAAAATTGAAAACACAATATTTTCAACCCAAGCTCACTAACTTATATAGTCATATGGGTCTGAACTCAGTTCAGTACCCATACATTTTATTCATTTTTTTCTTTAAGTCTGTAAATAATGCTATAGCATTTGTATAACAGATACAATGAATGTGCTGATCATTAATTTTAATTTCTTTAGTTTTCTTGTTATGATTCTTATTATGTTTTCAATAAATAAATTGAATAAATAGAGCGATAATGACAGCTTTGCTTCACACCTCTTTCTTATATTGGCATGAATTTTACAATTATTTATAAATATTTCTGTGTTTTGAGAGTTATATAAATTTAAAATTAACCTCTATCTTACCAACCAAGACCTACATTCTTCATCATTTTAAACAACTTCCAAGTCAATCAAAGCCATATAAGACTTTGTATTCATTTTCAATCGTCTTTGTAAAAGTATTCTTAATGACATTATTGCTTCTCTAGTTCCTATCTTAGGTTTAAAATCATATTGATCTCCATCTAAAATCTCATCTATTTTCTTGTGAGTTAATAGAAGTATTATTCTATAATTTGTGCATTCATTTTTATTATCTGTTTTTGGGAAAATAATATTTTTTTTAGTCATAATATCAGATAGTATTATACCTTTTTCATAACATGCTGTTATCACTTCAGATATTTTAATGACATCGTTATAATTTTTTAAAAATTCAGTTGGAATACCATCTACACCAGATGTCATTACTTTTTATTTTAGTAACTGCATAATCAAATTTTTCTTTTGTTATTATAGTTCTTTTCTCATCCTCGTCAACTCTATTTTAATCTTCTATATAATCTCTCATATTTATATTTATTATTTCTTCTCCTTTTTACAAATATTCAGTATATATATACTTTACAGCAAATGATAATAAATAAATAAAAATCGTCAAGCATTGTTAGGCGAGAGGTCATCGCATCCGCCTTGCAAGCAAATAGTTGGTTGCAGACGGTTGTGGGTTCGCCTTCCGACCGATGCTATGACATATGAAAAAAAAAAAAAATCTTAAAATGTCTTAAATCAACAGTGTTATTTTCAATAAACAAAAAAAATCATAATTTATTGCTTCTTTTGCTTATGAAGAATATTAAAATTATCGAACTAATAATTTATAATTCACATAGCTTATGGGTTTGCTCCTAGATCATAAGCTTGACAGGCAGATATAATAGCATTTATAAATGAGGATTTTCAATTAGACATATTATTTATTAATAAGTTAATGATTATATTAATTACAACTATTAAATATTAAACTATAGTCTCATGCTATTTAAACTGTATTAGAAATGACTTGTATGCAAAATTAGAAATTGTTTTCAGAAATTGAATTGAAGCACATTAAATATTCTGGGCCCTTCATCATATATTTGAAAAAAAAAAGTATGATTTTTGCTGAATGTTTAATCAAGAATTTTAATATTATGTATATATGTTACACATGTCATGTTTGTAAATGAAATATTTCAATTACCAAGTACTGAAGTGTGGACTCTGTGATATACAAGCTGAGATTTCAGCTGGTCATTAATATTTTAATAACCAAAATCATTATATTAATATAATTAGATGCATTCAATTATATATACAGTATATATAAAGAGTATTAGCAGATACAATATTATCTTTTTTTTCTAATGTGGCATAGCATCAGCCGGGAAGTGAACCTGCTAACCCAAGACAACTGCCTCTAAAGCAGTTGTCGCTGACCTCTCGACCACCAATGCTTGACTACAATATTATCTTTATTGAAAAAAATATAAAAGATATGCATATATAAAATTAAAATTATATATAGGGAAACTCTTCATAGACTATTATTTAAGTTTTGTTTAAAATAAAATGTTTAAAATAATTATCCAAAAAAGTGATAATGCTTTCAGTTTATATTTTCTAATATTATATAGTAAAAAATTAAATATTGTCTACTCTATAATAGTAATGATAAATAAAATAGAAAATCATATAACATTACAATATTAACCAAAAATACAAAATTTTGCTAAAAATTCTTCCACACCCATGGTTTCATCTATTAACAAAGAGACCTTCTCAAGAGAAATTCAATTAAAAATACAACATATATATATATACAAAAACAGATAGTCTTCCCATCATTCATTTCAAAAACCAACTTCCTTTAACATCAAAGAATATCTCCATGAGATTGATGGCCTCAGATTCAAGAAAATTTATCAGTTTTTTTTTTTTTGCTCTTTTTTTTTAATTCATTTTTTTTTCATAAAACAACTTATATTTTCAAATAATATTTTATATGATCTATATTCACTTCATGAATATATAATGATGTGTTGTTATACCTATTTTTAGCTCTACTCTTATTAACTTTATTTTTTTCATTAAGTCTTAATTTACTTTGACCTATATAAATTTTATTGCAACTTCAAGGAATCTTATAAACTATACCAGGAATATATTTGTTATCAACTGACTGTTTAACTATTTAACAATGAATTTAAATCAAGGCCTTTTTTTCAGACCAATCTCATACCATCCAATAATTAACTATTTTTATAAACCAATTTATAAATTCATGACTTAAATGATAAAGAAATAAACTCTTTATTCTCACTAACAATTAAATTTTTATTATTAACAGATTTATAGATATTTTTATTAAATGTAATATTTCTAATAAATTCATGATTATAATGTAAATCAATATAATCAGAAGCAAATTGACTCCTCTGAATATAACCATTATTTTCAAAATTATTAACCCTTCTATTACTATAACAAAAATTCACTAAGAAATTTACTTATGAGTAAAATTTTAATAACTGTCTGGCCGTATCATATTTTTTAAATTTTTTGGTTAATAAAACATTATCAACTTTATCAACACTTAAATTTAGAAATTTTAACTTAACAAATTCAAAACTACCTCCTCAATAGTAAAATTAATATTAGAATCAAAAGCATTCAATCTATCAAAAAAAAAAATCTTCAGTTTATCTTCATAAGTAACAAATAAATAATCTTCAACATACTTTATAAATAATTTTAAAGAAACAAAAAAATTATTAATAACACTACTCTCAAAAAATCAGTGTAGACATTATAAAACACATCATTACATATAAAATACACAGAATCCTCTAATAACTATAACTTATTTGCAGAAAAATATTTATTTACTATAGAAAGAAACACTTTAATATTTTTAATCCTATTAACTAATTGATACATATTTTCAATATATAAACTTCCAAAAACACAGTCTCTCTCTAAAACAAACTCACTTAATTTTATCAAATGCCTCAAAAGAAAAAGACACACAAAAATTGATATAATTCTTAAAAAATCTTATAAGAAGTTTTGAAATTTTATCAACAATCCCTCCTGTAAAATAAAAAATACACCTTAAAGAAAATTATCTTAAAGAAAACCTTAGGAGTGAAATAATCACTAGGATAAAAAAATTTTTTTTTTGATATAGCTACTTATTTTAGAAATAATAAAATAATATAATTATAAGTGAAGGAATAGATAAAATCAAAACTGTACACATAAGAACAATATTGATATTCTATTAGGTATTATAATTTATGTGATCAATAAAATAACAGCAAGTGATGAATTTCCTTCATCAACAAAGACATCTATAATAATATTAATTTTAAAATCTGGTGTTAATATAATTTTATAGAAGAAAGAAATACTAATATGTAATTTGCTTTTACATATTGGATTATTTTTTATCGTCCAGTTGAATTATTTAACTGTTTTCAGAAAAATTTAAATTTTATTTATACTTTTTCAGATAGATTCAATTGTTAGTAATAAATGCATCAATTAATTTAGAACACAATATTTTGAATTTTCTTTTCAAGTTGTTGCTGGCCTGGCCAGAGACAATCTAGAATGGGGATTTAGGAACTGGCAGTCTAAGTAACAAGGCTTTACTTCCAGTAGAAATTTCACATATTTGTGATAGTTCTCCTGATTTCTCCACCTTACTTTTTAAGTGCAAAGTAACAAATTAATTCCAAAGGTAGATTCTCATAATATATTGTCTTGTGAGAGTTTTTGCTATTATCATTTGATCAGCTTTAATTGTTTTAAAATTTTTCTCTGTGCCCAATATTTTTGTGTTTTCAGAATCAAGCATATGTTTATTGGTACATGTATTGCCTGTTATTTTAAATAAATCTTTTCTCTCTCTCTTATTGTTGCTTTATATTCTTTAGGACTAGTTTTATAATATATTCCATTCTACATTCATATGGTATTTCACAGTTGTGATTCTTGCCTCTCAGTTTTTCAAATTCAGATTTTGTAGAGGTAGAATTTTTCACTGTGCACTATTGCTTTATGTTTGATATTATATTAATGGCAGTTTTTTTAAAATTTGTCTGACATTTCTGATATATATGGATGCACTACAGTATCTATCTTGTTTTTTTTTTTTTTTTTGCTTTTCATGTTTCTTTTTATTTCTATTTAAGGCTTTTTTTAATAATAGCTGATGGATAATCATTATTTATAAGACTTTATACTATGTTGAACTTTTTCTTTTTCTAAATCATTTATTTCTGAATAAACTTCTTATTTATTTTTTTCTTTATTCAATAGTGATAATATAACTTCAATTTCTGGGCTGATGTGATATTAGATATTCTCCTGTATGTGCAGATTTTCCTAAAACAGTTTTGAGATAGTTTTGTTAAGTAAGAACATCTAAAAATGAAAATGTTTGTATTTGATCTAATTCTATTGTGAATTTTAATGAAGAAAATATGTTGCTGATGTATTCCCAGAATATTTGAAAGAGTGCTTCACCATGTATCCATAAACGTATGTTTCATGAATGAATTAAAACTGGATTTTAAATGAGAATGATTAGTATTCATTGAAGTGCTTAAAAGTATAGTCATAAATATTCTTTCATTACCAAAAGTCTGGCTTCATGATCTTTATGATACATGGACATATATACTTTCAATTACATTTCACAGAATTAAAATGGGAAGAATAATTGGCATTGTTAGATGATTTGATGACAAGATGAATTTCATGGCAAAATCAAAACTATTGTTTACAGAACATACAGGAAAATATTTAGCATATACATACAATTATGCTAGAAATATAAAAATGGGAGTTATATTATCACTACAAAATAAATCAAAAGAAGTTTGTTTAAAAGCCAGTGACATGGGAAAAAGAAATTTTCAGCATAAAATAAAGTTTCATGATAAATGATTGTCCATCAACTGACATTCAGAAACTCTTCAATAGACAACAAAAAGAAATATCAAAAGAGAAAAATGATTGGCATTGTAGTATGTCCATCTATCAGTATAATATCAGAATAGTTTTCTAAAACTATTAACACATTATGAGAAATCATAATTGCTATGAAATTTGAACTTGAATTATTGAAAAATGAGCTGCATCTATGAAATTCTACATGAATGTAGAATAACATGTACTGACAAAACTAGCACACCATAAAACAATGATTAACAGAGGTAAATGTGATGATTTTAGAGCAAAGGATGAGTGTGTCTAATATAGGAGACCTTGCATATATCATTTAACATTCTATTGGGAAACACAAAAATATTGGATAGAGAAAAAAAAGTAAAAAGAAAATATAAAACTATCTTTTCAAAATAATCACAACTTCTTACACTTTTAAGCAAAAATATTTATTATAATAATAACAATTTTGACTGTTCCTTACAGTCTTCTTTTAAAGCATAAATTGATAAATTTAGTAGATATTAAAAATGATCCATTCATATTTTTAAAACAAACATCAAACAAAGAAGAATTTATTTTGCATATTGAATCTGCTCCACATGAAATTTGATGATGTGACAGCACTTTGTTTTGATTAAAATTTAATTTTTAAAATAATTCCCAAAATCAAATATGTTTTTTTTACAATTTATTTAATTTCTAAACAAAAATATCAAATGAAATCAAATTTATTAGATTCTGATAAATAATAATGGTTTAATATTAAAGTGAAAGTTGAAAGCTTAAATCTAGTGAAAACAAAGAAATCTGTTGGAGTACAGGTGGGTTAAATTAATACAAATTAAAATAATTTAACTTACATATTCATAATATTGTGTCAGTAATATATAATTTATATATTATCCCAACTTAAATATTGCACATAATGTAACCATAAAAATATGTATGTTTAAGATATTAAATATTTCATTTAAAGTGTTCTAATACCAGTTATGACTGCATTAAAAAAAAGAACAAAAAAAATATTAATGAATTTTATTAAAGTTATTAATTTTATTATCTAACATTATTGTTTTATTAATTACATGTGTTTTTTTAAAAAAGATTAATTTACTAACTTTATGCTATAATAATCTTTCTTTCTCTAGCATTTTGTTGTCATAGCAACCATTTTAACATTCTCTAAATTAATGCATAATTTTAAAACTACTTACAAAATTTTTTTTTATATACATGATCTTATATTATATATTGAAATTAAACTCAATTTCTATCAGTACAATATATATATAACATTTTGTGTTGAAGTAAACTCTTATTTTTAAAAAGTCAAGCATTGGTGGTCGAGAGGTCAGCACAGCTGCCTTACGAGCAGTTGTCCCGGGTTAGCGGGTTCACTTCCTGGCTGATGCTATAACACATGGAAAAAAGTTTTAACATTTTTCTTAACTATAACTTTATCTGCAAAAGCAATCAATGTTATGCAGTTTTTAAAAATATATTTGAAATAATGATTTTAATTTAAAGTTTTGTTTATTTATCAATTTTTTGTTTAAATAGTTTTATTAAGAAAGTAGATTTTTACAATTTTTTTTTTACTAATAATTGTATAGTTTTTTTTATTAAGTTATCTGATTATTCACACAATTGCTAGGGTTTTTGTCCCCTGTTCCCCAAATTATAATCTGATTTTGAATGCAGCAAGAAATTGCTTTGTCTGTTTTAATAACTTAGTTTTATCTTTATTGTTGTCTTGCATTGTAGTAGATGGAACTATTGTTGTTTACACTTGTACTGTGCTTTCCCTTCAGCTATCTAGTATGTTCATATGAACACTAGAACGGAGATGAGCTAACCATGGCTCACGAGCCGTACATAGAGTTTACATGTAGCTCATGGGGAAAAATGTCTGTGATTTTTTGTTTTTGTATCTCAATTAATATAAAAGGGAAACAAAAGTATCAAGCTTTATATTTATTTAACATATAACCTGAAATGAAAGTTTATGGTTTAAATAAATAAAATTAAAAAATATGTCTTCATCCATTGTATTTTTGATAGCTGGATTTAATGATAATAAAGTACAAATTCGCTCATGTTTTTTTTTAATGTTTATTAATTCATTTAATATTAAATGTACTCACTGTAGTTAAAGCAGTCAGGATTTTGAAAACATTTAATGTATATATTCACTTAGGATTTTTAATACAGATTAATAGTTTAAAAACTACAGATCACATTAAATATTGTATACATATAGTCAAAATAAGAGTCATAGATCACATGACCCAATTCTCTTAAGCTTGTAAAATATAATCAGTGAGGATTGCCAATTCTTCAACAAGCTTTGTGATAAATGCTTAGACTACTAATATATGGTATGGCTGAAGATCTCTCAGCCCCATATAGCTATTTGAGTTGGATAGCTGGGTTTGAAGACATGTAGGTGTCTGAAAATTTCAGATTTTCCTCCCAATAGATAACTTCTAGATAAATGCTGGCTTTGGGTTGGTATTTTTAGATCTAGTGTCTGAACCTACCCTAGCACCTCTCTGAGGAGTGCCAAAGCACGAAACCATGGTCGGAGATTTGGGGCAGGGGGTCCTGACAGAGATATTTTAAATGCTGGCTCTGGCTAAGCATTTATCACAAAGCTTGTTGAGGAATTGGAAATCCTCATTGATTATTATATACATATATTTCTTAATATTTATATAAACATTTCATAATAAAATATGCTTGAAATCAAAAAGTGTGGAATATTTGTTAATGTCATGCAGTTTTCAAATACCTGAAGTTTATCTTACATGACTCATATGTTAATCAAGTTTGTCTACCTCTGTACAAAAAAAATATATCAATTTTTAAAATATAATTTTAACTTTTCATATTGTTATATATGCATTAATTTTACTGCAAAGTACTTCCATTTAAAACATTTTATAAGTAGGATTTAAAATGTTTATTCCATTAGTTACATAACTGAAGTAAATATCAAATAGGTATTAATATTAAAAAAATTATGAAAATTGTATGTAACAAAATGAAACATTAAACTATAATATTAATTAGCAGTCAATAATTATGGATTGTATAGAAGAATGGTTTGATTTTATCAATAATATATTAATGACTCAATTGAGTACGATAGTAAAAATAATTTAAACGTCATTTATTAATATTTATCTCTTCATTCAATTCTGTTTTATTTACATGTATGAATGAAAGTAATATTTAATAGTGCGTTTTGATAGTGAAAAATGAATTATAATTAAGTGAAAAGAAGATGGTAACTAATTATTATGTAAAGATGTATTTTATCAGGACATGTTTATTTAGTTTGTATTTCTTAATTTAAAAAAAACAACCCTTGAACATTTGTTATTGCTGTTATCTTACTTAAGAATTATCTGGAGATTTGACTTGGAAGTTAAAAACAGTCATTTGTGTGATGATTTGCAAATTTTAGCTGTTCTTAGGAAACTGATTTTTATATCGTGAAAAAATTGAGTTGCTTGGGAGATCATGTGATATTAAAGTATCACAATTGCACAAATTATTGACCACACGGTTTTTTTTTTTGCTTTAGTTGAGAATCCATCCTAGAATCTTTAGACTCTATTACTGAGATAACTGTACAGGGCAATATTTTATTTAATATCTCTAAAGTTTTAAAAATTTCAATCATAGGTTTAATCATGCTTTAGAATATTTTCATGCAGTTGCCTACTAGTATTACTTCTGAAATAGAAATCAAAAACATCTGTGGAGCATTAGTAAACATAATAGAAAACTCCTCATACAGTAGTGTCATCCAGTGCGAGACTTAGTAATCATTGCACACAGGAAGGTTTTTGCATAAAATCCTCATGTAGTATATTCCTCGGATTAGTTTTCAGCTTGTGACTTTCATCAGCAAGAAGCTTTGAAAGCCACAAGCTAGAAACTTGTTGGGATATTGGATGAGTAGGCACTAGATGGGGATTTTATGCAAAAACCTTTCTGCATCCATTGATTACTAAGGCTTGCACTGGGTGATACTACTGCATGGAGAGTTTGCTATTGCTAATAACTGTTTGTGGTGTTTTGTTGATTTTAGACATGTAACTGTAACATCTGGCTTCAGTCTTTTTGAAATAAGGTATATTAGTTGCATATTACTTACATTTTGAAGTTCAAAACTTAGCTATTAAGTTAATTTAAAGTGATAACACATTTATTTCAAGATGATTGGTTTCTCGTCAGAAATTTTGGTGAATTTAATTGCCTAAATTGGGGATGTCCAAACATATCCATTTACAAGATTTATCTAGTCTGTTCATTATGAAAGAAGTTTTATGTAGATAATCACAAATCACATAATTTGAAAATGAAAACAATATAAATATTTTTAATATTTATTTTGTATATTTTTAATTTCAAATTGTAATGAAAATAATATAAAAAATTGTTAATAGCATAATTAAAATTATCACCCATTCTATTTTTCATATAATGCATACAGTGGAGGTTTGAACTATGCTATATTTTGTTCCAAGCTCCCTCATGTACTAATATATATATAGTGTATAATAACTCATCTTTTTTTGATAAGCATTGATTATAATAGAATAGGTATTATTTTAAAAAATAATATTTATATTAATAATAAATTGAAGAAATATATTTACATATATTTTACTGTGTGTTCACTCATGCACTCATTAAAACAATCAGAATAAGAAAAGTAACCATTGTATTTTTATTTTTAAAATAAAGTGAAATGTCTGACTTTCATTGGTATTAACTATACTCTGAGCAATATTTTTCTTTTTTTTTAATTAACATTTTCTCTTATAGAAACATAATACTAGTCAAATTATCAAGAAATTAGGTTCTCTCTAATTAGTTTGATGATTTTAAATTAGTAGCAACTTGTAGTATGTTCTAAAATTTTGTAAAACTTAAAATATTTTATTACACAATTTACTATATATCACATTCAAAGGATAATGAGAAAATGAAACCTATGTGCTTTCAACATAAACTGAAGAAATTTTATTAATATATATATATATATATATACTGTAATGGTACAGAAGAAAGGGTGGGGTATTGTGATGGATGAGAAAACATCATCCCCATTGAAAATGATAATGGAATAAATAGAATGGACATCAGAATCAGCATAGGAATACCATATATAAGTAGTTATACTAATAATCTACTTATAATAATAAATTACTTAGCATTACTCATAAACAATCAACAATCATTTCTTGTGACTGGATCTAAAAGAAGTACATTAAAAACAGGCTAATTATCTGTCCACTTCCAAACTTAATGCATGATTACAACAATCTCTGGGTGCACATACTTGAGAGATAATCTATCACTCACAATAAAAACTACTGGGATACTGATATATACTGATCGTCAATGCTCTCACTATATGGTACCATCAGTGTAAAAAACAACTATAAACTAAATTTTCTCTAACAAAAATAGACAAATAAATAAAATGCAGTGAGTGAATTTTAAAGGTTATATCTCTGTGCCATTTAGATAATTATCTGGATATCCAAACATAAATGTAAATCTCTATATCCATATAATTAATCATTACTTCTTGTGACTAGCTCAGGAACCAAGGATAAATTTATAAGCTTACTTTACTGTAATTGAAATAGTCTTCTTGGGATAAAATACTATGCAGAAATTCATTCACACACTCTGCCAATTTATAGAACAGATAACTGGAGGAATAAAGGCACTATCACTATTTTTAACAGTTATTTAATGAATTAATAAATTTAAAAAATTTAAAAAAGATACATGATAATATGACAATTCAAACTTAAATGCATTTTTATCACCATTATACAATTTTATATAACAAATATGATTATCCAGTTGATTTTTTTAAATAATTAAATTAATCAATTTTTACTTTCATTAAATTATATCTCTTTCAATAACTAAAATTATAAATAAAAATTTCACCAAAACAAAAAAAAAATTAAATTAGCGGAAACTTTTCCTTTTTCTTATGAAAATGAAACAGTTCTGTACAATTAAATTTTAAAGGGAAAATAAAATATAAAAAAATGTTTCAATGAAAAAAATGCTAATAAAATTATTTATTACCATTAATTATTACTTATTTTAAAAAATATATATATGTAATATGCACATTACCATACTTTTTGTACCATGGATTTATATTTTGAGTTTTTTTTTTTGATAGTTGTAATTTTCAGGGTTTTATGCTGGTTTTCTTTTTATAAACTTTTCCTTTAAAACATATTTCCAGAGTAATGTACACAATTAAATTTATCCATATTTTCAGATTTTACAAGTTGAATTTCTTCATCTGTCCAATATAATAATTAGCAGGTTGAGCTGTCACACATAATGATTTTAGTCATTTTTTTTAATCTAATAATTTTTTAGGTTAGACAAACACATAGTAAGAGACAATGAGGCTTATGGATGGAAACAAGGTTTGTTGTAGATTACTTCAGAGCTATTCTCTTATATTTTCTTTAGTGAAAAGGTTACATGGTCAGGCTTGATAATGCTCAGCTTCTAGCTAAAATTTATGTTGTTGTTTTCCTCAAATCTGTTTTAGAAAACATTTTTCTTGATTAGTAGTAAGATGAGTCTTATCTTAGACTATTATAACTATTTCTCATTATTTTCTTCACAACTGAACTGCTGCTTTTGTATTCTTCAACAGTTCAATCAGGAAAAACTACTGCTACTGATTTCTTCAACAGTTTGATTAAAAGTAACTGTTTCTGTTTTCTTCCATATCTGAGTCAAGAATAGCTGCTCTTTGCATGACACTGAGGTCTACTGATTTAACCTGCCCAATATTATTCAATCCTGTATCCATATAATCACATCTTATCTCCAACCTGACAAAATTAAACCTTGACCAATTGAGATCTACTTTTACAAAAAGTTATTGGAAATTCCTCTTTAATTATTTTTTTTATACCAAAAGAAAAATGAGATAATCTTTTAATTACTGATGTGATAAATATTGCCTTTTGTTTTGGAGATAAAAAGGAAAAAAAAACAATTTTCATTGATTAAAACAAAATTTCTTAACCAAAAATATTAAAACTTTACTTTTTTTTCTTTTCTTTTAAAAACTTTATTTATTTATCCCTCTTAAAAGTCAGAATTAGTCAAGCATTGGTGGTCGAGAGGTCAGCGCGGCTGCCTTACAAACAGTTGTCCTGGGTTAGTGGATTCGCATCCCGGTGGATGCTATGACACATGAAAAAAAAAAAGTCAAAATTAAAACTTTTCCATAACCTACTGAAGAGATTTTTTTTTC
Source organism: Epiperipatus broadwayi (assembly GCA_028023455.1). Taxonomy (NCBI): domain Eukaryota; kingdom Metazoa; phylum Onychophora; class Udeonychophora; order Euonychophora; family Peripatidae; genus Epiperipatus; species Epiperipatus broadwayi. The sequence goes on along the minus strand of JAQFVV010012519.1, from coordinate 766,842 downwards.
CTCTTAGTACTTTTTCAAATTACTGAAGAGAGAAAATAAAAGAAATTATTTATTTAACCTTATACTTCTCTCTCCTTTTACAATTATTTTTTAATAAATTATAAATATTCACATTATATTTTTAAAAAAATGTTTGGGAATTCTCATATTATCATTTAGTGAATGTAAAACTTTTAAATAAATTATTACTGATAATAAAAAATATTTAAATCTTATTTTCCCATTCTAACTTTATTAATCTTACAAGATTGTAATATCTGGCATTGGTCACTATCTACAATATTACAATAAATCAATTAACAATTTTTAATATATTCTAACATTTTGTAAAACTTAAAGTATTTTATACATCAAAGTCAGAATAGAGACATTGAGAGACGAATAAAATCTATGTTCAGCATAAACTGAAGAAATAATATTAATATGTAACCATGTATGGCCTTAAAATGGCTATTGGCATTTTGTAAATGTAATTACAATTTTTTTTTTTTTTAATATGATTGTGAACTGCACTCAGAGGAGTAAATACAGCTGCTCTGACATCATGAAATTTGCAAATTTAATTTTTTGTTTGTTTGTTTATTGACATTTTTGATGTTTGTTTAGATTTCTCTTTGGATACTATACAATGGAAGTCATGTAATTAGATGCAGCATACATCATGTTTCCATTGTATTATTGATTTTTTTTTTGGTAAGCCAAATAATTCCAAGAAACAATGTGTATTATTTATTATTAATTTCAGTTCACCAATAACAATTTAGAAAATGAATTATTGTCTGTTTATTATACTAAAATCCTCAATTTTTTATCCAATTCCATTAGCTTCACTTTGATTCCACACAATTCAAATGGATAAAATTTTATTTTTGATGATGTCAAAGGTTTCAGCCACCCGAACTCCAATTCATTTACATCACATAAATTTGCAGGTTTAAATGAGTTTTTATTTAGGAACCAAAATTTGTGTAAATTCGAGACTGATAGGAAGAATAATATTGCAGGCTATATAAAGGATTTAGTGAGCGTCGGCTTCAGCTACAGATTAATTACTAAGAAAATTGATCAATTCTATAAAAAGTCAATAACTAGCTACATAATTAAAGATAAACTGCAAATCACCCTCCCTTACATCCCCAAAGCATCTCAACAGTTTATAAAGACTCTGGCTAACAAATTTAAAATTGGCTTCCTCACTCCCCCTAATAGTAATAGACTTATTAATAATGCAAAGGACAAAATGGATCCATCTCAGGCACCCAGGTCTTATACAGCATTTCATGCCCTCAGGCTGGCTGCAGCACCACATACTATGGGAAAACCAAGGCCACTGTCCATAATAGAGCTGCTCAGCACATGTATACATTCAAAAGAGCAAAAAATAATAATGATAACATGAGAAGCAGGCTGGTCATGTGTTCGAACCCTGCAGCCCCAAAATAGTGTGCTCTTAAGCCAACGATTGTAAAAGAAAGATCAAGTAGTCGTAATTTATTATCAATGATAACAATGCGATCAATAGACGTGACACATGTTTTTACTATTTCAAAAAAATCCAGCAATGGTTTATAATCTATTTTGGCCATGAATATGAGGGTAAAACCTCAAAAGTACTAAGCCTAGTTTAGTTTAATTTAATTTAATTGTTTTTGTTACTATTGATAGCTTCTTCTTCAGCGTGTTAAAGTGCTTATATATATATATGACTACTACATTAGACAAATGTTTTATTATTCAGTTGGTTGTGTGTGTTTTTTTCCTCTCTCATAAATCATAGTATAATATTCAAGAAAAATTTTGAAAGTTTCATGCACAGATATTTAAAGATATTCTTTTAAAGATGAATAAATTTTTAACCTGAGCAATTTTTCTTTGCAATTTATTATTAAAATAATTAAACTATAAATTCCAGAAACTTCATATAATGTCAAAAAGAAAAGAAAAATGGATGCTAAGTGTCAAGCAGTCAGTAAATGTATATGCTTCTAAATTACTTTGAGTTTCAATTGCGTATATCATTTTATTTATTTATTAATATATTGTGAATTTTTCTTAATTTGTTTAATAAAAAATAAGTAATTAATAAATGAGTATTTGCTTTGGGGTGAGAAGGGCTTTCTTTTAGAAAATTTATTTTCTCTGGCCTGCCAGGCATTACAAAATTGTATAGTCACCTTTTATGCAAAACATTTGGGAACCCCTAATCATTGGGAAGCCTTTCTCTTCTTACAGTTATGGATGAAATATGATGAACATTCATGCATTGGAGTTGTTAAAATATAGGATTATTTGGGGCAAAAAATTTACATTTTGTACTTGGTTCTTTGAGATTAACTCTTATTAATTTCTCTATATGATTCACTTGGCTTGAATTAATTAAATTTTATTGGTATTTAATGAGAATTTTTGAGGTCATCCTCTTAATAAAACTATTTTTAATAGTAGCCTCATAATGCCCGAGTCGAAAGATGGATATAACCAATATTCATTTATTTTTGTACACACATTATAACTAATGTTGTTCAAAAAATTATAAATTACTTAAGGAGAAATTTATGACAATAATATTGGGAAAAAATGCTCATATTAAAGATCAACTAAAAATTTATGATGGAATAGACATAAACAAAAATATAGAAATTGACATGGGGAAGTTCATGTAAAAGGGAAGTTAAAATGATAATAAAATTTTTAAATGAATTATAAAAAATAAAATGCAATACATAGTAAAATAGATCACATGACTCTTCTAACTTGCATTTAATGTGAGCAGATAATCCGCTCTATTTTAGTGATATCATGTAAACTTTTGTAGTTGATTCATACCAGATGGTAATGCCAAATAGGTGCCCATATTGATTTCTGCCCATTGATGATAAACAATATCTAGAAATTAGTATGGGGATTTATTTGGTCATCTGATATCCATCAACTATTAATGCTTGTATAGAATTTTTAAAATAATGAATAATATATTATTACTGTTAATATAAAATATAAATTGATCCCGATAGCTTTTTTTTAAAGATGTGTGAATATGGTTCATCCATGATGAAATCTAATGTAAATAGGAAAAAATTATGCAAGTGACCTAAGGATAATTGAGAAAATTGATGATATATAAATATGGATGTATGCCGAATTTTACTATTAAATGAAAGGAACTTTGAATCCTTTATTATGCATGAGTCAGCATGTTTAACTTTTGAGTTTAAAATAGAAAACATCAATTGGGTGTATGGTTGTGAATGCTTTTTTTTATATATATACCTACAATCATGACAGACAAGCCTTTGGGGGGGTGGCTCAGTTGGTTAGAGAATTACCTTAAAATTTAATAATCAAGAATCTAAGGATCCAGGTTCGAATCCTATGCTAGTACTGTCACTATTCAGGACAGCAACACCCGAAGAAGAGGGGAGAATAATACCTCATGAAACATAGTGCATATACTAACCTGTTTGATGTGCTATTTACTAATAGTTGAATGTATTTAGAATATTTAAATAAAGTTACATTTTTCTAAAGACATTCAATACGCATATTAGATGATGGAAATAGTCGAATATAAAAATACAAAAATAAAGTATGGCTTCTATTTTATGAGGCTATAAAGTCATCAGCCAATTAACCAGCTAAAAAAAAGGCAAATAATTTCTCATTATGGATTATGATTGTTCTTCACTGATGAGCTTTTATTTGCTTTCTATAACTGCAAATCAATTTTAAATGAAAGAAGTCTAAACAAATTCGAAGAACTATCTGCTTTAAATAGGACAGTATTAGATTTTGTGAAATTAAAACAAAGTGTGAAAAGTCAACTGTTTTTTTGATATGAAGGAACATATATTGGAAGCACTGGAAAATGGGATTTATTACAAATGGAAGATAAAAGAACAATATGGTGAAAATTGATAAAATGTCAGACAGACAGATAAGATTAATTATTTGACTTAATAGAAGATATCCAATAAAGATAAATTAAGTTTATTCAAGTTCTTATTATGATGATGTTTAGACTGAATGATATATTAAAATTGTGATGGGAAAACAATGGAAAAATGAAATACTGTTTGTAAATTTGATTATGAAGACAAAAATAATAGAAGGCCTAGTTTAAAAAAAAAAAGTGCAAAGCAGAAATGAATTTAGAAGCACCTAAATAAAGGCATAGTTGATTTGGATTATATTTTGACTATTAGAAATAAGTATTTCAAAATTGTATTATGTTTAATGGATTCATTACTGGAAGATGCCATTAATTAGATATTCCTAGTCTTCAGAAATACTCCAAAAAGTTAAAACTAAAACGTTCAAATCTTTTTAAAAACTAAATTAATTATAGAAATAAAGTCAAATGGAGTATTTAGAAATAACTTAATATTAAATGGAAATATATGCCTCAATACTTAAAAAAAATTTTTTTTAGCAAGTATGTTTTACCATTGTTTACTTATGGATTTGTGTTTCATAAATTAAAAAAAAAAATAGCAGAAAAAAGATAAGAATAATGATACATCAGCTGGCACAAAGAAACAACAATTCATTAGTAAACATCTAAATGAAGGCACTGTATGATGAAAAGATAGAATATAAAATTATTTAAGATAATTTTTTTAAAGTACAAGAAAACAAAGTAACCCTAGCACTATTACATTTTTTCAAATTCCAATTGAGATGGAAAATTTCCAGGAAATAGTGGAATTCTTGGTGTTATTTTAAAAGAGTAAGCTTGTGGTTAAGACCCCTACCTTCGTATTTTCAAGCGCACATGCTTAAAAGGTTTATTGCCTTAGTAAATATTACTTACGTAATCAATGTGCGTTAAATAAATTTATAATTACAACTTTAAAAGAAGATGAAATAATAAGATATTGGCAAAGCAACATATCACCTAAATAATTAAAATATACCACTTAATTGAAAGAGTGATATTTAAGAAAATGAGAAAGGAAGATATTAGCAATGACAAAACTATATAAATAAATAATCAAGCAAAACAATATTGAAATAAACAACTAGTGTTTTATTTCATTTCATGTTTTGTTTGATTATTTCTTTATGTATTGGTGACAACATTATGGACAAATAAATTGTATTGAATATTTGACCATTATAGTAATGGTAAAACTACTTTCTGCCAATTCTATCAAAATCTCTATCAAGATAATTTCAATTTACTTACAAAGAAATTGAGAATCATACCAACCAAAAGAACAAGCTGAAATTAAAAGTAATATTAGTGCAATATTAAAATCCAAATATTAAAAGAAATTATAAAATGGACCAATGATTATGAGTTGTCTTTTTTTTAATGCTTTCATTTAACTTAGAAATTCTGTTTGTTTGTTTAAATTTTATAATCAATTTTTAAAAATTTTTCTACTCAATGGATTGTCTTCAAATTGCATACATGTATTAGACATTGATAACCACGAAATATTTCATGATTGACCAGTCATTTATCTAGTTTAAGAGTGTTGATGAGCTGAGTTTCATTGATTCAGTAAGTATTCACTAACGCTCAAGAACTGGTAGTATTTTTTATGAAAAAAAACTTATACTAAAAAGCATTTATATTGAATTAAATAGACATAAAACAATTCTTAATTCTTCTTAATTGTAAAAGTTTTTCGCTTTAAAAACAAAATAATATTGGAATGGATTTTTAATGCATCTGAGTTTTTTTTTTTAAGTGTCATAGCATCGGCCGGGACGCCAACCCGCAATCCAGGCAACTACCTGCAAGTGCAAGGCAGTCACGCTGACCTCTCAACCACCAATGCAAGACAATGCATCTGAATTGTCTTTCAAATATTGCACAACTGACAACTTTGTTGTTTTTCTTGTCATTTTAAAATTTGAATTGGAATAATTTCTAAAAAGATTTCAATAATGAAAGATCAAAAATAATATATATCAAAAATATTTTATAATAAACACTCTTACTTACTATACACTAAAGTGCCAAAATAAATTTTGTCTTCAATTACAATTCAGATTTTTATATTTTAACTCTAAATATAAGTATTGTGTGTCCAGAAATTAATTAATTCAATCACTAATATTTACAATTAATAATTGGATTAATTTCTGGGTGCTCCATATTTATTTCAAGTAAATATAAAAATCCCAATTGTGCTTGGAAAAACAATTATATTTGGGCTTTTTAATGCACTGTAAATAAAAATGTTTTTTATAAAATATTTTTTATATATATTATTGGATTTGTAGATTATAAAAAGCTATTTGAATCTATAAGCATTTCCACAATTGTGAACAGCTTTGGAACATCAAAACGTAGAATCTGGAATATTATCAAATTATGAAGAATATTCATGATAATGTGACAGCGATTGTTAGATTACAGAGTGTCACGAACAAGATTAACATTGATGATTGTATGCCAGAATGAATCCATCATCCAAAATATTTTACAGCAATATTATAGGAAGTATTGTGTAAATTAAAATGGAGATTATTTAAGTCATTCAGATTCAGGACTTCACAATATGTTAATTACATATGCTATCATATAAAACCTGAAGGAAATGAGATAGAGCTAAATATAAATGCTAAAATGTCTAAAGAAAAGTCAATGGTTTTTCAAAGAAGGATAAATAAAGTTTGATAATAGTGAGTTGAGACTTTAAATGTCTTATTCATTGAAAATATAATGGATGAAATTAATTGTAGAATTGAAATACAATAGAATATTTTTGATAGAAATAATAATATTAAATGGAAGTATTTTTCGTGCTTAAAAAAGAAAATTTTTAGCAATTTTTTTATCATTATTTTCTTATGGATTTGTGTCTCAAAATCTTAAAAGAATAGTAATGCAGTGAGTTTAGAGTATACAATGAAGTATGGAGAGGCATATATAGGGAGTAACAGGAAAGAATCAAAAGAAAAATCTATGAATGAGAAAAGCAGACTTCTTATTCTTAAGTGGACTGATAATGATTGAAAATTATGATGTTGATAATGATTATGATGATGCAGATATTTATTTACTACATAGGAACATACCATTAGTCTAGCAGCCTCAATGTATTGGGCTTTTTTAGATTTAGTGTTTTTTCTGAATTAAGTGAACACTTATTAATTGTTCATTAATGCATATCATTGTTCATTTACAAATCACTTATATTTTAAAAATTTCCATGTGATACTGAAATTTTGACAGGATAGCTCAGTTGGTTAGAACGTTTACCTTAAATTCGATATTCGAGAATCTAAAGGTGTAAGTTCAACTCCTATGCGAATACTATCACTGATCAGGCCAACCACACCTGAATAAGAGTGGAGAATAATATTACTCGAAATGTTGTGTAATTACCAACCTGTGAATTGTCTATTTGTGTGTTATTACAACAAGTTGTTTGTACAGTATTTGAAAAGTTTAAAATTTTCTATACACTCAACATTTACTGATAGATGATGGAAATAGTCCAACATATCACATTAATTTTAATATCTATAGTTTTGAATATTTTTTATAAATATAGTTTACTTTTAATAATAATATAAAATTGTAAAATATACGTAAATTTTTTATATTAGTAATGAATCTTTAATCTGTAATGATCAAAATAAACATTTACTATTAGTTTTTTCTCTGCTTTATTAAATATAAATAGTAAGTAATAAAAGTATTGCCTTTATTTATTGTGATATCTTATTAAACATTTTATATTATAGCAATAAAAAAAAAAAAACATTTCCTGATCCCCCCCCCCCTTTTTTTTTTCTTAATAGTAGTCAGCAAATCGAAAATAAAACATGGAGAAGCAGTTGTTTTTTCCTTTAATTTTATGCTAATTTATTTACTACACACTTATTTCAAAATCTCTGTATATTCAAAATTAAAGAATGTAAATAAATCATAACTCATGTTAAGACAATGAAATCTGATTTTCATGAAAATTCAAAAGTCTAATCTTCACAATTTTAACAAGATGGCGGAAATTGCAGAACTATACGAAGCTAAGTTAACAATATTCTATCTTCACGATTTGAAATTATTCAACTTAATATTTTTTATCAAATTACAATGCTAATATATAGATTGAATTTATTTTTTTATTCTACCTGCATTAGGCATCAGGATTGTTAAATTTCATTTTTACATATGTAATAGTATTTAAAACAACCACTCTCCATAGAGTAGTGCCACCTACTGCAAACCATAATAATCAGTGGATGCTATAAGGTTTGTGCATCAAAATCCTAACTAGTGCCTACTCATCCATTATCCCCAAATTAATCTCTAGCATGTGGCCTTCATCAGTGATAGATCTTGGATCTGAGAGCACTGCACCTAGATCTTTGGATCTAATGCAACCCTCCAGCAGTCGTCTTTTACGTAAGCAGAAGAAATGGTGATCATGTTATGATTCAATGGTTTAACACCAATCTTGGCCAAAAGATGATGGGGACTAGAGTTATTAAAAAACCTAAGACATTAAAATGTATAGATATTAATCTGGTTTTGGATCTGTAGAACTATACAAGGTAATGAGCTTGGATTGAAAACATTAGTCTCATTGCTTTATAGTTAACTAAAAAGATCAAAGGTGGCTGCTGAAGAGTTGCATTAGATTCAAAGATTTAGGTGCAGTGCTCTCAAATTCAAGGCCTCTCTTACCGAAACTAGCCTGAGATATTGGATGAGTAGGCATTAGATATGGATTTTGACACACAAACTTTCTAGCATCCATTGATTACTATGGCTTGCTGAATGACACTACTATATGGAGAGAGATTGCTACTGTTCTAACAGCTTGTGTACGCATAAGAAATTGGTGATCATGTGAAATCTTAATGATTTACTAGATATTTAAAGATAAAGAATGAATGCTAAAAAAATTTTTTTTAAATGTTTAATATTTTGTTTGTTTTTAGTATCTTCCGGAATATTAATCATAAATTTGAAACGTTCCTTTCATGTATTAAAGGTTTAAAAAGTAGACTTTTTTTTTTAAATGCAAAAATTCTAAATTTAATTTTTTTTATTATCGAAGTTTCATTTTAGTAATTTAATTTTTGTTGGCAATTTTCTAGTTGACATTTTAAAAGTCATTTCTCTGAAATTTTAAAATAAAAATATTCAAAATTATCTTTTTATAATGTATGAATAATTATTATTCTGAATACATTAATAAAAGCTGTGGAACACACATTACAAAGTTAATCACGGAAGGGGCATTTATAGTATATGATAACATTAAAGAATAATCATAATTTAAAACTGATACATTCATAAATTGTAGATCGCACAGCTTTAACTATTGTAAAATTAAACAAATGACTTTATCTTTTATTGTGTCTTTATTCATATGTTTTCAAAAGAATGTAGGTTATTTAATATATTTATAAAAAGTATTATTCATGAGAAAGAGACATGTGAATAACTCGTGTGTGTGTGTGTCTGTTTAATTTTTAAAAAATCAGATATGGAATCTTTAACAGAGGTTTTAAGTTTATATCTGGACTGGGGATAATCTCTAGTTAGTGATAATCATTACTATATTTATCTAAAGTGGATTATGATAAGTTGTGGGTGAAATAAGTTTGACACTTGTAAATCTAAATATAACGATTTAGTATTGATAAATACTGTACATATGATCAAGATATATATGAGAGATAATGACCTGGGCCAACTGATGAGTGCTAGTTCAGCATGAAATGTATCTTGGGGGGGGGGGGGATGGAGTCATTTGTCTTTTACTGTGTCTTTATTCATATGATTTTAAAAGAATATCATGGTGCAGGGATTATTTAATACATTTATAAATATAATGCTTATATAAGAGGTTCGAACTCAGACTTTCACAGGACCCTCAACTCTCCATGCCATCTCATATTGCTGACCCACCTAATCACACACAAGTTGTAAAAATAAATAATCACTTGATCCAGATTACCATCTCCATACATATATACAATCAGTGCTCAGTATTATATTAAGATTGTAATTTGTATATTTTAAGATTTCTTTTTATTAATTAGGAAATAAATATACAAATGTAAAGATTAATTGCTTTTATTAACATACACATATGTCTAAAATTGTTTTGAAACGGATGCGAAATGAATTACTGAAAGGTCCAATATAAAAACTGAAAGATGTTTTTTTATATATATATTGTATAATCACATTTAATCAGTATTTTATTATAAGGTTACTTCCATTTAAAGGCGTTGAAGATATTAAAGATATTTACTAGATAAAATCATATAAAAAATATAAAAAATCACCTGCTAACTACTAGTATTCATCTATATATTATACTATATAGTCATGCAAGAAATTTTATATACCAGATAATTTTTTAAGCTGGCTGACTATTATACTCTTCAAGTAGACTGATTTTGAATTAGTCAATTACTTATATTATTTCTTAGCTTAATATATTACCATGATCTTGTCCAACCTATAGAGAATTATGTGAACACAAAATTATGTCGTGAGAGATTACTATCATATTCAAAACTGTCAATATATGTACGGTCGTCTTGCTACCCCCCCCCCAAAAAAAAAAAAAAAAAAAAAACACACAAACAAACCTGAATATAGATTTAAAGATTATATAAATATACGGTTTGTCTAAATTGTATTTTAACTGCAATAGTTTGCATTGAAAAATTTATAATCTTATTTAAATAGTCTTTTTATATGCTTTTATTTAATTCACTTTGTTTTGTTTTTTAGTCTGTCATAATAAAATCTTATAACTCATTTTTCTCCCATTTCTCAATTTCTGATGTAGTTTAAACGTTGCCCACATATATATTTCATACGAATATACATTTTTTTTTTTTTTTTAGAATTTGCAAAATTTTAGGAAAATTGTAATGTTGATTCTAGCATTGATCTATAGTATCACTTTCTGTAATTTAAAACTGAATATATTCTGTCATGCCTAATTTATTTTCTGTATTACTATCCCTCCAGCAGCCTAATCTCAACTGTCTTAGTTATTATATTGACATATCATTATGACTTATGCTAAATGAAAAATAATAGTCAATCTTTCCACGGATTTAAATATTTAACTTTACTATTACAAAGATATAAAAGGAAACCCTAAGGATATATAATAATCAAGATCATTCTAACTTAATAGAATGCCATGCATTTGTATGTTTACCTGTAGGTCAGACTTCAAGCAGTATAGTGTTTCATCTTCTTTCTGAGACCTCCAAAAACTAAGTGAAATCAGTTTATTTTAGTTACACTTCTAGAGAAATTAATTAGTTTAACGTTTTTGTTATGCTAAAGAGAATTTTAAAAATCCTTACTTATTAATTAGATATATTGGCCCTCATCTACGATTAAGTTTGGTATGCATTTCCTTGACATTCAATTATTTGTTTATCTATAGCTTTAACTAAATATATTCTTCTTTGGCCTGATTTGATTTTACATTCTTTTATTATCTGAACTCTAGATATAGCTTACTTTCTACTTCTCCAGAAGACTGGCATTATCTCATATATTTAGCATTGATGGCTTGTAAGCACTATGGTAGCTATCTCATTCATTAGTGATTTAATTCTGGGCTTTCAGTTTTTATCATCTTCTCAGCTTCCAATTCTTTAACAACTCATGCCATCTCTATATTTTACTGCTTTGGTCTTTCTGCTTCAAAAAGAACAGATATTATTGATTTTTCTATTTCACCTGGATCATTTGAATCTGTAATAATATGACAGAGATGATTTATATACTTTCGTTATTCATTCCTCCTTTTAGCTTTTAATTTCACATTTTGAACAATTGTTTTGCCTTTTATCCAGACTTTTTTAATTGTCTCAAACCCACACTTGAATTTGCATTAGTATGCTGTATTTTTGCCTGTTTCTTTTTAAGTTCATCTAATAATTTTACAATTATTATTACCTGACCTATATTTAATGTCTTTTATATAGTGTTAATTTTTTAACTTCAATTTTTTTTTATCAATAGGTCTGCGGAGATTTTCTCAGTAGCCATTAAAGGCATTGTGTTTTGGGCAAAGAATCACTGAATATAGAGCTTCTTGTATATCACATAGCTTTTGTTTAACATTTTCTTTAATTATTGCATTTCTTTTTCATCCAGATTGTTGACCTTGGGATGATGTTAACAGGTGTTCACTTCCCCACTCTACCATTGTTTCTTCAGACATTTCCAATTTTTAGGCCATTCCATTAACTGTGGCCAATAGTTCTAGATGCTATAATATAAGAATACCTAAGTTCTTTTATTGTTTACTTGGGGGTTATATTATTTACCAAATTGTAGTTGTTTCATTTTGAATATACATCTACAATTAATAGAATCATGTGACTTTTGATTGACTTTGCATCATTTGCCTCCGACTGTGGAATATTTTTTTTAGGTTTTGTGTTTGCTATTCATCGATATATGTCACATTTTTTAAATATGTCTGCATTTATGTTAGACCACAACATACATTCCTGAACCAAAGCTTTAGATCTGCTTATTCTGGTGTGACCATTGGGTTTAAGTTCGGGAGCACTTTTCCTGCTTACCAGAAGAATGACTACATGGTCTCTATTTAAATGAAGTCTTTTAAAATAGATAGCAGTTCATATGGATTTTAGAATGCTTTTTGTTGGCATCCATTGTTTATCCAATTAATAAGAAATTTATGAGCTTCATCTTGTTTAGTCCAACTGGTCATAGCCTTATTATTGAGTTTGCAATAGAATTGTCTGACTTTTTTTTGTTAGGTGGTCCAATGGATGTTAAATCTTTTAAACATAGTTCTATATTTGCATTGCAGGAGGAATTTACATAGTAGTTGATTACGATATAGGAAGAAGGGTAGACCCACTAGTTTGTGGAGAATGAGGAGAAGTTATGATTGTTGCATATGAGATCATGGAAAATCTCAAGTGGCAAGTTGATCATAGAAGTTTTTTACTCAGCTGAAGATTGATTTGGGAACTTTTAGTTCTTGAGTCCAACACTATACCATTGCATTTGAACCACACAGGGTAAAAATTCAATTAATAAGGATTGTAAACATCCAATAAATTCTTCTCTTAATGTTATTTGATTTATGAAGCTATCAGTGGAACAGATATTGACATAGGCTACTGTGACATAAGTTTCTTTTGGTTTGAGAATTTTAAAAATTTTTTATTACTAATTATGATGGTATTGGATGGCTAATTTAGGTTGAAAGAATACTTGTAAGCTTAAATAAGATTTAATTGATGAATGCCATTGATGCAAAAAATGCATAAATTAGAAATTCTGAGAAGAATGGATAAAGGGGAAATGAAGGAAAATGGCTGATTTGTGCATGTGTTTAGATGCAAAAGAATGACAGAATCCATTAATTGCTAAATAATAAAGTTGTGCTTCTTATGGAAATTTAAATAATTGAAATGAGATTTGGAGAAAGTAATCCATGATTATCTATAAAACTTGCAAATAACAGAAGTAATTTGCTATACTTTATAAAGTTGTATTTGTTGTAAATTATTTCTATTACAAAAATAACATTTTTGCATATTTTGAGCTTTTCATTGTTGTTTCTATCATCTGTGTTATTAATCTTCAAATATCATGACTAATATTAAGTCTTTATTATTTTTAAAGAACTAGAGAATTAATTAATTTACTCCTTAGTTGAAAAAAAATTAGTTATTTTAAGATTCTATGTGTGATTCGAACTCAGGCTTTCACACGACACAACCCACTAATAGTGTGAAGCTTGTCCATTAAATTATAAAGATTGGCTATCTTAATATAAAGCTGAACACTGATTATATATATGTGTGAGGATAGTAATCTGGACCAACTGATGATTGCTGCTTTAGCATGAAATATGCATATTGGTGATTATTTATTTTTTCACATGTGTGTGATCAGGTGGGTCAGCAATATGAGATGGCACTGAGAGTAGTGGGTCGTGTGAAAGGCTGAGTTCGAATCCCGCATATATTACATATATAAATGCAGGTTTAAGCCTGTACAATGTATTAATTTAAGATTCTATATAACTTAATAAAGTAAAATAATAATCTTTCACCTTTTTTTAAAAAAAGAAGAAAAATTTAAGATTTTTATCATTTACAAAAAAATGCCAGATTTTAATTAATTTTGAATTTATTCAGAATTTATTTTTAGATTATGTAATCAAATTGAATCCAAACTAATATGATTTTATAAAATTCTGAATTTAAATAATAATTATTATTATTTTTGTTAATGCTTTTATAAAGTCTTCAATCACTTTTTACTTTAGAGTAACTTTTCCAAAAACATAAGAAAATATTTTTATTTTTAATGATTTTTTTTTTCATGTGTCAAAGCATCGGCCGGGAAGTGAATCCGGTACAACTGTTTGTAAAGCAGCTGTGCTAACCACTCGGTCACCAACGCTTGACTTACTGTAAATATTGATGGACTTGTTATTGACTTTTTTATGATGATATTATTCACTGCTTTTTAGTGCAACTGTGGACTCAATTGGAAATTTCTGAATCAGTTTTCCACTGAATAAAGTAAAACAAAAACAAAAATTATATCAAATTCAATTCACTCAATAGAATAGAATTGTTGTGTTCAATTGGCTACTTGGGTGGTTAAACATCACATGACCTATTATTAATGATGGTGTTATCTAAACCAGAAAGTCATTGGCAAGAAATTTTTTCTTCAAAATCTGTTTAAAATTTTATTAATTTAAATTATCATAATATTACTCCTTTTAACTAAGTTTTGGTTTTATACATTTAAGGTTAATTTTTTTATTTATTTATTTCCAAACATGTCAATTTTTATAATCTCAGTTAACTCTTATCATCCCATATTCTATCAACTTTTTCCAATCAATGTTTTTAGGATTCCTTTTAAAACTTTTTTATATATATAATAAAATATGAATCAGCAAGTGTATTAAATTATTCTTTTTTAAAATGAGATGGTTAGTTTACCACAAACTACACTTTAATTATAAAGAAATAAAATCATAAAATGAAGCACCTGCTCTTAAGTTATGTAATGTTTGCAAGATAATACCATAACCTTAATAGCAAAAGAAAATCAAATTTATATGATATTAGTTGAACATTAACGTGTTGTGATAGAACAAAGTTAAACAGGGTTGTGATTAATGATAGGAAATGGTAGAAGTGAAAGGTTTTTTTTAAAGGGAGTAGTACAGAAATAATAAGGGTGTAAATTTCAAAAAATCATAAGTAGAAGGTAAAACTCCATATAGTAATGCCACTCAGTGCAAGTCAGAGTAATCAATGGATACCAGAAGGCCTGTGCATAAAATCCCCATATAGTGCCTACTCATCCAATATCCCTAGACTAATTTCTGGCTTGTGGCTTTTATCAGTAAGGAACCTTGGATCTGAGAGCACTGCACCTAGCTCTTAGGATCTAATGCAATCCTCCAGAAAACACCTTTTATCTCTACTTAACTACAAAGTTATGAGAATAAAATTAAAGACAATAATATTTTCAATTTAAGCTCATTAGCCTATATAGTCATATAGGTCTGAACTCAGTTCAGTACCCATATGTTTTGCATTTGATCCTAAGATCTAGGTGCAGTGCTCTCAGATACAAAGTTCATCACTGACAAAGGCCACAAGCCAGAAACTAGTCTGAGGATATTGGATGAGTAGACACTAAATAAGGATTTTATGCACATGATCATGTAATGTTTGGTGGTTTAAGAAAAAAGGCCTAAGTGATAGTAATACATTTTGATTGGATTATATTTGCATCCTATAGATGATATAATGCAATTTAAAAGTGCTAAAGCTGAAACTTGTTTAAAAAAATAAAAATAGTTGAGACAAAGATAATCATGGTCTTAACTTTCATATGAATATGATACTTTTCCCATTAGTAATGAAAGCTGCATTTTAGTGTCATAAATTTTTATTTTTACATTCTGTGCATTGACATTTTCCTAATCACTCTTTAATGTTTTACCAAGAATATTTTAGACCATTATTTATCAACCATTCTTGAATAGAGCTATTTGGAATAGCTATGTGTGTGTACTTACAAAAAAACAAAAACAAATCCTAAATCCTACTGACGATCTGAAAATACCTTGGCTTGAATCTCAGGTCACGTGTTTGGCAATTAGCTATTATATAACTTTTCAAATGGATCATTGATAAATTCAAAGTGAATGTTAAGGAAAATATTGTTAGATAATAAAATAAGCATAGATAATACTGTCCAATTAATAGCATTAATTAAAATAAAAAGTAAGGAAATATTGTTAGAAATTACTGTACTGAAGATAACAAAGTAGGGAAGAAATAAAAGAGCAAAAAAATTTTGAGTTAATAATATGTTTATGAATAACATAGCAGGGATGAAAGAGAGGAAATATACATTCCTGTAGAAAACAGGATGCCTAGAAGATTTAACAATGAATTAATATGTGAAACATAAAGCAGGAAAGTTTATGACAAGAGAGCACTCAGATAAATTAATTACAAAGAAAATGTATCATTGAAAAGAAAATTTGAGTATCAAAAGACAGATCATAAGAATGAACCAATAACTGAAGATAAATTATTCCAAAGAAAAAGAGAGTTTGTGATTGTTATGATAGAAATAACTATTGTGTTAATTGAAAAAGAAACTTATGTAGATAAGGATGATTTATTTAGTTTGTGCAAGAATGAAGGGTGAAACTATAAAAATTTAAACAAAATAAAAACTGGCAAAATAGAAAAAATTGATGATAGACCAATTGAATTATTAAGAGGTTTTAGGGAAAGAGTTTGCGAAAATAAATTAATCTTTATAATGTAATCTATGACTTGAGAGAATGGTCTACATTTATTTTCAATAATTATTTTTCCAATATAAAAAAGTTCTAGTGCAACAAAACATAAAAATATTATAATAATTAACATGATCTTATGTGCAATTAAGACATTGTTGATAATCTTGTAATGATATATTATAATAGATTTGACTTATTTATATCTGAAAAATCTATTGGATTTAGAATTAACAATAGCAAACTCTTCATACAGATCACATGATATTTTTAGGATTTAGAACTAATAGAGAGGTAAGATATAGAATTGTAATGTTGGTAACTATTGTTGAAAGAAATATAGAAAGAAAGGATGTGAGATTAATATTTGTTTTATTAATTTGAAAAGCATTTGATAGAATAAATTGATTACTTGAATGAGCATTTTGAAAAATAAAGATGTATAGTGGAAGGAGAAATGTTAATTAGGGAACTTGTGTATGAGACAAAATATCTCTTAAGATTTAATGTTGTTTTTTTAACATCTTATGGTGGGTGTGGAACATAGGATATATAAGTTCTGTATTTGCTTAATATGAATTTTTAGTATTATATTTTACTTCTTTTTTAAAATTTGTTTATATTTCTGAACTAATATAAATATATTTTTTTGTTTGCATATTAGATCCACTTACCAGATACAAACTAAAAATACGTTTCAAAAATTAATCTGAAACAAAGATTATAGGAAGTGAGTAAAATGTTGATATGTAAATCTAATATTTACAAAAAAGTTGTCTATTTTAAATTAGTCCATTTATAAATATATATATAAAAAGAAGTTTACTAAAGAAAAAAAGGGTGCAATTTAAATATTATTTTGAAACTGATCCAAGGTTTGAAAAGGCAAAAAAGAAGAAACAATTTTTGAAATATGAGTTATTAAATAAGAATTGATTTGAAAATAACAGCAGTTGCATTGGAAATAAAAGAGTTTGTTGCTAATGATAAACTTAACGAAATATTATTTGGTTGTAGAACTTCTAGATTGAAAGTTAAAGAAAATAAAACTAAAGTAATGGAAGTAGATAATAAGAAGAAACCATTAAGATTAAGCTGGATTAATTCTTTTATATCTGAGAACTAGATAAATTGATGCTAAAGAAAAATTAAAGTGGATTTTTAAGAAGAAAAGATTTGAAGAAGCTTATTAAATCATCAAAACATAACATGATCACTATTTCAAATGTGTATACATGCTGTTAATAAGAGTACCAAACTCTCCATACAATAATGTCACCAAATGTAAGTTTTTATAATCAACGGATGCAGGAAAGTTTGCACATAAAGTCCCTATCTAGTGTCTACTTATCC
This sequence comes from Epiperipatus broadwayi, assembly GCA_028023455.1. Taxonomy (NCBI): domain Eukaryota; kingdom Metazoa; phylum Onychophora; class Udeonychophora; order Euonychophora; family Peripatidae; genus Epiperipatus; species Epiperipatus broadwayi. Next base: position 748,699 of record JAQFVV010012519.1, on the reverse strand, counting down.
AACATCCCCAGATTAGTTTATATCTTATGGCTTTCATCAGTGAGGAGCCTTGGATTGAGAGCACTGCACTAGTCTGGGGATGTTGGATGAGTGGGCACTAAATGGGGATTTTATGCACAAACTTTCCTGCATCCATTGATTACAAAAGCTTGCACTTGGTGGCACTATTGTATGGAGAGTTTGGTAAGCTTATTAAATGTTGAAGTATTGCTTTATATAGAATGAAAAAGATATTAGTAATATAAGATAACGATGTAAAATATTGGAAGATTAAGTGAAGTTAGGAAAAGAAAAAAGAATTGTTTAAATGAAGGAAGTATTCAATATATATGGTAAAGAACTGTGAAGAATAAAAGACAGAGAACTAGGAGAAGTAAATTTATAAATGATCGTAAGAATAATAATAATTAATAGTTACTTAAGGAATATAGAATAGAAAAAGGAAAGACTTGAAAAAAGTTGTCTGTTTTAATGTACGAGATCTGAATTTTTGGCAATTAATAATTAATCATAATGATAAAAAGATTCAAATTATGTCATTACAATTTTTTTAATTTTTTTTAATAACATTATAATCGTTTATTAAACTACTCTTCAAAAAAAATCTTAAGAAGTAGAATGCAAATAATTAATTAAAAGCAATATTGGGGGGAAAATCTTATTTTTAAATTTATGTTTATGAAAATAATTGCTGTCTATTTTCACAAAAAATTTAAATATTTTTTTTACCTATACATTGGAGTAATATCCATTATATCTTGTTTCCAATCTTATTTGTATATATCACATATTGCAAATAATAGATAAAGTTTTTTTTTTTTTGTTTGATAATCTTTGATTATAACAGAGTACATATTGTTTACTGACTGGTCAAGTATACAATACTTTTCAACTCAAGCACACACATATATATATATACAGATACTTTTTTGTGTATACAGTATTCATATATAAATTAAAATTATAACTAAAATTTAAAAAAGGGTAATTTAGTTTTTGGTAATAAATTGAAATCACATTTTTTTATTGATACAATGCATACTACGGCTTGGCTGTAAGTAAATGGTAAATCAATCTTTAAATAGTCTACACAGACAAAGACTTGTGTATCATCGCTCTCCAAGAAAGAACTATGAATGAGAAGACATCAATTCTTAAATTATGAAAGTGGGAACAGTTTCCATATTATTTCATTCCTTGATTAAGAATAACTAGACACCCTTTTACTGGACAATTTTGAATTGGTAGTTGAATTTGATTATAGGCTTTATTCCTGGAGTACATATATATTACTAGTAAATTTTTTAGAAACTTATTGCAAGTAAAAATAAATAAATAATTAAGACTGTTTATTGATCCGGACTTCATAAGAAATTTAAGTGCTGTGAGTGCCAAAACAGGAACCAATCCAAAGATCTTACGGTCCAAAATATCATACTCTTATTACTGTTCCAACCTATGTAGGGCATAGCATAGTGAATGTATTTATATATGAATTAAATGCAAATTTTTTAAGTAAGCTAATTTGTTTGAACTTTTTTAAATATGTTATAATAACTTGTAACCATTTGCTCTGGTGTTTTTTTTTTATTGTGATCAAGATATTACACATTGAAATTTCATAATATGAAAAATCTGACAAATGATTTAAAGATTAATGCAGAATTTAAATGCTTATGTAAGTTGTATAAATTGTTAAAAATATTATAGGCTGAAATGGCATTATTTTGAAAGGACTGATGCTTGACCCATTTTGGATTCAGAAATTTATGAATCTGGATAATCATTCAAATAGAATACTTATAATGATAAAAAAGGGAAATGTATTGAAAAGGTGTTTTTCGTTTAAAAGATTATTAATTAAAGAATAAATAAATAAATTTAATTCATTACTTACATTTGTTTGATTGTAAAGAAATTTTGCTTTGTATATATTTGTATGCTATTTTACAAAATGTAGTCTCTAAGTATATATACTAGTCAAGCATTGGTGGTTGAGAAGTCAGTGACAGCTGCTTTACAAGCAGTTGTCCCGGGTTAGCGGGTTTGCTTCCCGGCTGATGCTATGACACATGAGAAAGAAAAAAAAAGTATATATACTAATGTAAAAGTGTTCAGATATCAGACAAATCATTGCTAACATTTTGAAGACAATATTTAACATACAATTGTAAACTTTTTAATTTTATATTTTATACACAGTTGAGAATTAAGAATGTTTAAAATAACTTTATTTTTTAACAATTTAACTTTTTTTAAAATATATATATGTAAAACAGTATGTTATGCTAAATATATTCTGAAAGGATAGGTTTTTTTGCTTCATTGTATGGCTGAAAAAGTATACAGATATTAGTAAATATATCTAGGCAATTGTAAATCTATATGCTTATAATTCACTCACTATTCGAGTAAAGGAATCTGATTTTTTAATGATTCAACTATTAAAGATGCGTTCTAAACAAACTATATTCTGTTAACACACATATATATATATGCTGCATCAAGATGGCTGGCATAAGTTTCTATATATCAAAAATGTCACTATTTTTTCTGTTCTTATTTGTTTTGAAAATAAACCTACAGAGTTATTCTGTATTGATATTTTCTACCGATTTTAGAATTATTATTTTTTTAAAATAATAATTATTGTAATTTAAATAAATTATTATATGTTTTCCTGAAGGTTTGGGGTGATGGTGTTCCCATGCTAGTACTGTCACTAGTCAGGCCACAAAATATCTGAAGAAGAGGGGAGAATAATACCTCTCAAAACGTTGTGCATTTCATTATTTTGCATAAATTTTCCTTCTAACAACGCAGTTTCTAACAAGATAGTAGCTATGAATATGAGAACAAGAAATCTCTTGAAAGCGCTTAGCTAAAGTAGTATTTTATATTTGCTTTCGATTATATATACTAGCTTAATTATCTGTGCGTACAGCACATATATATTTAGTAACCTGTTTGATGTGTTATTACTAACAATTGAATGTATTTGGAATATTTAAATAAAGTTAATTTTTTCTAAAGACATTCAATACGCATATTAGATGATGGAAATAATTCCAATATAAAAATACAACAAAAATTCTATATGTTCTATATTTACTACTTCAAATTTTCAATTGATATCCATTTTCTAAAATGTATGAAAATCATGTGACATTCTATTTATAAATTTCTTTTTTTTTTTTTGTGCAGAAATTATAATGCATCAAATATTAATAATTTAAATGTTATTGTAATTAAACAATATATTTTAATGATATGGTTTTAATTTGCATATCTGTTTATACTTCATTATTTTTAATTTTAAATATATTTTAATCAAGGGACAACATTAGTTCTTTATAATTGGTGATAATTTGCCAATGTTTGTTACCCTTATGATTTACTTTATTGTAGTGATTCAATTTTAAGAACATATTATAAACTTCAGTAAGTATTTACACCATTAAGAAGCATATAAATATTTTATTAAATATTTTAAGATTTGAGTACATTAAAATGTAAACAATACATTTAAATTCAAAAATGAATATGTTGATATTTATGCCTATATCATGTTTTAAATTGATAAAAAATCAAGTCATATGTCACATGACCTAATTTTAATAAAGCTCGTGTTTACAAATGTTATATATAGAGTTCGCAAAACAAACTCTTAACAAGCTTTGAGAATACCCTCAACCCCAGACCGGTTTCTACATTTAGCATCATCAGTGAGGTGTTAGGATATTCATTAGATTAAAAATACTAGGACTAGCCCAGCACTTTATCTAATATATAACTATCGAGAAGAAAATCTGAAACTTTCAGACATCTATATGTCCCATATGGTTATATGAGTAAGATAGCTGGATTTTTAGACATATAGATGTCTGAAAGTTTCAGGTTTTCTTCTCAATAGTTATACATTAGATAAAGTGCTAGGCTAGTCCTAGTATTTTTAATCTAATGAATATCCTTACACTTCACTGACGACGCTAAATGCAGAAACCGGTCTGGGGTTGAGGGTATTCTCAAAGCTTGTTAAGAGTTTGTTTTTGCGAACTCTATATATAACATTTATAATCATGTTTTATTTTCTCATTTATTGATTATTATGTGCAGACATCTTTCACATATAACAAGCAGAGTTGAACAACTTTCAATTAAATGTGAGAATATAACTAAGAAGTGCCTTTAAAATTGTTTTTTATTTATATTTTACTACTGATGATATTTATTGGTCTTTTGGAAATGAATCTGATTTCTTTTTAAATACATTTAAATCACAACAAAAATATACTACATGATTTCACAATAAATTCAGATAACAACAGTAGTGTGTGTGTGTGCAATAGAAATTTATATAATGCTACAATACTAGCCAAAACAAAATTTTACTAAAATTCTTACACAACCATGGTTTCATCTATTAACAGATAGATATTCTCAGTTGAAATTCAACTAAACATACAACATATATATATACAAAATAAAAATCTTCCCATAATTCGCTTCAACAACCAACTTCCAATGATGTCTTTATGAGATTATTTGCTCAGATTCAAGAAATTTTATCATCAAAGTTTCTTTTACCCTTTTATTCACTTTTTTTTCATAAAAGATAACCTCTGCATTGTCAAATAACATTTTATGAACTGAATTCAGTACATGAATATATAGAACTGAGTTTTGATATCTATTTTAACTCTATTCTTATGTATTTTAATTCTTTCATTAAGACTTAATGTACTCTGACCTATGGTAAGTTTGCTATCAGAAGATAGATGGCATGAAGTAAGAAACAGGAATCAGAGAATCATCAAGGCTAGTATGTTACTGCTTTCCACTTTTTAATAGTTTTTTGTAACATCTCAGTATTTTGTAAAGAACATTTTACATCATTGGTTTAATAAATTAATAAATCTAGGGAAAATAAAATCTTAACTTTATAAATAATTAAAAAACAGTGCATAAAAGTCTCATGGTGTTTGGTTAATCTTTACTATGTTATCAATTTGATATTCAAATCCAAACTTCATATTTTAAACAGATCCAGATTTTTTTTTCAGATGCCAATCCATAATTAACTAAAGTACTTATCCAATTATTTATCAGAAAATTGATATCTAGCTATTTTTAGAGATTAAAACAAGTAAAGAAAACCACCATCAATCGGCATTTGACTAGTTGAATTGTATCTTCTCTTTTTATTGTCCCTCCCCTATTTAATTAAAATACATATTATCTTTGCATTATAAAGTACATATTACTTTTTGCATTATTGCTGTTGCACTTGTACAAATGTCTGTGCCAATAATGAATTTTTCAGTACAACTGATCAATTTTACCTTTCTTTTTTTAAATATTAATTTATTTAAGATTATACTCTATCCATTAGAAAGAAAAAATAACTTAGCTTCAGTTGTTTCTGTTCTAAGTGCATTTATTTATTTAAAGTCTTTGATGGTAATTAATATTTATGTACAATATGTTTAGCATAGTGATGGACTTGAGAACTAAAGGTTCCTGGATTGAAGCTGATGTTATCATTTCTTTTACTATCTATGATCTCCTGAGCAACTTTATTATTTGTGTACTATTTCTATTAAAAGTAAATTTGTTTGAATTATTAGTTCTCTGTCAAAAGACAAGATTAAAACATTCACATATAACTATTCACTATTTTTAGAACATCAACCACTCTCCCCCACCACCCCCATAACCACAGAATCTCCTAACATATCTTTTATATATTTTTTTTACATGTGAGTAAATCCTTTTTTGTAATTATCTTAATCTTTGGTCTAAATAAATTTGTATTCTTAACATGACATTTAACAATCTCTATCTTAATTCTAATTTTAATGGATTATTATATTACCTCCTAATCTCATTAAGTGCATGTTTAGCTATAGCTGTTTCATTTTGATATTGTTGTCATCACATCTATTATCAGCTCTATAACTTTTTTCCACTTGTTAAAAGGAGGTTGCCTTGACAACAGTTTGAGATTGTTGATTGTTATCTACATTGGGATTGTCTAAGTGTTGACTGATTTCTAATGGTTAATTTTTTTTATTATTTCCACCTATACACATTGCTTTGGAATTACATACATTTATTTTTATAAATTTCATTAATCCTATTTAATCCATTCTCAAAATATACTGCCTCGTCATATCATAAGTAAAACTGATTCCAATACTACTAAAACCATCTTTTCAAAATGTCTAAATCATTTTAATTATACTTTTAAATATGTTTTATAATTTTATACCGATACCATATTTACGTATATACTAATTTAAATGTTTCTAAATATACGTGATCCATTTTGAATGTTTTATATATATGTTTTCAAAAACATGATCTCTGAATGCTCTGTTAGTTAAAATCTTAAGTTATACTATTTTTATTTGTGATCTTGTACTGTTTAGGTAGGTATAAAGTATTTTATGTAGATAGTAGAGATGATTAGATGGACAGTTGAAATTTTAAACTGGATTCCAAGAGATTGTGAAGACCTAGAAAGAGACCACATGTGAGATGGATAAATGAAATAAAGAAGTGTGTAGGAATGATGTGGAAGATCAGAGAAGATGGATTGAACTTGGAGAGACTTTCATCCTTCAGTTGGATTGATAATAGTTGACAATGATGATGATGGTGAATATTTGAAATCAATATACGGAATATCTGTATTTTAGTAATGTATTAATATGCTATATATAAATTTGTTTATCATTGTTGTGAAGCTTAAAATTTTTAAAACTATCTATCAAACGGAAGTTGTGGATTGTCATTGGCAGTAGTTTGTTTTTCTAGTCACTCTATTAATAATTTATCTTTTAGAGCTACATCTTAAACTTTAATGACTCATTTACATTATTAACTTAAAAAATTAAAAAGATTATTTATATGTTTAAAGTCAGTACTATTAAATAGATCTTATTAAAAACTCTGAAATTGTTATTCAGTTTTACTAAATATATTGTAATTGTGCTCTGTATATAATTAATGCACTGCTGTGGCTTGCAATTAATTACTGCTTCACATAACTTAATTAATATGACAGTAAAAAAATATAATCAAATGATTTTTTGGTCAGGAATTTATGTTTGGACACTGGGGCAATTCGGTTATGATTCATAGATCTTGAACCCAGAGTCTTCCACTTTCCTGTTGCACAAGCCACACATAATCAATTGGTTTATTGCTCAGGAATTCACTCATAAGTTTGAGCATTAGAAGTGATGAAGCTTGATCAGCAGTCCACAGATCTTGAACTTAAGCATTTGTCATATTGTTGCTGCAGTAAGCTATGCAATGCAACATAATATTGCAGATAGCAATGTGTAAGAACAGTGTGTAAATCATTAGTCTTTTTTTATTGGCATGAATTTTCTTTAATGGAATCTAAAACCAAATAAATATTTTTAAAAAATAGTATTTTACTCAAGTATCTTCAGTCCCTCTTTCTTTTAATCCCTAATCTCTGAATGTGGTATTAACCCAAATGTATTATTTGAGACACTGTATTTGTTTCAAACCCTGTTATAAAATCACAGTTTCACTAGATTGGACATGTAAAATAAATGAATAATGCAAGACTTCCTAAAAGAATGTTTTGTGGTAAATTTGGGCATGATTATTGTGGGAGATGCTTATCCTTATACCATCATAATGATTATCTCAAAGATATTCTAAAGAAGTGCACTGTTGATCGTTTCTGTTGTGTTTGGCTGAATTGCAGAGTTCAGACTCAAACCAACAGCACTCAAAATTTAAACAAGGCAAAACTCTCTCCATACAGTAGTGCCATCCTGTGCCAACCAGAGTAATCAATGGATGCCAGAAGGCTTGTGCATAAAATCTCTATCTAATACCTACTCATCCAATATTCCCAGACTAGTTTCTAGCTTGCGGCCTTCGTCAGTGAGGAGCCTTGTATCTGGGAGCATTGCACCTAGATCTTAAGCCTTCTGACATCCATTGATTACTCTGATTGGCACAGGATGGCACTACTGTATGGAGAGAGTTTTGCCTTGTTTAATAACAAATATGTGCTAGTATAAGAGATAGTGATCATGTGATGTGTAGTAGTTTAACTCACAATTTAATATGTATAATTTATTAGAACAAATGAGTTCTGGTCTTAACTCTTCCGGTTGTACTTGTCAGCTTGCCTCAAGTCTGCCATAGTTATAGCAGCTTCCAGTCCTATCATGGATTTCCCTCACTGCATAAACATATCGTAATGTATGTAGTAGAAACACCTCTGTTGGCAGTGGTTTCAGTGAAGAGCATGTCCAGTCCATTCAGGTAGGCAAACATTTTCTCTCTTAAGAGCGTGTACTGTCATTTAGAATAGACAGATGTTCTCTGGCTTGCCTTCAAAAAGGCTGACTATTTATTGCCAAATCCCCTGCCTTACTGGCAGCAATAGAATTCTGAGAGCTAATTAATTGTAGGATTTTATACACATGTTTACACATTGCCATACTTATGTTTCAACCTGTGGCCATGTTTATGCCTTGGTTATCCACATGTTTACACATTGGTTAGCGGCAGTGCATACTCATGCTCAGTCCGATCAGATAATGAAGGAATCTGGACTAGTCCACTTCTGAAGGCAAGTTCAGATATGACAATTTCCATTGGGAAAATATGGCAAAGAATAGAATGCATAGGAGAACTACAATTAGATACAGTGTTGAAATATTTTGAAAATTAACGTTTTCTGCTGAAGATATGTTAGACATAGTGTTGGAATGTTTTGGAAATAAATGTTTTCTGCTAATGAAATCTAAAAAAAAACATCGCAAAATGTCAAGTAATGTGGACATATATATATATTTTCATATGTCATAGCATCGGCCGGGACGCGAACCCACAACCGTCTGCAACCAACTACTTGCTTGCAAGGCGGTTGCGATGACATCTCGCTTTTATAAATTGATTTATATAGTTATTGCAAAAAGTCATTTCTAGAATACCCCCCCCCCCTTGGAATTGGAAAAATCATATTTGTCTACAAAATGACTGCTACATATATATATATATGTTTCGAACAACACACTATTTAGATGAATATAATATATTGTGTGTTTATTCTTATCTTTTATTATAGTATTATCTGTTACACATATATCAATTTTAGGTACCAATTTTATCTTTGTAAACTTATAGGGAGGCAAGAGAATTCCTTTGATATTATATAGTTGTGTATAAATTTTATATTAAATTTGTCTGTTTAAAATTTTTATTTTATTAAATATGAAGTTTTTTTGTCTGTTCACTCATTCTCCTCATTAAATTACACTGTTAAATTGTGTAATTTGCTCCTCTTTTTTTTTTGTGTGAAACATCTTTAACGATGCATGTGAAAGAGTAGAAATGTAAAAGAAAAAAAATTCTTAGCATTTACGCATTAGGGAGTTACGATTCGCTAAATCCTAAATGCTCATTGATTGTTGATTTCAACTTGCTGCGAAGCTAATAGTTCTCATTTCTTAACATTCAACTTCTAACAGGTGCACGGTGAGACAAAGCTTTTAATATATGTAAATGTTATACAATTAGAGATAGATGGCCTCGGGTGTTTCAAATGACTTAGTGCTTTTTTTTTTTTTAAAAAAAAAAAAACTTTCCATAATTACCTGTTATTTAAGAATTAAATTATTGCTATTTGATATGGTTTATAACTCACTGAATTATGAATTTTGATTTCAATGCTTTTGTTTTTTATCTTGATAAAAATTGCATAAATTATCTTAGAAAAATATGGGTAAAATATCCAAACTTTCTCAAAATGTGGATGCATTTTTCGCTTAAGGAATAAAAGTCATAATAAATATTTTGTTTATTATATTTATGTCATTATTTAAAGATTAGGTTTTGATTGTGCTTAGAGATTGTATTTAATTTTTCTAATTGAAATATAAATAAATGATAGAATGTCGTACATAACATTAATAAGGGATCATCTCCTAGGCTGAAAAAACTCAGGCAGCTTTGAATATTTTTATTATGCAAACCCATTAGTACAATATATTAATTTAAAATTGTACTCAAGTTATATGTAAAAAATAAATAAAAACAATAACATTACCTGTATCCACAATACATTGTTTTAATTTGTAAATTAATAATTACAAGAATTTATAATGCATGATTGATTCAATGATTCTGGAAAAATAGCTGATCAGGACAACACTCTAATTCTAGTAATGTTGTTCATGTGATGTTTAGTCGTTTAATGTTTATTTAGTTTGAGATTAAAATAAAGGATTGTCCTTTTTTTTTTCTTCATATGTCATAGCATCGGCCGGGACGCGAACCCACAACCGTCTGCAACCAACTACTTGCTTGCTTGCGGCTGCGATAACATCTCGGCTAACAACGCTCGACAAGGATTGTCCTTTGGTTATATAATGGGTGCATTTAAGCAAAATATTATTATTCTATGTGTTTTCCTGAAGGTTTGTGATGATGGTGTTCTAGTTGTATTGTTATATTGGACTATTTCCATCATCTAATATTTGGAATATTTAAATAAAATTAAATTGTCTAAAGACATTCAACACACATATTAGACGATGGAAATAGTCCAATATAAAAATGCAATTGTTATTCTATCTTTGTGTATAATTTAGAAGAATTCATGGAAGGGGAGAGGATATAAAGTTAAAGATTTCTTGATAAATTCTGCTTGATTAATTGAATGAATCTGTTTATGCTCATTTTATCATGGTTTTTTAATGTCATAATCCTTTTGAATTAATGATAGAATTGTTTAATAATCATCTCTAGTACATATACATTTTATTTATAGATATAATAAACACCTCCATACTTCCCCATTCTTTTTAAATTCACATAAAGATACAATAAAAGACAATTCACCCCCAAGATGCATTTTGTGCTGAACCAACACTCATCAGTTGGCCCAGGTCACTATCTCTCATATACATCTATTATATGAAGAGTATTTATCTAGAGTAAATTGTTACATTTTCATTCCCTCCACTCACAAGTTTGACACCATCCATTTCAGATAAATACAGTAATGATTATTAGTAATCATTTTCAAAACTAGAGATTATCTCTAGCACAGATATAAACTTTAAACCTTAGTTAAAGCATTAATACATCTGATTATTATTTTATTTTACATAATCTCTCGCACAGATATAAACTTTAAACCTCAGTTAAAGATTAATATGTCTGATTTTTTTATATTTTACATCTCTAGTTTCGAAAATGATTAGTAATAATCATTATTATATTTATCTGAAATAGATGGCATCACGGTTGTGAGTGGAGAGAATTTGACAATGGTAAATAAAAATGTAACAATATTTTATTTAAGGACTACAAAGATAAATTGAATAAATACAAAAGGTGAAGTATTAATACAATGATAATATAAATACAAGTTATGTATTAAAAAACATCACATACATTTATTTTGTTTTTGTGTTCAAATTTAAAAGCATATTTAAAAAGTCGATATATAATTTTTCAAATAATAGGTAATGAAGATTTCACATGTTTTCAGTATTTGAGAATGTTCAATTTCATGAACTAATAATGACTTTTATATATTTTTTAATTAAAAAATGGTTTAAAACTTTAAATGTTCCCACATCTTATTGAGAAATGTAAACACTAGATAGTTTTTATCTCCTTTTGTTGAAATGATAGAAATTTTGTTTTGAGGTGTACGGTGAAGCCCTGATAAATGCTGCACAAATATACATGACTTCAATGACACACTATCCAAAATATATGTATATAACCAAACAAAATAAATAAATAAACAAGTAATAAAAAACATTGAAATTCACAAACTGATTGAATTTAACAAATCTTGATACAATTACAGCCATTTTGTTTTCCTCGCTAAATATAACGAATTTCAAAATGTGAATTTACTTAATCACCTTTTCTTTATGATTTAAGTACAGTTTGGTATGGTAATGTTAAGCACATGTAAATAAATAAATAAAAATAGATTAAAAAAAAGTATTAAAATTCTTAAATTTTATGTTACAATTTGACAACAATCATTTTATTGCATCAAAGTGCTGCACATGATCACATTTATAAAACAAAATATGATAAACTAAAGATCAACACAAGATAAAGTCTTTGCGAAAGAATAGAATGAATCCACCTATTCTTTCAACCCAAACGCTTAAGTATGGGCAAATCTTAAGCACTGGAAATGAAAGCGTGAAGATAAACCAATCACTTTAAATTACTTTTTACTATGTCTGAATGAATTACACCAGCGAAATTTTTTAGAATTTACGATACGTCATTCTTAAATGAAAATAAACATATGTAAATGAGACATTTATTTTATATAGCACGATGTTTATGAATTGTAATAAACTAAAGATCAGCTTTTCAAGCTAATTCACATGCGCTTTATGAATCTTAATAATAAATGAATACTTTCACTTCCAACACAAGATAAAGTCTTTGTGAAAGAATAGAATGAATCCACCTATTCTTTTAACCCAAATGCTTAAGTATGGGCAAATCTTAAGCACTGGAATGAAAATTCATAAATGTAATAAATTTTACAATTATGGTAGCCATTTTTCTATCGGAGAACCCTATACACGATCATGTTTATTAACATATTTTGGCTTGTGTTGAAAGCTTCATTTTATAATTTGATTTATGGTATTTCACATAAAATGTTTTGCAGCGTAATGCTAAAAGTTTTAAAAAATTTAAGACCATAAACTTGAACTTAAAACATCAAAACAACTAGAGATCCCTGTAATGAGACTACCATTACATTTCTTTAGGGGGAAAAGTTAACGTAAAAAAATATTGTCCAGACATGAGTTGCAATGAAATTTGGAATTCTGCTATTCATTTTATTTAAAAAAATAGAAATACAGTACAATAAGTATTTTATTTTTTGAATGAATGTGAGTGAGTAAGCATACATACAATTAATATATTATAACAGTTCGAAAGAATGGAGACTTACCGTATCTGCCATACAGGGCGCCACCAGGCATTTGAACCTGGAAAATTTATATAGTAGGCAGATACGTAAGTTAAGAAAAAAAAAATTTTATATATATTTTATTCTGACCGTTAGCCCATTGTCACTAGCTCAGGGAGACACAGAGATTTATAAAATATTAATTCTTATCTAATAATATTTCATTTAAAAAAAATAAATAAAAGAAGCCACTGCCAGTAATTAACACACAAACATTTATTTATGCACATATAACTTTTGAATAATTTTAGAATCATTTTTACTTTAAAATTTAACTTACATTTTAACTTTGCTTTTTAGAATTTAATATGTGTTTAAACCTTTATTTTCTAAGTTCACACAGATGAGTTTAATATTTATTAGTGTCCAGTATGAATAGACTACATAGATTTGCATTTGAAAAGAAAATATTCTATCCCTTATTTAACCTTAGGCCAAAAGTCTGCAGTTAAACCAACGTCAATCCATCTGATACATCGATGTATTCAATGTAACATGAATACAACAGCACAAATACCATACTGTCAGAAATGTACATCTGAACAGCATGGTTAGGTTATAGAAGACATTGACTCTCGTTCAGACAGGAATACATCTGTCCGATGAGAAGAGCAATAAAAAAAAACTCCATAGGAAGAGACTGCATTTTCCGTCTTATCATCCCATTCCATAGGCAAAAAGGGTGTGTGTGATGTAATATGCAATCCTGCACATAGCGGACCTCATACTACATCTACTAATTATACCAATATATCCAATCCATTGACCCAATTTAACTAGGAAACTAATAACCTAAGATTTCCCTCCCTTAAACTAACATATATAACTTTACAAATCTAAACAGCTATTCACACCTGATTTAAGTTTAGCATTTATTAAGTTTATTTTAAAAGAAAAAAAATCATAATAAAAACTTAAAAGAGCAGAAAAAATAAATTGATGGAAATGATTTACAAAAAATAATAATACATTCAATAAAATAATTATTAATAATTTAGTTTGGTCAGATAGGATTCTATTTCTATTAAAGATGGAATAAGTTTTAGAATTAAAGTTCTTATTCTTTTCAAATACTGGAGTTTTAGAATTATAGTTAAAGCTTATTAGTGTTATTTGATTTAAATTATGTTGAGCCTTTATAAGTTCAAATAATCTAAGTCAAAACAGTATTCAAATGTTATACTATTTACTATAAATTTATTTTATATAGTATATAAGCAGTTTTTGATGGAAATAGTATTCCCATTTTTTTTTATCCAATTTACATTAATGTAAATACATAGCAGGAAAAAAAAAAAAAAAAGGAATTTTCTGTTAACAAAAAAGACTTTAAGATTCATCTTTGGGGAGTTAAAGAAACCAAACAGGGCAAATTTTCTATATCTACTTCATATGGCATTGGTGTTGCAGATGTTATTACTATGTGATTACTCATATGATAAACAAACCTGGATAGTTTTATCACCAACATGCATCATCCAGAATGATGAGTTTATTGACTTACCTTTGACTTGAAGATCAAGAAACACTATGGCCATTTTCTTAGTTGCCTGATTGTTCTTTAACTGAAATATCAGTTGACATTTTTTTAAAGATACATAAATGTGTGTACGGATGATCTTTTACATATATAAATAGATATTTACAATCATAAGAGACAAAATTAAGTTATGGCGTTTTTTCATAGGAGGCTGTGAAATTTCTAGACAAGATAGCAGTTGGTATCCAAAAGTTTAAGAAACTAAGAATCCCCTAATTGTGGACCCAGGTTTTGGTAGTTACAACTGCAAGTCATTTTCAAGTGAATGAAGATTTACATTAAATGGGACTTCATTGGACTTTATGAAGTTAAAAAAAAAGATGTAGAGATAATTGATTGAAGAAGTGAACATGTACAAAATATTGAAAGCACAAATAGGATTTCGTATAAATAAATAATAGGGAAACAACATTGTGGAGATTTGTGTCATATCAGACAAAGTGGCAAGATTAATTATTATCTTAATGGAAGATACCAAATGCAGATACTTCAGATTTATGCCCAACAAATTTTTATAGTAATGAAAACCTAAAGGATTTTTTATAAGGATATGCAAAAGGCATTTGATCAAGTCAAACAATATTTTAAAATTGTCATGAATGTTTTTAATAAATGATTGAAAAATGAAAGCGCTGTGCATAAATTTGGTTATGGTGAAAGAAATGGTACAGGGCAATGACTTGTGAAGTTCACAGAAAAACAAAGAGTATAGTATGAATTATTTTTTTGAGAAAAATACAGATGGAAATAACCAAGTGAAAATGCAGCAGAATTAGATTACATTTTGACTAATAGAAAATACGTATTTAAAAATTGTAATCTTTTTAATAGATTCGAGACAGGAAGCTATCATTTTAGTGAAATTAAGATAGATATAATGTTAAAACAGAGGAAACTGTTATGAAAGATAGTATCAATAGTTGATATTTTTAATCTTTAGAAACATTCCAATTAATTTGAATTAAAGTTTGCAAATTGTTTTTAAATATTAACAAATTTTAAAGATATTTTAGATTTGGTGTAATCAATCATAATAAAAAATTGATACTCTGTACTAAGAACTGCAAGAAAGTTAGCGGATAAAAAAAAAAGTGGTAATTTAGTTGTACATTTTCTAGTAACCCAAGACAGCATATGAAGAAAAAACAAAAATATGAACTTTTGTAAAATGGTATGAATAAGAATTAATAACGATTAAATAATATATAATTGTGAATTGGCAAGAAAAGGTGTAGAAAAGTATAAATGCATCAGAGGTATAAAAAAAATGGTATTGGACAAAAAGTTGTTTGAGTAATAAAAAGAGAAAATGAAGTTATGAAATGTGTGAAAAAGTTCTATAAAAAATAATGCAGAATATAAAAATAAAATATTCTCTACAATTATTACATACTTTGAATTGCCAATTATTTTAAATAAAGAGATGACATATGCAATGAAATCTATGAAGAGAGAAAAGCTCCAGGAAATAATGGAATGGGTATTGATCTTTTAAAAGAAGTGGATAAAGAAATACCAAAACTGTTAGCAATGTTATATCCAAAATGTCTAAACGATAAAGATGTTTCTGATGATTGAAAGAGTGAAATAGTAATTCTGATAGTTAAGGACTGTGTAAAGAAGATATATACCAAGATTATTACAACCAAAAGGAACAAATTGGATTTAAAAATTTTAATTTAGTACAGTGGATCACATTAAAGTATTGAGAGACATCATAGAATTGACTAATGAATATAAGTTGCCATTTTGTTTTGGATTTGTAGATTGTGCAAAAGCTTTTGATTATAGCTATAAGCATCCCCATGGTGATTATTTGAATCTTCAAGATATAGATTTGCGAGATTTATCAAAATGTTGGAACAGTGATTAGATTGCATGATGATATTATGAAATTTAACATTAAAAAGGATATATGGCAGGGTGGTGCCACATAGCAATTTTACAATAAATATTTTGTGGATTGAAATGGGAAACTAAAGGAAATAAAGTAAATTGGGATTAATTAAGATTTTGAAAATGATGGATTGATGAAAGTAAATCATGGATGAAATTCATCATGAAGTTAAACTTGGTTTGAATATTTTTGATAGAAAGAACTTAGAAGAAAGTATGCCTATGTGTTTGAAAATAAGTTTTTATTATGTATTTTTTTACAATTGTTTATAGATTTGAAATTTGAACACTTAATAAGAGAGTAATATAGACTTCAGATTAAAATAATTAGGAGACTGAAATGTAATTGGAATTTTCTAGAAAGTATGATAATAGGTGGACAGTTGATGTTCTTTTAAATTGGATTTAATATATTGTAAAATATCTAGAAAGAAATCATTTATGAGATAAATGGATGGTGTGATGTGGAAAAAATAGCTATAGATTAAAGAATCTGGATTAAACTTGGGAGAAGCCATCTGCAGTGGCTCGATAATGATTTGAAATGAATATAAATTAAAATATACATCTAAGAAGATTTAATCTATATCTTCGAATTTATTTTAGTAAAAACTCATTATTTTATTTCTATTACATTTGTTTTTGAAATTAAAGTACTGTGCCTGTATTTTTACTTCAGTAAAAACACCTGTAGGTGACAGCACTAGTCGTTGATGCGCTTTTTTCTTTTCAGTAAGAAGTGGAAAAGATTAACTTTTAAAATTTGCTCATTTATACATTTCTTATTTCTTTATATATTTTTTCCAAAATGCATTTATGAATGGATAACATCTGAAATGGTTTCTGTTAATCTACTAATCTGTATTGTTAAAATGGATAAAAAAAAATTCTATAGAGTTAGTGTTATATTTTTAAAAAAGTGTTAAGAATTTATTGAGTTCATTAAATTTTTTAATATATCTATCACTATAGCTGAATGCAGTATAAGCGGGGGAACAATTAATGCACGTCGTCTAAAAAATATAAAAAAACTGTAATAGAACTAAAGCAATTTTGAAATAGATATTAAACAAGATTTTATTTTGCTGAATCTTTAGGGAAGGTGTCTATCCTTTATCAAAATTTGAATTAGCAATAGATTATCTTATCTACTCTCTGCAGAAATACTTTTTAAAAAATATATAACTTTGAAAATAATTAATTGTTAGGTGTATTAAATTTCATTCCAAGGGGGTTCCCAATCTACGGTACTTCCAATTCATTATAATAAGAAATGAACAGTAATTAATTTCAGAAATAGTGAAGCGTATAATACAATTGCTTATTTTTAAGGGAAAAATAAACTAATGTATTTTGTCAGATTTGTTAATTATTTATCATTTCCTTAGAAATAATAAAGTTGAGATTCTAAAACTTGTCAATAATATTAACTAATATAAATAAAATGAATGATGTAACAGTATAGAAGAGCTTTTCCTAACCATCATGGATCGTCTGCATTTTTATAGTTCATGAATTCCACGCACATTTCAATGTATTATCGTATACACACATTGATGTTTGGTACAAAACTGCTTTTTTTTTTTTTTCATATGTCATAGCATCTGCCGGGACGCGAACCCACACCCGTCTGCAACCAACTACTTGCATGCTTAGTCAATAAGAGAGGAAGTGGAAAATTGTTTTGCTATGAAGTATAATTTTGTTCTTACACAAAGCGTAACCAATCAGTTCTAAATAGTGAAGCCATCCCAACCAGTAATTATCATCATCAGAAGCAGTTCACTATCAAGATTATTACAAAAACTAGTAATATTTTAATAATTGGAGTTTCAGTCAGTAAATTTTTAGATTTGTGATATATATATATTATTAATTAGTTGAAAGATCTGGTGGGAAGATAGAAAAATTAAATAATAATGAAAAATATTCAAAAGCATCATTATACATATAAGTTTTCATACAGCGACTAAATAATAGAATGCTTATCCAAGTAATAATACTTTGACGATACCAACATCTCTGTATTTCTCAATCCATTATTTAAGAGATTGTAGTGGTGTGTGTGTGTGTTATGAATGTATTTTTATAGTAAACATTTTGAAAGATGTACAGCAGGGTATAATATATTTTAGTATCAATTTAAATTGCTATACCCCCCTCCACACACACACACACAAAGGAATATCTGTTTTTAATTATATTGGTTATAATATTCTTCTCATTTCTTTATTTTATATTACTTATACAACAGAACATGCTAGAGATTATTTAATAAGAAATTTATCATAAGAAAATGGGTATTTTTCTATCTTATGATTCACCCATCAAATAGAGATACAGTATATACCAATGGGTAAAGAAAAATCCTTTAAGTAATAAAATATACAGGCTTTGAAAATAATAAATTTAACAAAAAAAAAATAGTTTGAAAATTATTTAACCAAAAGTTATAAAATTAAATTAAAAATTTTTTCATTAATATATTTGTCATACAGTTTAATTATATTTATGTTAAGAAAAATAAATATTGTAAATAATATACATTTGTAATTTTTTAAATGTTTATAAAATTCCAAAAAGTAATTATTATATGTCAGCTGAATTGAATAAAAACAGTAAAATAATTTACATTTTACCACACAAGAAGTAATTCGCAGCAAAATTGCATTTAATGAAAGCAATCCGTAATAAATGAAATGTAATAAGTATACTGCAACAGCTTAAATAAAAGCAGTAAAATAATTTGTTTTATCAAACAAGAATTTTTCTCCTGATGCGATGCGAGGTACTATGGCTTCTCCTTTTGCAAAGTCAAGGATCTCTCAGCCACTATGCCTAAGAAACTTGTTAGCCACTTTACCTTCTCTTTCTATTCCTCACCCTAAGTTTTTCCCATATTTTTCTATATCCTGCTCTATACCATTTCCACAACATAATCTTTGCCAACTCCATAGCCTTTATATCTACCTCCCCCCCTTATTTTTTTCCCAAACCCAATATAAAAATCAAGAACCCACTTTCTGTATAATCATTTTATTCTTCCACAACTTCATAATTGTACTCTTTCTGCTTGCATGCATTTACATTCAATTAACAAATGCTTAATATTTTCTATACTTTCCTTGCACAACTTGCAGACTAAATCACCCACATTTTTCCATTTATGTGTATATTCCCTGGTTGCTAATGATCTTATTTGAGCCTTAAACAGTAAACTACTGTCTGCTATTATCATCAAATTAACTTGTGCCAATATTATGTTTACTTTTATACATGTTTAAACTCTTTTTACTGTCCATGCTAGTTCTCTAAATCTCCAACTCCCCATTTTTTATTAATGCATTTATTCTTCTATCCCATTTCTTGCCACTATAACACTCAACAATTCTCCTAATGCAATCATCCCACCCTTTGTATAAGTATTCTAATATAAATTCTTTATCCAAAAGATGTGCAATACCGGTCATTTATACATACTATGTGGTTCCATCTAGGGATAGATCATAAGCTAGAACTATACCAAAATTATTTATAGTTTAAAAAATTATCAGTATTTTAGAAAGTTTAGGAAATGCTTATGTAAACTGCATTTTTGATTATTAATAAGTTTACACTTGTGCATTTTATATTTTTTCTTTAAGGACAAAAACAAATTGAAGCATATAATAAGCTTTACATTTTTCCAATATTTGAGCATTTTTATATTTGAAGTTTTGTGACTATATACATGTAAATAATAAATCACTCATTGTTTTATTGTGATGTATTGTCACCTGTCAGATTTTATGAAAAATTTGTTTGTCCGATTTTTGGATGCATTCAAAGTTTGAAGGTGTGTCCATTGTCTTGGTTATTATTTACAAACTATATTTTTAATAACTGATACACACAGGCTTATTATATACCTATGTGTGTATATATGTAAAATATAGGGTATATGAGCACAGACTTTCACATGTCCCACCACTTTTCACACTATCTCATAACACTGATACACTTGAACACATATATGTTGAAAAGATAAATAATCACCAATATATGTATTTCATGCTAAACCAGCAATCATCAGTTGGTCCAGATTACCATTTCTACATATATATGCTATAAGTGCTCAGATATATATATATATTAAGATAGCCAAACCTTATAATTTAATGGACAGACTTCAATCTACTCCACACTTCAACTCTTCAACCGTATCATCAGATTTACAATTGGATGGACAGTTGAAGAGTTGGAGTGTGGAGTAGATTGAAGCCTGTCCATTAAAGTATGAGAGTTGGCTATCTTAATGTATATCTGAGCATTTATAGCATATATGTGTAGAGATGGTAATCTGGGCCAACTGATGAGTGCTGGTTTAGCATGAAATATGTATATTGGTGATTATTTATCTTTTCAACATATATGTGTTCAAGTGTATCAGATAGTGTGGAGAGTGGTGGGTCATGTGGAAGTCTGTGCTCATATACCCTATATATTAAACTATTTTTAATAAACTGCTTTATGTAAATAGATGAATTTTAATTCTTGATTTTTCAGTCTATTTATCCTCTATTCTAAAGCAATTGACATGCATGACCCCACACATGTGAAAAAGATACATGATCCCCAATATGCATATTTCATGCAGAACCAGCACTCATCAGTTGAGTCAGATCATAATCTCCCATAAATATACACAATCATTGTTCAGTTTATATTAAGGTTAACACTAATGGTATCTGTGCCAACTGATGAGTGCTGTTTTTGCATGAAATACGTATATTGGGGATCATGTATATTTTTCACATGTGTGTGGTCATGTGTATTGATTGCTTGAAATGGAGTGGAGGATGAATAGACTGAAAAATCCTGAATTTAAATTCCTCTATTTACATATGCAGGAAACATTTTGCATAAGCAAATGACATAGACTTCAACTTCATAATCTGCATATCATATATATATATATAAATTTGCATAATTATGCTTAAATTAGGCATTCTCATATATTTGATTATACAAATAATGTGATATACCAGATCTAAACCTTACTTGTGCTGCCCTATTGACATATCACTTATTTAATTGTAATCAGAGAAAGAAGGAAATAGTAAGAGGTAAAACAATCTAAGAAGAAAATAGGAAACTAGTCAAGCATTGGTGGTCGAGAGGTCAGCGACAGCCGTTTTACAAGCAGTTGTCCCTGGTTAGCAGATTCGCTTCCCGGCTGATGCTATGACACATGAGAAAAAAAAAAGGAAACTAAGCTTACTGAGAAATTAACAATGTTTTGATGTAAAACTTTATTGTAAGATCTACCCAGGATATATTCAGTTGATAGTTCAGCAGAACTCTTTTCTAAACGTTTTGTAGTTTAATAAAGCAGTTATTAAACTGCTAATTATAATTCTATTTACTTGATTATTTTAGAAATCTATCTCATTATAAGTTTGTTTATATAGTGATCTCGAACTATCACAAACTGTCAGGAACATGGGTAATTATTTTAATGTTCAGATTTGCATGAATGCAAAAATATTTATGCACAGACTCCTGGCAGTTTGGGGTCATTGTACAAATAAATCTTATGTTCTTTATGAAATATATTTATTATTACTATACATTCATTATGGTAATAATAAATCCATATATTGGTTACTGATAAAATAAAGCAAATTTATATTCTGATTAATATAAGCACACAAGTTTTGTCTATAAAAGTTATTGATATGATAATGTCCACAGGTGATATGTGTTCTTGTGCAATGATTTTGTTCATCAATGATAGACATAGAGATTGAATTCATTTGATCAGCAGACATTGATTGCTAGCATCTGTTTATTGTTTTACACTTGTGAGTTGGCACAGAGTAGCACTACTGTATGCAGAGTTTTGCCTTGTTTACACTTGTGAATTCTGCTTCTTTGTGTATCATTAATTTGGTATAGTCTTTTGTGATAATAGTTTTTGTTATTTGTTTTATATAATGAACTTTTTTATTCTGTGAGATTTTCATAAAAATTTAATTGATAAAATAGTAATTGTTTTGAGTTATTGAGCTTTAATAAGCCTTTTCAGTTTTACTTGGAAGTTTTACAGTAAATTTTAATATTTTGTTTACACTCTTAATATTATAAAATAAAACATTATTATTATTCATTTTTGCAAATGCACAAATTATTTTATTATTTCAAATATAAAGTTATTAAAATGGATTATGTTGTACTATAAGTTATAAAAATATTAATATATTAATTTATTAAGTGCAAGCAGATGATATAATAATAATGTGTCAGGCTGAAACTTTTGACAGATGTGCCTTAAAAATGCTTATGTGACAGCCAATCAAATGTAATAATGACTGCACACAGAACTCACAATTCAAAACATAAGGCAGAGATTTTGAATTGTGAGTTCCATGTACAGTCATTATTACATCTGATTGGCTCTCACATTAAGCATTTTTAAGGTGCGTCTATCAAAGATTTCAGCCTTTCACATTATTATTATATCATCTTCTTGTGCTTAATAAATTAATGTATTTAAATTTGTTACAATCATTTCATTAGATTTGAAAATTACTTCATAGTAAATTGAAAGATTTCATGTTGTTTATTTATATATAATATTTAGTGAATTAAATGTGGTGTTTAAAGCTTCATGCTCTTAATTCAAAATGCTTGAGTCTGGCTTATTTATGTATAAATTTAAGTAGAGAAGAAGGTGGAGTTCCATATTTTTCTCATAAATCTCTGCCTTGTGTTTTGAATTGTGAGTTCCATGTGCAGTCATTATTACATTTGATTGGCTGTCACATAAGTATTTTTAAGGCACATCTGTCAAACGTTTCAGGTTTTCACATTATTAAAAATATTAATAAAAGATTTTTTGTAGTATTTTTAAAAAAATATTTTTTCATCCGGAGTACACCAAACTGATTATTAAATTATTTGAATCTCATCATGGGGCACATATTCAATAAAAGGCTGTTTATATATAGTATACATTTGGAGGTGATTTTACTCAATTTTTATAAGAATGTCATATGATTATATTTTGCTTGCTCGAGCTAGAGGTTTGCATTAGATCCTAAGATCTAGGTGCAGTGCTCTCAGATCCAAGGCTCCTCACTGACAAAAGCCACAAGCTAGAAACTAGTCTGGAGATATTGGATGAGTAGACACTAGATAGGGATTTTATGCACAAACCTTCCTGCATCCGTTGATTACTCTGGCTTGCACTGAGTGGCACTACTGTATGGAGAGTTTTGCCTGTTTTATAAGAATGATTAAAATAAATATATGACCAAGCAAATATAAGTTTAAAAGTATGTATAGAAAGAAGCATTGAATTTAAAAAATTTTTTCCATTTAATCATTTAAATATCTTTTTTTTAATTGTTGTGTTTGTATAAGAAATATTATTATATTGTAAATAAAATATGAATAAATTGTATCAAGGAGATGGAAAACAATAGTTAATAACTTGGACATGTTACTCTGTTTTTTGCAACATTTGCTTTGTTAATGAGCTGAATATAAACATGTTATTCCAAATATATAATCATTTTCATAATGGTTATCTTGTGCTTAATTAGTTATTTGTAAAAAATTACTTCATTTTCCAGTAATATGAAATATGTTATATATGTATTTTTCATGTGTCATAGCATCAGCCGGGAAGCGAACTCGCTATCCCGGGACAACTTCCTGTAAAGCAGCTGTCGCTGACCTCTCGACCACCAATGCTTGACAAATATGTTATATTGTACATAAAATAATGCTGCAATGATAATACATCTTTCAGCCAATCCCACAACTCAGACTTGAATCCAGGCTAATTAACCTTTGACTTTTTTTAAAGTTTCCATAATATCTATAAGGTATATGAGCACAGACTTTCACATGACCCACCACTCTCCGCACTATCTCATAACACTGATACACTTGAACACATATATGTTGAAAAGATAAATAATCACCAATATATGTATTTCATGCTAAACCAGCAATCATCAGTTGGTCCAGATTACCATCTCTACACATATATGCTATAAGTGCTCAGATATATATTAAGATAACCCATCCTCATACTTTAATTGGATAGACGGTTGAAGAGTTGGAGTGCTGGAGTAGATTGAAGCCTGTCCATTAAAGTATGAGGATTGGCTATCTTAATATATATCTGAGCACTTATAGCATATATATGTAGAGATGATAATCTGGACCAACTGATGATTGCTGATTTAGCATGAAATACGTATATTGGTGATTATTTATCTTTTCAACTTATATATGTTCAAATGTATCCGTGTTATGAGATAGTGTGGAGAATGGTGGGCCGTGTAAAAGTCTGTGCTCATATACCCTATATAGTACATATATAGACACAGGTATATAATAAGCCTGTGTGTGTCAGTTTTTACATAAGATCTAGTTGTTTTTTTTTAGTAGCTTGACCATACCCATTTGAGTTAACCATTCAATTTTGGTTTGAAATAGATAACTAATTAATTTTTTTTAGTTATAAGGATAAAACAAGAATCAAAAATGATTCAAAAATCCTCATCATTTGACAAATGGCAAACCTGGTAATTATATCTTCTTTATTATGATTGGGTTGTTTTAATGGCTTCTACCCTTCAGTAGGCTATTTAAAAACGGTTTTACCTCTTTAATTATATAAAATAGGAAAATGGACCTTGATATTTAACCTGAAAATTGTTTAATTTTGTATTCATTTGATTTAATAGTCAAATGGAATTTAAAGAATGTTTCATTATTTGATTTATTCATATAGTTTTGTTTTTGTTTCAAATTATTAAATCCTTCCTTATAGAATTTCAGTGATCTTAATTATTACTTGTGAAGGTAAAATAATTCAAGGTCGCCACAACTGTTTTGCACATGAACATAACATTATCAGATATTCATGCAAATCTTTGTGTAGATTATTGTTTATGATCTATTATTAAAAAAAAAGATCCTTTTAAAAAAATGACTTTAACTTAGCGTGAATAACATTTTTTTAAATGTGAACAATGAATAATTAAAAGTTGTTATAAAAGTCTAGGTTTTAATTTTAAAATTAATTACATTTTCGTGATGGGTTCGATCATCATCATTCCATCACATAGATAAAAGCATATTTTAAATTTGCCTGAAAATTTATATTTTACTTGCATGTAGTTATATCTATATATTGGATTACTTCCTCATTCAAATACCTTCAATTGCTAGCAGTTAGTGTAGAACAGAATGTCTATGTTATTCTTCTTCTCCGATTGTTTCTCACCTAATCAGTAACTATATTGACCAGGGAATCGAACGGAGACCTGCAGATTTATTTTATACTAGTGTTATTCTAAAACTTAAATGTATTTAGAAGGGTATAAATAAATTTATATTTTTCTAATAATTATTTAACGTGATAGAAATAGGACGGACTGTATATATGGGTTAAACTTTATTGTTTATAATAATGACTGCCTGCATCTTGGGTGTGGGTTTTTATACTTACTGTATATAGAAAAATTAGTCCTTTGAATTATTTATTGTAAAATAAACTAATGTTGTTAAATTAAACCTGCTGTCATTATTTAACTAATTTATGCATTATTTATATTAGCTAATTATATTAAACAAAATTTCCAACTTCTAGCAATCATTTTAATTATTTTTTTTTTCCAAAAAGAACTTTATTGAAAGTCATATGTTACAAAGTAATAAATATATCTATAATGTTTTAATATTCTATATTACCTAATGAGAACACTTTTTTTTACACTTGTAAGGATAATAGAATAGAATAGAAATGTTTAGTATAATTTCCAATTGGTTTTATATTTTAATGACATTGCTTAATAAAATGTATCAAGTTATAAACTTGAGAGGTATTGCAATAGTAAACCATGTGGATGTCTATACATTATGAGAAAGATCCTCTTATCCTTTTATCATCATCATCAAGCATTATCAATCCACTTCAGGATGAAGGTCTCTCCAAGTTTAATCCATCTTCTTCGATCTTTAGTTTCTTTTCTCCACATCATCCCTGCACACTTTCTTATTTTATCCATCCATCTCACATGTGGTCTCTTTCTGGGTCTTTTACAATCTCTTGGGATCCAGTTTAAGATTTCAATTGTCCATCTATTATCATCTCTTCTAGCAATATGTCCAGTCCAACTCCACTTCAGTTTTTTAATTTTTTCAATGAGATCAGTAACACCTGTTTGTTCTCTTACCCATATATTGCATTTTCGATTTCTTCTTGTTACTCCCAACATGCATGTCTCCATATTTTTTTGAATGGTCTGAAGTCTCTATTGCTCTTCTATTAAGTGTCCAAGTCTCAGATCCATAAGTAAGAACTGGTAAAACACATTTATTAAAAACCTTCCTTTTCAAACACATAGGTATATTTCCTTTTAGTATCAAGTTATTTCTACCAAAAGCACTCCAATCAAGTTTAATTCTATGATTAATTTCAGCCATTATGTTTCCATCATCGGTATTAATAATCTGACCAAGGTTTTGTAGCTGTTAATTTCTTCTAATTCATCATAATCAATCTTTATTTTTATATTTTGAGAAAATCCATTAAACATTACTGTAGTCTTTTTAACATTTATCTTTAGTCCTACTTTCCTTTCATCTGATAATTCCTGCAACTCTAAAGCATTATTTGTAAAAACAACTACATCATCTGAAAAATCTAAATGACTTAAATAATTTACTTTCACTCCTTTAGTTTCACATTTTAATCCACAAAATACTTCTTGCAGCACTGCTGTAAAAAGTTTTGGAGATATGGAGTCAACCTGTCTTACACCCTTCTCAATGTTAACTTTTCTAGTATCATTATGTAATCTAATTGTTTCTGTTGCATTTTTATAAATATTCTTTAAAATATGACAATATCTTGGATATGGTCTACTGTACTAAAACCACTTTTAAATCCAGTTTGTTCTCTTGATTGGTAAAAGGCTGATAGATCTGTAATTTTTAATATCTTCTTTATCACTTTTTTTAAATATTAATACTGCATTTTTCCAATCATCTGGTACATCTTTATCATTTAGACATTTGGTATATAACTTTGCTAAAAAAAATAATTTCTTTGCCTGCTTCTTTTAATATATCAATTATAATTCCACCATTATCTGGAGCCTTTTCATTCTTCATAAATTTAATTGCATGTCTCACTTCTTCATTTAAAATTCTGGGCAATTCGGAAGATACAATAGATATAGGAGGTACCTATATAATTCTTCATAGAAGTCTTCTACCCTATTCATGATATCATCTCTCTTTTTAGTAATAATGCCATCTTTTTTTTTGTTGCAGATATAAATTTCTTACCAATACCAAATTGTTTTTTTACACTCTTGAGACTTTTATTCTCTTCTAGCTTTCCTTGCTAGTTAACAGTTATACTTTCTTATATCATTTTAAACTCTTTTCTATACCATTTTACAAAATTTGAGATATTCAATTCTTTTTAATGCATTATTTTTGTATATCTTCATATTCCTTCTTTTCTTCATAAATTCTCTAGTCTCTGTAAAAATTTTATTGATCAATTGCTGCTTTTTTTTACCATCTATCTTTGTTGCAATATTTATCTTTTATTAATATTATTTTTAGTTTGTTCCCAAACATGTTTGGGTATCTTTTTGTATTCCAATTATGCATGAACATGCATTTGATTCTTCATAATGTAAATTTATGTCACATGCTGATTCATAGGTAGCAAATTCACCTTTGGAAAATATTTGCAGGAATCTATGAATCTTATAATTGTTGTTAAATAATCTGGGAATTGTCGAGTGAATATTTTTGAATATGGGATATTGAGAAAAGAAAGTATGATTGAGTTTCTGTCTCTTTATGGCATAGCTTGCATATATTAACAATAGGAAAATCATCAAATTTGGATTCAGCATTGATTGTTTACTGTTTATGTTTAAAAGTGTTTTGCTATTATCATTCATTGAAAGAGAGAAAATTAATAAATGGATCTTCCAATAGTTAAATTATTTTCTGGAGGGCAATCTACTATGTTAGGGGTATTTAATATTGGAACAAGTAAGGTATTTCAGTAGCTAATTATCAGTGATAGCTTCTATGTAAGCGTGATTTAAAATATAATCTCTAAATAAAGGCAAAAATTTTGCAAATGGTGAATTAAGATTAATTGTCTTTTGTACTTTTTCGAAGTGTAAATCTAATTCATTTTATAAATAGAAGGTCTTGAATTTGTTTGAAGTGAAATGGAGGATATTCTTCATAGTAGCTTCCTGAAAAGGAGTAAATATTTGATGAAAAGGTATTGGTGTACATTATTATTAGTGTGAAATATATATTTCATATCATGATTTATAAATTGAATAAAACTACTTTTGAATATAGTGATAAGAATGCTTTGGAAAGTGAATTGATTATATTCGCAATTTTATTTTTCTTGTATTTTTTAATACATTTTTGCATTACTCAAATAAAATGAAATCCTATAAAAGAGCTTGGTTTCCCTTTGATATATAGTATATAATTCTTCCCTGTATATTACTAACCATGCACAGGATTTTTCTAAACTGAAGACCAACTTATATTTTCTAAAGTAATTAGTAAGAATTTTTAACAATATTGGAATCTATTTTTTGAATTAAGAAAGACTGGGATATCATCCATGCGAGCAACACATGGAATATTTGCTTTTTCATCCAGGTATATCTATTTCCATAAGTTTTCTATTGTTTTTCAGTGGTGGATTGTTATAAAAAAGTGAATAAGATGGCACTAAGTGGAAATCCTTGAGGAATTAAGCAAAATGGAATAAAAGGTGGTGAATATTTTCCATTAAGTGTAATTTATATTTTCTGGTTTAGCAGTAGATGAATAGCCTTAAACCATTAAGCATCACATGATTACCATCTCATACTCACACATAATTGTTTATAATTGATCATGTGATGCTTAATGGTTTAACACCAATCCTGCCTAATAGGATAGTGGTGGCTATGGTTGTTAAAGAGCCAAAGACACCAAAATGTATGGATGCTGAACTGAGTTCAGACCCATATGACTATATAAGCTATTGAGCTTAGATTGAAAATATGTTTGTGTTTTCAAATTTCATTCTCATAGTTTTATAGTTAAGTAGAGATAAAAGGTGGTTGCTGGAGGGTCGCATTAGATCCTAAGATCTAGGTGCAGTGCTCTCAGATCCAAAGCTCCTCACTGACAAAGGCCACAAGCCAGAAACTAGTCTGGGGATGTTGAATGAGTAGACATTAGATAGGGATTTTATGCACAAGCCTTCTGGCATCCATTGATTACTCTGGTTGGCACAGGGTGGCACTACTGTATGGAGAGAGTTTTGCCTTGTTTATGAATAGCCTTAGTACTGCAATATTCATTCATTCATTGATTAGATCAATTGAGACCTTATAAAGTGCTGATTTTATATCCAACTAAATTATAATTGAGTCATTTCTTGTTGTTTCTGTTGTTACTATTTTTGTTTTGAATAAAAAATCCCACATGATCTGTCAATGAGCCTTTCTTTGTAAACTGTAGTTTAGTGTAAGAAGGATTTTTGGAATTCCAAAACTGTAGTTTTGATAATAATGGCAAAATGTAGAATTCAAGATTGAAAATGAGGATATATTTTCTTGTTTCTCAACAAATGGAATTAGGGGAATTTTTTTTGTAAAGTAATTGATTAAGTTTATAAGATACTTAGTAGTAAGTCATAAATGGTTATGTAATAAACATCACATGACCACCACTTTTTATGCTTGTGTATAACTGTTGTTAAAACAGGCAAAACTCACTATACATATTGCCACACACAGCAAGCTAGAATAATCAATGGATGCCAGAAGGCTTGTGCATAAAATCCCCATCTTGCTGTGTTTGGCAATACGTATAGTGAGTTTTGCTTGTTTTAAATGGTTATGTACAAAGTAGGATATATAATATATTCCAGGAATATAAAAGTTTCATACTTATGCAAGCCTTTATACAAATTCTTTAGAGACAAAAATTATATTGTCTTCTGGTTATTCAAGAAAATCATGAGAAAAAGAGGGAAGGGCATGTATATATATTTGTAAATTTTATTTTTTGTAGTGTACATATATTTTTTGTAACAAGTTATTAACTTCAGTGTATCCTTCTCTATCCTTATTGCCATGGGAACTTGATTTACAGATGTCTGACCTAATGCACAAATGAATATACTGTTTGGTTTATGTACGATATTGTACTAAGTATACTTTTTATTTATTTTAATAATTAGGTATTCTCTTAGTGATTCTTAGATTGAGTGATACACTTTTCACAGATCCATTACATTTGCATATCCTTCTGTCATATTAGAACTGTTATTCTCTTGAATAAAAAGTTTTGAAAAAGAGGTCTTTGATTTCCTGTAATTAGATCAAATGTATACAAAATTATGTTAACATATGTTATCTGGGTTTGTACTTTATCCATCCATGAGGTCTCAAGCTCTTAATAGCAATATATATATATTAAATGTAAAATACAATACCCGTTATAAAATATTGTACATATAAAAAAAAATTTTAACGGTAAATACAATATTATAGTTTAAATTCTTTTGTAGCACTTTCGATTATGTGCTAATCCTCATCAGCTTTAACTGAAATTCAGTTAAAACGATACTCTGGTGTCCAACTTGGAATGAATATTATAATAGTTTTTGTTCCTGTTGTATAGGATCTGCATGGAAAATCATTTTTTAAAATATTTATGATTTCAGAATTGATCTCAAAATGCTGAGTTTTTAAATCCGAACTGTTTAATATGATGTAATGCTGTTTCATAGAAAATTAAATCAATCAGTGATGAGGACCTGCTGTTATTAAACGAGATAGAGTTCTAGAGTAGGAATTTTTCACCATTCATAAGAGAGCATGTTAATAAGTGTTTGTTACAATTTTTTTTTTTAGGATATGTTGGAATCCGCCATCAAAATAAGAGGATAAGAGCAAGATCTGAATTTTGGAATTTAAGTTGAAAATGACTCAATTTGTGTGATTTGGAATAATGTAGATAAATACTACATTGAACATTAATGAATTACAAGCATGTATATATCTATACAAATTATTTTAAATAAGTAAAAAAACATTTTATTTATCGCAATTCCTGTCTTAGCTGAAGTGAGACCAATGATCTCAAGAAAGCTGAATGCCATTGATTACAGATTAATAGATGGATATAATTGGCATTCATTGTATATTTATATTTCAGGTAATCCCAATTAGATGTCACTAAATGTTGTCTAGCAATTTTTTGAACTGATAGTTTTTCCAACAGTGTTCAGTCCTTTGACATTGACCGTTTCTATTTTTATCAACATAGTTCTATTTGATACAATTATGAAGTGGACTTAATCAGTGAAGTATTGAATAGCTTCATACTCTCAGATCTAACTGCTTCAGCTTCACCTATTTATATAGAAAGTAGGTTGAAGTAAAGAAGGGTTCCCCTCTTTTCTTCCAATGCATAAGCTTGTGGTTAAGACCTGTAGAGGTCCCTACCTTTGCATTTTCAACCGTACATGCTTTAGGTTTATTGCTTTAGTAAATATTAATTATGAAGTGAAAATCCAAACATATTTATATAAATAATACTTTTTGTATTTAAATTATTAATAGATTTGTACTTTCTAAGTATTACTTGTGATGATTTTCAGGACTTATCAATATTTATTAAATTTGAATATGACATAGTTACCCCTATGTTCGGGGTATAGTCTTCACCTGATGTTCAATTGTATTTGTATCTGGGAGCTCACTCATGATTTTTTAAACTTTTTCTTGTAATTTAGAGTCTGGTGCTATTTAGGTCCTGATTTCCTGATCTGATTTTCTTCCGCACTGGTGAAAGACCTTGTTTCCAGGATGTAGTGATATTCATCTCAAAATCTGTATGTGATGGGCATGGAAACAATGAATTTAATATTTTGCAGAGGTTTATGCAGAATTTTTGCTGGCGCATGATTTTTGATTTCTGTCTCATGGCAGGGAAAACTTTTTTGCTATTAATGTATCTTTTTAACAATTGGTTCATGAGATTATTTTGATATCAAATACATAGATTGATATATCTTCTGTAGATTGTAATGAAGCTTTTGTCACATCCATGTTGAACTTATAGCACTAATGAGATGACATAGCTCTTATCTCACAATGATAACATTTAATTGAATTATAAACATGCACTTATAATGCGTCTTTGTTTACAATAAAAGCAGTATGATTAGGTCCCAGAATTATTAAGAGGGGTGTCTTTTTCTGATTCAGTAATCAATGAAGGAATATCATTGAAATTTGTTTTTGTTTTAACATACTTTGAATTGTATGCATAAAAGTCAAACATTTTCATGAGTCAATCCAGATAAGGATGTCAACCTACGCAGTCTGGAAGTAAATGTGATTAGTGGAACCTCTGATAATAAAAGTAAAAAAAATAAGTATATTATAATTGGAAAAAAAAAAGAATATATTTATTAGTCGTCGTCCCCTCCCCCAATCACAAAATTTCAAATTACATGAGTCAAACTTCTAGAAAAGGATTTTTATTTTACATTCATTCTAAAAGTTCATGTTTAGCACCTAATTTTGAGTTGTCTAATCTGAGTTTGAATCCATAATCGTTTTTACCTTTCATTTTGTAATTGATGTTTTTTTATATTGGTAAGTTAAGTTGTGCTTTGTTTGTTCTTTTTAAGTCTTGCAGTTTCGTTTTTTACAATTTTTTATTTTTCAGTTATCCATTGCATTGCAAAAGAAAATGATAAATTGATAGAAAGTCGGAATTCAATAAATTTTAGTTATATTGGAATTATTTGGAAAACTGTTATTATTATTTATGAAAATACATTTTCACGTGACAGAAGACATTTTCTTAATAGACATTATAAAACTTAAACATCACATGATCACCGTCTCTTATACTAGCACATAATTGTTTATAAACAAGGCAAAACTCTTCATGCAGTAGTGCCACCTTGTACCAATCCGAGTAATCTGGGGATATTGGATGAGTAGGCATTCGATAGGGATTTTATGCCCAAGCTTCTGGCATCCATTGATTACTCTGATTGGCACAGTGTGGCACTACTGTATGGAGAGTTTTGCCTTGTTCATTATAAAATTTAATGTCAAACTTAAAATAGAATGAGACAAAACTTTATTGTTTGTATCTGAGTCACAAAAAATATGTAATTTAAAAAAAAAGGGGAAGAAATCAAAGGAAACAAAATATATTTGATAAAAAAAAGTTGTGAAATAAAAAAAATGATTCATAAAAAAAAAAATAAGATTTGGAAAAAAAAAAGTTTATTAAAGGATTTTTTTTTTTTAATTTTTGAATATTTTATTTGTTTACAAAGTAAACTAAAATTATTCGGAAAGTTTCATCTTCAATCAAAAGTAAAAAAAAAAAAAATTAAAGGCCATGAATCCATTTTTATTTTTATAGTTAATTAAGTTTGAAGATTAAAAACCATTTCTTTTTACTGTTTATTATTAATATTTTGTATATACTGTGATTTCGCATCGAATTATTCTCTTCCTAAATATTAAGTTTTAACATTTACAATTAAAACTTTTTTTATATATAAATATAGTTTTAATAAATTTGTTCTTAAAATTGTTCTAAATTTATTTTGTACTAATAATTTTTTTTAGTAGTTATAAATTTATTGAAGTTAAAAAAAACAAAGCAGTTATAGATTTATTGAATTTAAAAAAGAAAGTTTGTTTTAATAAAAATATGAAAATGGGTAGATAGGTATATAAAGCATGGTTGGTAAATAGCCCACCGAAGTCTATTGGAACCTGAAAAAATGACTAATTTTTAGTCAGCCTGCTTCAAATTCCTTGACATTATTGCTAGCCATTACATTGTAAGGTCCTTTAATAAACATATAAAATTTATTTATATCCACAGATAGAGGAATTGTATTGAAATAGAAGAAAATTTCGTATTAGAAATATGAAAAATGATGTGCATACAGAACATTATCTCTCTCTATAAATAGAATAAGTGTGCTTAAGGTAGCTTTATCTACATTAAACATGTGCCACAGTAAACCAATTCAGAATAATATTAAAAGAAAGGATTAATTGGTGAATACTAATGAAACAAAGAAAAATTACTTCACATGCATTTTCTTTAGGAATGATAATTTCAATTCATATTCTTGAAGCTTTGTTATTAAGAATGATGTAGTAAGAATAAGTACAGAAAATTCTAGAATTAGAACCAAGCCAGAAAAAAATGAGTATCTGATGTTAAAAAATGATAGAATTTGTAAGATTTTGCAAACAAAAAGAGGAAAAAGAAATGAATTTTATTGCAGAATAGTAGTAAATTATGAAGCTAGAATTGTTTTAGGTCTTAAAACGAAAAAGTATTTACAAATAATAATTGTGTTTAAAGATATATTATTGGTGGTTAGACTGAATGTTGTTCCAAAAATCAGTGATTATTCAGATAACCACCAACTACTGAGTATGACAAGAGAATAAAAACTGAAAAGCTCTTGACAAAATATGACAGAAGATTAGAACAGGGGTCCCCAACCCTATGCCCGCGGGCACCACGGCGCCCGCAGACCATTTTGTGTGTGCCCGCCACTATCCGAACAGGATAAAAAATTATTTATCTGATACAAATAAATTTAATTTTTAAAATTTCTTATAAATTATTGTATTATATTGTAATCAAATTGTAGGGCATACTATACTTTTACAGCGTAAAAATATAAACGTTAATTATGTTAAAATTTTATTTTTGAAATAAATATTTTTTTGTACATTATGTGTATTATTAACAATATCCAACTATAAATTTACATTGAAAAAATAAATGTTGCCTGCCATCTGGTTGAAAAAAATAAATGGTGCCCGCCACCTGGCCGGTATTATAGAATGTGCTCTTAAGTGCAAAAAGGTTGGGGACCCCTGCATTAGAATATCCCCAACCTAATAACTTAGTAAAGGAAACATGAGAATGTTGGAAATTATGGACTAACGCTATGAAATGATGAGATAAATATGGATAATTTCTTTTAGGGGAAATAGGTTAATAATGTAAATCATTTCATAGCAATGTGTGCATGTGTTTAAATTTTACATATAAAAAGAAAATAGAAAAAAAGTTGCAATGGAAATTTGATTGTAATATATAAGGTTGAAATAAATTCATTATAATTAGGTACAGTAGATTATACTTTAATAATGTTTTTATAAGCACCAAATGTGCAGGTGAAAGTGCCATAGACATAATAAAACATTTAGAAAAATTGTTTGAAAGTTTATGATAATGGTATTTTAATACATCGTATTTGAAAAGTTTGAATTTTTTTTAGACATTTAACAATTAAAAAATTGGTGGAAATAATCCATCATATAATTTCATTTACAAAAAATTTATTTTAAATAAATATTTAATTCCTATTGGAATCTATTCAATTGTAAATTTTATTTAAGATTGAAAAAAAAAAGTTATATAACAGCTCTAATGTAATGTATTCAATTGTTAAATGTCTTTTGATAAAGATAACAAGAAATTCAAATTTTATTTTAAAAACAAATTATATCTTAAAAGATAGGATTTGTATTGTGATTTTAAATGTTTTCTTTATACTTAAATTATTGCAATGTTTTATAACACATTTTGTTTTAAAACTAATTAATCTGTTTTTGTTAGCATAGTAGTGAATATTGTGGTGTTTAAATATAAGAGAAAACCAGGTATTATCAAGGACAATTGCTATGTTGAAATTTTAGCAAACCGTTTGGGCTAAAAAAAAAAAATCTGGCTTTATTGTTTAAGAAGTTAGATGATGCAGAAATATTAGCACTGCAATCCATTCAAAGACCTTATATTCTAGAATCTGACATCCTCCCACTACTCTACCCGTCTAACTATTACTATCAGAATGATTCTTGCCAATGACTTGGATATCCAATTGACGCTGAATTTAAATTATGCTAAAAATATAACTAAATCAAGGAAAGAATCCGTCAAAAAAATCGCTATCTAAAGTGTTTGTGATAGCAAATAGAACCCTAAAATCTAAATCAAAGTAACTGCCTGAAAAGAAAAAAATATCCTCATTATTAGTTTTAATTTCTTGCTACTCTGATGAATAAAGAAATTAATGCTATGGAGTCAGTTTGAGAAAGAATTAAACTAAATTTGTTTGATTCAAAAAAGCATTAAAACAACTTCAAATTTTTTATTTTATTTTGCTCACCAGGAAAGTGTATGTTTGAACATTTTTTCTTCAGGGAAATAACTTTTTTTTTAATGAAAAAATGTTTCACTAGTCAAGCGTTATTAGCCGAGAGGTCAGCGCAGCCGCCTTGCAAGCAAGCAGTTGGTTGCAGACTTTGAGGGTTCGCCTCCCGGCTGATGCTATGACATAGGAAGAAAAAAATGTTTCACTTTTCTTTTAATAAAGGAATTTATATTTGATTTTATTAATGTTTAAGATCGTATAAATTTGTTTAAAATATAATAATGAAACATAAATGGAAAGATTAATTCTTTATAATAGTTCAATATCAAGCATTAATAGGAATTTGAATGTCAATTTCAAGTATTTAAACATGCTTATTTCAAATCAAAATACAAAAAGTAAAGTCAGGTTAAATTTAAGTGAAATTGTAAATCAAAGCTTTGCCCATTTCAAGTTTAGAATGTTTATCACGTGCTAAATAATAGTCTTAGTTGAAATAATTTATCAAAAGCAATCGAAACTCTGATTTTTTTTATCGCTAATTAAAAATATAAAAGGGTAAGTTTTAAATCAAAAATTTTACATTATGGGTTACAATATAAAGAATAAATTTTATTTGAAACAATTGAGTAAAAAAAGGACAATTACAATTTTAGTAGTCATTTTGCTTAAGTGAGTGCATATATATATAATTAAAATCCAGTCAATACTTAGACAGTTCCAATATCAATAATAATCAACAATTTCAAACTGTTGTCAAGGCAACTTTAACCATAAAAGGAGGTTGCCTTGACAACAGTTTGAAATTGTTGATTGTTATTGATATTGGGAGTGTCAAAGTGTTGACTGGTTTTTAATAATTATTTACAAACTCATTTAGTCTTGAGCATTAATTATTACACTCTCTATATATAAACTTATGTCAGTTTTGTTATTTTTCATGAATGAATTGTTATTAAATTATTTAACTATGATATCACAATTAAGAGTATTGATTATGATTATTATTACCAATAATTTTATATGAGCGCATTTTATTTAAGTAATTTATTTACAAACAGTGAGTAGTAATTGAAGATATTTAATTTTATTTATTTGTTAGATTCGACATGTCCAGCGTGGTGTTTGAATATATGTATTCTTCATGTGTACAGCTTTCAGTGATTTTGATGATAAATATAGTTTAAGAGAAGACTTGAGAAAATTAATAATGCTTAAGTATGTTGTAATAATCATGATATTTTGAAATAATTGTATTTGCAATGAGAACAAGTTTTGCATTTATAATTGTTGTTTGAGAGCTTAATTAACAGATGGTTGCTCTCCCTTGTTGAATAATACCAGTATCCACATAAATTAAATGAAGTCTATGCCAAGAAGAGCACTGTTTATAATTAAAGAATAGTTAATAATAGTGATATTTATTTGGGTCGCTACAGTAAAATGTTTGAATCCTGAAAATTTAGTATGCTTTGTGAAATTTAGTTTTTATCATGTATACCTATATTAAAACAGGCAAAACTTTCCATATATTAGTGTCACTCAGTGCCAACCAGATTAATCAATGGATGCCAGATATGTGCTAGCATAAGAAATGGTGATCATGTGATGTTTAGTGGTTTATATCTATATTATTAAACATTTAAAGTTTTTGGCAATTTAATACAGTTGAAAATAGCTACTGATTATTAAATGGCTTAAATAATTATTTATAATAATTAATTTACATTATTATTAACCAAATATGCTTAAAGCTACACTGGAAATAATATATACATGTGATACAAATTGATTGTGTAAATATAAGGAGAAATTATATGTCTGTTTTCTCTCTGGTGAAGAATATGGAAATTTTTCAGCATTTGGTCATTACCAATTATATTTTTGCTTATCTGAAAATATTTGTGGAAAGTTTTGTATGTATTCATATTTTTCTGCTAAATTTTTTACCACTTCACCCCCACCCCATTTTGTCCCATTTAAAAACACTTTTTTGATATATCCTGCTATGCACTAATGCTTAGTTTATTTAATGATTTTATGTGAAAGTAAATTAATTAAAGTAAAAAATAAATAAATCATTAAATGGTGGTATTTCATAATGATTTGCAAGTCATCTGTAAGTGTAAATTATGCATATTTTAATTTCAGTAACATGAAATTTTTCATATCGTACTATGGATATCGAAAGAGTTTGTTACGTTTTACAAAAGTAGCATAATAATTAGGATGTACAGTATTTCAAACTGTCGAAAGATATTTGCTATCAAATTTGTTTAGGTTTTATCTCTGACTAGAAATTTAATTCTATATACATATATAATTTTATTTCTAAAAATTGGATTTTTTGTTAAAAAAATAGTATCTGAGTGATAGAGCTGCAGACATTGCAGCATTCATAGAAGAAACAGTGAAGACTTACAAATTCTTATCCAATATGTAATTGATTTAATTAAACTACAGCAATTAGTCACATCAAAAGGTTTAAGAAAGCTGAAATTTATGTATTTTTTTTAATTCATTAGACATTATTTATAGATATTGAGAGAGTGGACATTTAAGTTAAGGGAGAGGGAGAGACATCAATGCTGTATTTGTATGCTTTTGTCATTTTTCCTAAGACTACTTCATATTACTATCTTTATCATTCATCTCCCATCCCCAGGCTAGCTCTGCTTTATCTCATCTTTTCAGCAGAGCTTATAGAAAAGTGTTTGAATATTTTTCTGTAGTGTATATATAGGGTGATTTTCAAATTCCAACAGTATTATATTAAAGTTGGATAAAATTAGTAATGAATGACACCAAACACATATGTGTGGAATTGAAAATAATTCTGATTTAATACATTATATAAGATTGTCACTTATGATTTATATTCTTTTTTCTGTTTTTTTATTTAACACACACCCACTACATGTTATTAATTAGGCCAGAATAAGTTTATTGTTAAATAAATAATTATTAATAGTTTTTACTACAGATGCTATGTTTTTGCAAGATTAAAATTTTTATTTTATTCATATTTAATTATCAAATCATAAATATGAGGGGGTACCCAAAAGTAACCAGAATCCTCTGATTTGTTTGCCTGCTGTTATATCCTTTTTGCAGGAACTCTTCTGCAT
The DNA here is from genome assembly GCA_028023455.1 of Epiperipatus broadwayi. Taxonomy (NCBI): domain Eukaryota; kingdom Metazoa; phylum Onychophora; class Udeonychophora; order Euonychophora; family Peripatidae; genus Epiperipatus; species Epiperipatus broadwayi. The sequence continues at coordinate 708,833 of JAQFVV010012519.1, read as the reverse complement.
CAATCAGCCAAATGACATTGCTGTGTGAAATCATAGACCACATAGCACATTTTTTTGTAAAGTGCATTTTGCATATTTGGCAATTTTTATAGTGACTGAAAAGTTTGAACAATGTGAAATTCTGTTTTCGTTTACAGAAAATGGCAGGAAAAATAGTTGTAATGCTTGAAACAGATAACAAGCAAGCTGATTTCGGAAAAACAACGTATGAATAGTTTAATTAAAATATTAAACTCACCATATCCATAAAAAGCATGACTAGTAAAATCCAAAATCTAAACAACATTAATTTTTTTTATGCAAATGACATGTTTGTAATGGTCATGCATTTTATCTGCAAATTCTAAAACGTGATGCAGTAAAATGTAAATGTTCCTTTTTGTGGCAAAGAGGAGTGCAGGCTTCACCCCAACAAAATATACCTCTCAGATCCTTAAGTGTGGAACATTTTAATTAAATTCAGTGTGACCCAACTTATCTATCAGCCATATTTACTCAGTCTTGTTTCATGCAATTTTTTTGAAAATCTCAAATGAAAAAGTCTCAATTTTTTTTTTTTTTGCGGATTTAATGGTAAAAAAATACCACGGGCATTAAAGGCATCACTTTGAAAGTGTTTCTGAACTTCTTTGAAAAATGAAAAATAAAGATTAGACTGGTGTATTGCATCAAATGGACAATAAATTGAAGGAATACTTAAAAATAAATAAACAAATTTTTATTATAAAATTCCGATTACTTTTGGGTACTCCCTCATATTAGACGCTTCTGAAATGGTTATCAAAAATGTTCATAATAAAATATTGTTTGTCTTTGAGGAGGAAATTCAAGTTCTTTTTACCTGCATTAAATAATTACCCCTTAACTATTTCATAAAATGCAGCTTTATTCTTTTTTCTTGTTAACAGATTTATATCCAGGCATTTTAGAAAACTGCATTATTTACTTCTATTCCATTGTATAAAATCATCATGTATGGGGTTACATATATAGAATAGATATATGAAGGAATACCCCCAAAAAACTGGAATTTTGTAATAAAAAATTGTGTATTTATATTTAAGTGTTACAAATTGAATCTCTTTCAGACCACTGTCCATTAGATACAATACACCTGTCCAAATGTGTTTTTCACTTTTTAAAGCAATCCTGAAACTCTTGCAAAGTGATGCCTTTTAATGCCTGTGTCCATTCACTTCCAAGCCCATGAAAATTTTTGTTTTGGGACATTTTTGCATTCTGGAGAATGAAAAGAAGTTTTCACAGAGTGATATTGGGTGAGTATAATGGATGAATAAGCTGACAAATGCTATTTTTGATTAAAAAAATTGTTTCAGACTCCGCTTTGTGCACTGATGAGTTAGTTGCCATGCTGAAGTTTCCATTCCCCACTTTGCCATAAATTTGGACATTTTCCTTTTACCACATCATGCAAACATTTTCAGAACTTGTAGGCAAAATGCCTGATCATTACAAACAAATTCTGAGTGAACAATAATGGTTGCAGCCAAAAAAAAAAAATCTGTACCATCATGACATTGGACTTCATTTTCCGTGATTTTTGACGATATGGTGAATTTGAACTCTTTCATTAAACCACTCCTAAACTTGTTTTCCCAGAGCAGCTTGCTTATAAACTGTTTTAAACATTATAACCCTTCCCTTTTCTGTTTTCTCTAAGTGAGACACACTTAACCAAAAAATTTACTCCGCAGCACCACGACCTCACTCCGGTCAACAGAATGATGCAGAAGGATCCTTACAACAGACTTCTAGGAGTGGAAGAATGTACTACAACACAATCACCCACCAGATATGATTCTAGGATTTTTTGGATACCCCTTAAATATGCATGTTCTGGGAAAATAGATATTGTTTATAAATCGGAGAGTTTTTTAAAATAGAATAAAGAAATGAAAGGATCATGCTGGAGAATTACAATTCATTACTTTAATGTGTTTTAATTGGTTGTAACCTTAAACTTTGTTGAGGCAATTAATTTAGGTATTATTTCTAGTTTATTTTTAAGTTTATTTGGTTTCTAACATCTTTGTGTATGTAGTATAAAAGCATTCCTATATAATACAAGCAGTTCTAAACACTATATTGCATGCTTATAATATTGTATTTGTGCTTACTACAATGAAACAATTCTATTCTGTTTATTGTCTAAACTTTTGTTTTCGTAAACACAATATACTTAATATTTTATATTAGTACTTTAGAAAAAAGAATTAAAGAAGAATGATTACATCAATTGAAAGTAAGGAATTTTTAAAGAAAAAATCACTTCCAAGTAGATTACAGTTTGGTATTACAATCTGTGATTCATTCACAAATAATTCTCTTCCTAATACTCCCTTAAAATAATTCAATAAACATTACTGATTATATATGCATTTTATTCAAAGATATTTAAATATTTGAAACCAGGCACTCTTCACAAACCTGGGAGCTTAATTGTAAATATAGAGGATTTGAACTCAGATTTTCAAGCACCCTTAATCACCAATATATGTATTTCGTGCTAAACCAGCACTCATCAGTTGGTCCAACTGATGAGTGCTGGTTTAGCACAAAATATGTATATTGGTTATTATTAACCTTTTCTACATGTGTGTGGTCATATGTATCAGTTGTATGAGATAGTGTGGATAGTTAAAGGGTGCTTGAAAATCTGAGTTCAAATCTTCTATACTTTCAAAGATATTTAGCATATTTTGCAAATCTTAGATTCTTTTCATTTAGTATGTATGTATATGATTATTTTTGCCATAGTTCTAGTTTGATATAATAATATATTTTACTATTCTAATATATAATTGGTTGTATAATTGAACTTTGAAGGAGCATTTGAGTAGAGTTGTATCACAATTTCAAATGTCTTAGAGAGAGTCTCGTTTAGAAGAATATTACAGGTGTAGATAAAAAGTTAAGAAGAACAAGGGCAGACTTTGAGGAAATTTTAAAGAATAGGTATATGTTTACAGCATACATATTGTGAAGATTATATTTGTGAGTGACTGTGAAAGAGAAAATATGTAGAAGAATGATTTCGATAGCGGCAATAAGGATTTAGCTGTGAATGTTGGAGAAGAGTATAATGACAAGAGTTCTTTAGAGATAGTGATGGAATAGTAATGACATATTGGATCATTCTTGTAATGCTGACATGAACATATTAAAATGCTTGTTTTAACCTATTACTACTTCATGCATGGAAAAAGAATGCAGGACATTAAGCATCATATGATCATCATCTCATACTAGCACATAATTGTTTATAAACAAGGCAAAACTCTCTCCATACAGTAGTGCCACCCTGTGCCAACCAGAGTAATCAATGGATGCCAGAAGGCTTGTGCATAAAAACCCTATCTAATGCCTACTCATCCAATATTCCCAGACTAGTTTCTGACTTGTGGCCTTCGTCAGTGAGGAGCTTTGGATCTGAGAGCACTGCACCTAGATCTTAGGATCTAATGCGACCCTCCAGCAACCACCCTTTATCTCTATTTAACTATAAAACTATGAGAATGAAATTGAAATGCAGGACATTTTAAAAATTACAATAATTGAATCTAAAATATATTTCAGTGGGTATTTAATTTTCTGAAGAAAGAAAATATTAAAAGTTTTCAAGAAAAAGAATGGACTGACTAGAACCTTCAAAAATAGTTGAAAACTATATTAATAATAATCAAAAACTATGTCATTGCTGTTTACCCCCCCCCTCCCATGCTATATTTTGTCAATAATATTCATTTAATATATTGATAGCATTTATTTCACTTTCATCATTGAATGGGTTTATATTAAAGATATCCAGAATGAATCAAACTCCCTAAAATAATTAGCAAGCGCCAAATATTCTGGCAGCAAGAAATAAATAATATCCCCATCGTGTAATTTTTTTTCAAATTTATATCACTAATCTAGTGGAATGTAAAATCATATTTTTACAAGAGAAATAAAATGTCATGAATTTTAGCTCTTCTTAGGGCTTTTTTTTTCATTATCAAATTATAACTCTGTACCCAATTTTTTTTTGATGAAACTTGTGATAGTAGATTATACTTACATGCTATAATCACTTTATGGTGATATTGAGAAATCCAAGCAAGATAAGTAATCATCTTTTATTTTTTATGTAATAATTATTTTGATAGTTTCACACAATTTTTGATAAATTTGAATAATCTATTCTTAAATTAGAATATGTTTAATTTTAATGAATAGTTAATAATCACTTTTTAACATTAATTTTGATTATGAACAGTATTTAAATAAATTATATATAAAAATAATTCTTCCGTTTAAGGTGAGATATAATAGAAACTCAATGGTAGAACTAAAATGATCCTACTTGTTAATCAGCCTATATTGTTATTACTTAAATTAATATACACAATTATTTCCATGTATACATATACATCTATGTACATGCATTTTACTATTAAAAGAGTATTAGAAGTATTATGACTTAATTTAATTTTTTAAAATAAAAATATTTATAGCCAAATTAAGAGTCATAGATCACATGACCCTATTCTCTTAAGCTTGTAAGTTATAAACAATGAGGATTACCAATTCCTCAACAAGCTTTGTGATAAATGCTTAACCAGAGTCAGCATTTAAAATATCTCTGTTAGGACCTCCCCCCCCCATATATGCAGATTAAATCTAATTTTTTAAAAAATTAGATTTTATATAGTAAGCAAGTATTAATTAAGGGTCTGTTTAAAATGATAGTTAACACACCCACTTGTTATGCCTGTGATTTGTGATCAAATTTAGATTGGCTGATACCTGGAGGGTTTTTAGTTCATGTGCAGGCTTGGGAATTTTATTTTAGTTAGATAGTTCATAGCAATTCATTCACTTGTTGGATAATAAAGGGGCTAAATTGTAAAAATCCAAAATTAACTTAGTTAATTAGATGAATGTTATCATGAAAATAGAAAAAAAAGCAAAAAATGTATAAAGTTGTCTTTGCTACTGGTGAAGAGAATGCATATTATTGTGGATGTCGAACCCATGTTTACCTGAAAAAATATACCTGAGAGTATTTGCAGTTTTTTTTTTAAATTATTTTTAAAAAAACATAAATTATATTTCATATATATATAAATGATGCATTAAAAAGGATTGAATATCTCGAATTTTGTAAAATGGTGCGGGAAAGAGTTGAAAATGATATAAACTGTGAACTAGCAAGGAAAGATGTAGAAGAGAATAAAAGTCTCAAGATTGAAAAACAACATTTTGGTATTGGTAAGAAATTTATATCTGCAATAAGAAAAAAAGATGGAATTATTACTAAAAAGAGAGATGACATCATGAAATGGGTAGAAGAGTTTTATCAAGAATTATATAGTAATAAAAAACAAATATCTCCTATATCTATTACATCTTCCGAATTGCCCAGAATTTTAAATAAAGAAGTGAGGCATGCAATTTAATGTATGAAGAGAGGAAACACTCCAGGTACTGATGGAATTATAAATTGATATGTTAAAAGAAGTAGGTGAAGAAATAGAAAAAAATTTAGCAAAGTTATATACCAAATGTCTAAATGATAAAGATGTACCAGATGACTGGAAGAATGCAGTTTTAATATTAATATTTAAAAAGGATGATAAAGAAGATATTAGAAATTACAGACCTATCAGCCTTTTATCAGGTTTATACAAAATTTTTACCAAGATAATTACAACTCGTCTACAGAGAACATTGGATTTCCACCAACCAAAAGAACAAGATGGATTTAAAAGTGGTTTTAATACAGTAGATCATACCCAGATATTGAGAGAAAGTTATAGAAAGGACAAATGAATATGAGTTGCCATTATGCTTTGGATTTGTAGATTATAAAAAGGCATTTGATTCTGTAAACATTTCTTCAGTGATTAAAGCATTAGATCATCAAGATATAGTTCCAAGATATTGTCATATTTTAAAGAATATTTATAAAAATGCAACAGCAACAATTAGATTACATAATGATACTGGGAAAGTCAACATTGAGAAAGGTGTAAGACAGATTGACTCCATATCTCCAAAACGTTTTACTGCAGTGCTGCAAGAAGTATTTTGTGGATTAAAATGGGAAGCTAAAGGAGTGAAAGTAAATGATTATTTAAGTCATTTAGATTTTACAGATGATGTAGTTGTTTTTGCAAATAATGCTTTCGAGTGCAGGAAACGTTGCAGGAGTTATCAGATGAAAGTAGGACTAAAGATAAATGTTAAAAAGTGTCTTGCATTGGTGGTCGAGAGGTCAGCGTGACTGTCTTGCAGTTGCCCGGGTTGCGGGTTTGCGTCCCGGCCGATGCTATGACACTTAAAAAAAAAAGCAAATTAATGAATGGTAGTAAGTTAGAATACTTTGAATAAGTTAGAATAAGCTAGCAATTATAAATACTATGTCAGATTATTAATACGGGTAGAAACACAATGGATGAAATTAATCAGAGAATTAAATTCAGATGGAGTGCTTTTGATAGAAATATATGATTGAAAAGGTAGGTTTTTAGTATGTTTTATATGGATGGGAGACTTGAATACTCAACAGAGGAGCAAACAGGACTTCATATCGCTCAACAATGTTTGAGATATGTACACTAGGAGTAACAAGAAGAGATTGAAAATAAAATATATTGATGAGAGAACAAACAAGTATCACTGATGTTTTTAAAAGAAGAGACTGAAATAGATGCCACTGAGCTGGACAGATTGCTAAAAGAAATGACAATAGATAAACAATTGTAATTTTAAACGGGATAAAAAATACTGTAAAAGACCTAGAAATAGTCTATATATGAGATTGATAGAATGAAGAAATTTTCTGGAGTGATGATAGGAAGAAAGGCTATGGGTGGAAGAAACTAAATTAAACTTGGAGAGGCTTTCATCCTGCAATGGATCAATAATGGTTGAAAGTAATGGGTTTATATATATAAAGAGTGAGTGCATAAAATATTTTGATTAATAATTGAATGATTACTACTCAGAGATCATAGGGTTTTGACCAGCATAGTGATAGGTTGAGCTTTAATCCAGAAACTCTTAACTTTTGTATTTATTAATCTACCATTGCATTAAATTATTCTAGGAACTAATTTAATTAGAGCTGTGCTCATATGCTGTCTTCCATTTTTCAATTGTCATTTTTTAAAGTCTTTTATGGGAAAAAGTAAAGAAAAAATTGTCCAATTTATTTGTGTATAATATAATAAATACATCTCTTTTTTTAACAAATAATTTTCATTCTTTATTAATAAACCAAATGCTGTATTAACAAACATCCCTTTACTTACTAGATTAATGGATTTTACACTTGTTTGCCAACTTACTAGATCTGTTAATCCTGATATATATTTGGATTAGCTGGTCCAAATGTCATTTTGCATTAGCTAAGCAATCTGAGTGAAGGCGGGACTGTTTTTTTAACAGCATTTACTTCATTAGTCAAGAAGGAAATTATATGTGTGTGTTTGATAATTCAAATATTTTCATGGATAAAGGATGAGTGTTTATGATTAGTGTTGATAAATTTTATGTTGATTTAACCTTTTTTTATTAAACTTCCAAGAAATGTAATTTTATTTATTTCCCTATCAAAGCGTGTGGGCCTAACCAAAACTTTTTTTTATCAAAATACAGATTGGCAACTAAACAATGTTTTTTTTTCTTCTTAAAATAGTTGTATTTATTTGCCAACATATATTTTGATGGAAAAAATTTTGGTCAGTTTTATGTGTAGCAAGAAAAATAAAGCAGACTAGCGTTCTTTCAGGAATTTGTTAAATCTGATCAAATTAGTTTCAAACCATACTCATCTTTTGGGTTTGTTAAGTGGGAAACACTGTCCTGAACATAAAGAAAAACTTGACTCCAATTTAAATCTATCTTTTACAACTATTATAATTCTTATTTTCATTTCATTTTATTCATAAAATAAATATAATCAATTCTATAACAATTTATTTTTATTCAAATTTGTTCAGTTTTCATCATTCCCGTCAATATTTTATTAATTCCACTCTTTGCACTGTTATACATTAAAACTTTACATCTCTAAATGTAATATCTCGTTTATGAATAAACTATATATAATATTAAAATGTTTTTTTTTTTTTGTTTTATATTTGCAGATTTTGTTTTTATTTTCAAAATGTCTAACGGGATGACTCACTTTATCAAATACTTTTTTATAATCAATTAAATACTTTTCATTATTTATTTATTTATTAAAAATTAGTTAATAAAAGTGTTTGCTCCTCATGAGATAAGCGAGTGGTATTGAGAAAGTATAATTTATGAAAGTAATATATTGATCTTTGGGGTGAGTAAGCAAGAGTCTTTGCAAAATTAATTATCTAATGTTCTGTTACAAATTTTGTAATTAATAAATCTTTCTGAATCAAAAACAGACTGAATGAAATCTTATATATATATATATCGATGTGTGTGTGTGTTTACAATATATTATAAGAAACCAGAGTTTATTGTTTCTTTATTAGATGAGCTTCTGTTTAAAACAAGTGTTAGTCGTATTACCGATTGACTGGTAAATTTTGCAGACAAAAAGTAAGCCATAGTTAGGTTTTATTTCAAAGTCAAATAAAATTAAAATATACTTAGCATTTAAATTTCAATTAGCCTATTCATTTTTTTTTTATCTTGGTGTGTTTTGTCTTAAGATTTAAAAATTTGACATTATTATTTAATTAATTTCTAATATCTACTAATCTTCTACATCTTATCTGATATTATATGAGAAATATATATATTTTTTAATTATAGAAAATGCATAAACCAAAATCGATCGCTGTTTTTTATTTTAGAAAATATAATTTTACTTTTTCAGTTTTATTATGAATCTAAATGTTAGATTTTATTTTAAGTTTTATATAACAATATGAAGTTGTGAAATTTTATTCGTTTTGTTTATATAGCTCTAAACATTATTAAAATTATTTAATTTTATAAATACAAAAATAATTTATGAAAAGAGATTAACTAATTGTTTTCAAACAGAAAATTATAATAAAAAATATGTTGGTGTTGTATAATATAATTTTTATTTTTACTTATAAATAGACAGCTACTGTATTTTAAAATTTTTATATTCATTTACTTTAAAACTTGATAGTATTAAATGATTTTTTAAATAAATATACATAATAACAACAATAATAATTACTTTTTATATGCGCTTAATATATGCAACTTGTTTATTTTCAAATCTGATCAAATAGTTCAATTGTTTATCAGACTTCAGAAATTAAATCACGTTTAGCTAAAAAAAAAAAACCATTAAAAATGCTCAATATTTTTTGTTAAATATAATATAAGCTCAGAGTATGGCTTTTCGTCATACAAAACTGTCAGTTTAGATAGGTTTGAAAATAATAAACAAATTACATATATTAATTCCATGCGAAAAGTGATTATTATTATATTTAATGTAATATAGTTCATGCAAGGGGGGAGGGGAGGGGGAAATGGATTATTTTATTATAATTACTTCAAAAAAATATTTTTTAAAATTAAATTTTATTGTTTTATTTAATTTTTATTTTTACTGATTTTGTTTTTAGTTTTAGTTTTTTTTTTTTTTGTTTATTTTTTTAATTGTTATTATTTACCATTTATTTATTTATTTATTTTTGTTTTGTTTTAAATGTTGCTTATTTGTTTTGATTTTCCCCTTCCTCAGCTTTGCCGTTTTTATCAAAGACATGTGGTCAACAGAATTGAGTATCCACAGACCTTATCATATATTAGGTCAGTAGTCATAGTAAATTTAATTTTTAAACCTTTTACTATTAAAAACAACTCTATCAATTTTCATTTTACTTTTAATTTGTATTAGTTAAAAATTATAATAATAATAATAATAATATGTAAAGGAATAGCAAAAGGTTTGTACAATCAGCTAGAAATCTATTAACCGTTAGGGCTTGATATACTGCTCAAAATCTTACTATCAGTATTTTATAGGGTATATGAGCACAGACTTTCACATGACCCACCACTATCCACACTATCTCATAACACTGATAGTGTGGATAGTGGTGGGTCATGTGAAAGTCTGTGCTCATATACCCTATATATTACATATATAGACACAGGTATATAATAAGCCTGTGTGTTTCAGTTATCAGTATTTTAATATTTTTAATTTATGAAATTAGAATATTACTTATATTAAACCACTAAACATCTGATGATCCTTGCACTACTGCATAGAAAGTTTTGCCTCTGTTTTAATATTACTTACAATAATTACTCAATATCCATAACCTAAATAACATGCACTCATACTTTTGAGAAACAAAATAATTATTTTAAAATAAATAAAATGTATTTATTTATAAATATTTAAAAATAACAACAAAAAAAACTAACTACTAAAGAAATTTAAATGTTTATTTTATGTAAAATTGATTATATTATATATGGGCATTAACTTTTTTAAATAAATATATATATATTTATCTTTTTGCTATTTTTTTTTTACAGTTAAACTATATAAAACAGGTAGACAAATAAGTAAAAGTATTTGGTTATCAGCAACACATAAATTGTAGAAACATGATAATGCTTAATTAGTTGGCATTCAAGAAGTATTATTTAAGATAAATATACAAAATTATAGTGGTGGCAGAAAGGAAAACTATTCCTTTAAATGAGAAAGATAACTAAGTAAAGATTAAAAACCATATTATCCAGTAAATCGGGTATTGCTGACTGTTTTGTGTTAGTGTCATCTTTATAATATGATGAATAAACTTTCAGTTACAAATTCAATAACATTACAAATTTATTGTTATTTAACCTTAGAACATCACATGATCACTATCTTCCATGCTTGCTCATAACTGTTGTTAAAATAGGCAAAACTCTCTCCATACAGTAGTGCCACTCTAAGCAAGACAGAGTAATCAATGGATGCCATAAGCCAGAAACTAGTTTGGGGATATTGGATGAGTAGGCATTAGATAGGGATTTTATGCACAAGCCTTCTGGCATCCATTGATTACTCTGTCTTGCTTAGAGTGGCACTACTGTATGGAGAGAGTTTTGCCTATTTATTGTTATTTAATGCATAATTTTTATATTAATAATTATAAGTAGATTTTTATTATTACTATTACAGAAAAAGTGATATTTTTGTATTAATAATTAGTATTTGTCTTGCATTGGTGGTCGAGAGGTCAGCACGACTGCCTTGCACTTGCAGGCAATTGCCCAGGTTGCGGGTTCGCGTCCCAGCCGATGCTATGACACTTAAAAATAATAATAATAATAATAATTAGTATTGAATGCTAGGAAAATAATTAGCAGTATCCTATTTTTCGGGATCTAAATAGTGTAAAATATTCTGATAACTACGGTTTTAGTCTTGTTTTTATAGCTTAATCAGTAATTTATTTATTTAATTTAATTATTATGATGGGGGGGGGGGGGTAGAGAAATTGCACATGGCAACTTGATTATTAGAAGATAGTTTTTATTTTCATCAAATTTCATTTGTAAAAGGATTACTTCATCATAAAGAAGGGTATTTGTGTTTTTTTCTTAAAAAGAAATTGATTTCCAGTACACTATGAGCCTTCAGTTTAGTTGACTTGTACTTTTTTCTGCAAAAAAAAAGAGGGGGGGGGGGAGAAGCTTAAAAAATGTCATTATTATACTAGGAAAGATTTATGAAAAATCTTAATTTGTTATAATCTTTCTTGGACTTGTAAAGAATTTGTATATAGTTGGTTTTAAAAACTCTTCCATTTCTAACTGATTGTACATACTTTTTTATACTCTTTTGTATATATAAAAAAGTTATAAATGAATTGATTCCTATTATAGATCAACTATGTACAGATAATTATGTTATCTATTAAGATAGATTTTTAAAAAATTGTTTTGGTTTGAAATTTTCTGTGATTTTTTTAGCCTTCTATTATTATTATTTTTATTTTTATAAATTTATTTAACTCACATTGATTACATAAGTAATATTTATTAAGGCAACAAACTTAAAGCTTAACCACAAAATGCGTAAGCTTGTGGTTAAGACCTGTAGAGGTCCTTACCTTTGCATTTTTAACCGCACAAGCTTTAGGTATAAATTATTGCCTTAGTAAATATTTTTATTTTTATAGTCTCAGACTTTTATTATTTAGAATCTCTTGAATTAGCATATTGATCAATTACTTTAAGTTTTAAGCAGATTCCTAAATAAGGAAAGTAATAAAAAAGGATGAAGAAATATGTTGGGGTAAATTTTAAAAATTGGTGTGCTCAATCTGCTACTTTGGTGTTGTAAAGGCATTTGTCCTATATCCTGTTAGATCACAAATTTTTTATGATTCCTAAATGATTAATATTTTAAATTTTGTAAGAAACATATATTAATGTATTTTTTTATTTCTATAATTCTGATTAAGAGTGAAATTTTAGATTAATTAACTGAGATACATATATAACAGGCAAAACTCTCTATACATATTGCCACTCAATGCAAGCCAGAGTATTCAATGGATACCAGAAGACTTGTGCATAAAATCCTAGCAAACATAAGAAATAGTGATCATGTGATGTTTATATATATATATTTAATAATGGGAGAATGTGTTTTTTAACAAGAACATACCTTTTTTGTTAATGGAGTTTGCATAGTTTTATCTTACTTATAAATCATTCATTGCATATTTATGTGTGTTAATTTTTCTGTTCAAAGACAAATTGCATTGCTAGGCAAATGGGTAATTGGTTATATTTTATTATCATTTATGGTTGTTATTTGCCATTTGCTTTACCTAATTTTTTCTAGCATCTCCGTTTTAGAGGTATTTTATTAACCTTAATGAATCTATTACATTATTAAGAGTATAATATGTTTCATAGCTTATTAACTAGTCTCAATATCTATCAAAATATAAATGTTTGGGCTTTGTGATTAATTCGTTTAATATAAATGCATGATAGATCTATATTAATTAGTTCTAAATTTGCAGAATTATCCCACCAACATATTTTAATCTTGTTGTGAAAATAACAACCAAATAAATGTGTTTTCCTGAAGATTTGAGATGATGATATTTTAGTTGTATTTATATATTGGACTATTTCCATCATCTAATATTAAGTACTAAATGTCTTCAGAAAAATTAAACTTTATTTAAATTTTCCAATTATATTCAACTGTTAGTCATAGACTACAAATTAATATGCAGTGATTTGCAAAAAGAAGAGATCTCTTATGAAAAATGATTACCCATCAGCTATTGTTTAAAAAAAAACCTTAAATAGACAGTAAAAAGAGCCATTCAAAGAAAAAAAAAACAATTATTGGTACTGTAGTATATTCATACATACCAAAAATAGCAGACAAAGAAAATCAATAAATCAGTATAACATCAGAACAGTTTTCCAGCACCATACCACACTATGAGAAATTCTAATGTTAACAAAGCCTAAACTTGAAATGCTGAAAAGCAAAAACTGCAACTATGAAATACCATGTGAATGTGGGGAAATGTATATCGGGGAGACTAGTTGCCCCATTAAAAGGTGATTGCAAGAGCACAAACTGATGATTAGAAGAGAGAAAGCAGATGTGTCTAAAGTAGCAGATCATGTATGTATCAATGAGCATATGTTCAATTGGGAAAAATACAAAAATATTGGATAGAAAGGAAAGGATAAAAAGAAGAAGATTCAAAGAAGCTGCTCACATGACAATGGTGAATAACCCCATAAGTCAACCTAGTGTAACTATATATATTGTATGGAAACCACTAATCAACTTTGCTCTTAGGAGAAAATGGTGAAATCGGGAGGAACCTCGTAGATAAGCAAATGAATAACTGTTGCCTTTGGCAGCATGACTCAATTGATTAGAACATTATCTTAAAATTCGATATTCAAGAATCTAAAGGTTCAGGTTTGATCCCATACTAGTACTGTCACTAGTCAGGCCAGATACACTTGAAGAAGAGAGGAGAATAATACGTTTCAAAACATTGTGCATAAACTAATCTATGTACTATTACTAACAGTTGAATGTAATTGGAAAATTTAAATAAAGTTTAATTTTTCTAAAGACATTCTATACTTAATACTAGATAATAGAGGTAGTCCAATATGTAAATATAAACAAATGTTTCAATAAAATATTTGATTAATCATATTTTAGTAAACCGCTATTATAAATTATCTGATTATCATTATTTCCAAGTATTATTAATCCATTATAAGATGTTTTTAAATTTAATCCAGATTCTCTGATTCCTAATCGTTCTGTCCACATCACATCAGAAAACTTCTTAATTTCATCCATTTCATGTAAGGTTTCTTTCTTGTTCTTTTATTTTCTTTTGGATTTGATTTAAAATATCTATTATTATTCTATTACCATCTTTTCTAGGAATATGTTCAACCCAATTCCATTTTAATCTCTTAATTTTTTCAATGATGTGTTGATATAAAAATTATTCAATTCAGTTTTTTAATGTTTGTCTTACTATTGTATTTGGTAACTCCTTATTGTGGCGATTGAACACAATGCTGAACTCCAAACTCAAAACTAAAGGTATATGAATTGATTCTCGGCTGAATAAAGGGGGAAAAAATCAAATTAGTCAGTTGAAGGGAACTATTGTATTTGGATATTAAAATGTCAACTGACATCCTGGACAACTAATCATATAATTATTTTAAAGTTTTCTATAAGGTGTTATAATGAAAATTGTAACTTTTTTTTTTAATGTTTATTATATCAAATCTTTTCAGATTTAATAAAATTTTAAAGATTGATTTTATAAATATTTTTGAAGTCCATCTGTAATCGGTGCGTTGGATTTTAGCTAATATTCATATTAAATAATTTTCTGCCTTCACAATGTTGACACCAACCATTTCAGGTAAATTAATTAATGATTAATTATAATCATTTATTAAATTAAAGATTAGTAATTAACATTAATGTGGTTATCTGAAATGATTGGTGTGAAAGTTGTGAATGCAAAAAATTTGATATTTGCAAATAAAATTGTAATAATTTGGTATTGTTAAATATCGAACTAATGCTGAAGACATATGTAAGATATTAAGACCTGAGCCAACTGATGAGAGCTGCTTCAGTATGAAATGCATACTTTAGGCGTCATTTGTCTTTTTCAGATTTGTGGAAGGGAAGTGTTAAGTATATCTTAAAAAATAAATAATTTTCATTAAATCAAAATGTTTTTACTTCTTTTTTGAATTAATTCTGTATTTTAATAAAAATTTACATTATTTAAAATTTTAGATAAACTGCCACTATTTTTTTAGCCATTTTTTTAAGTGGTTGCAATAAATTTTAGATTTATTTTTTTGTATTGCAAATTATTTTTTAAGTTAATCGTGTGTGTGTATGTGTGTGTTGTCATCATTATCATTTCTAGCTATTATCAATTTGCTGCAAGATAATGGTTTCTTCTAAATTTAATACAGTTTTTTCAATCCATTGCTTCTATTCTCTATATCACTCTAGAAAACTTATTTCATCATTCCTTCTTATCTATAGTCTCTTTCTAGGTGTTTAAATTATTATTTTTAATTTTGGTTATCTATTTGTTGTCATCTTCTCTAGTTCTATATTCAGAAATAAGCTTCATTTTAGTCTCTTTTATTACTGTTTCAATGATGTCAATAATATCTGGTTTCTCACCCATTAATTTGATTTTGAGGCCTCCTTGTTTTTCAACATACATGTTTCCTTACTTTATTGTCTGATTAAGAAGTTCTTGTATTACTTTTTTATTAAGCATCCATACATGAGATCTGCATAAATAACACTAATACAACATTTTATCAACAACTTTCCTCTTAATATCATTTTTTTCCAATTTTATCCATTGTGCTTTCATCTGTGTTAATAATATGATGTTGTATTTATAATTAACTTTTTTATGATTCATCATCATCAATCTGTATTCTTTTTTGAGAAATCATTTATCATTATTTTAGGTTTTTGTTTTCTTTTGCTTTCATGGGATATCTCTTAACATTACATGTAGCTCTGCAGTGTTATTTTCAAAACATCTGCAAAATCTAGATGACTTAAATTGTCTCGATTTATTTTTATTTCCTTATATTTGTGTTTTAATATACATTGGCTTATATGCACATTTCTGCAGGAGGAAATAGTTTACCTGAAAAATCTAAATCAATATAGACTGCTTAATATTTATTACTAGCAATGACTTACTCTGTTTGCTATAATTTAAAACATCATAAATTGCAAAAATATCAGCTTTAAATATAGATAAATATGAATTTTGAAATTTTATTAGTGGGTGACTTACATAGATTGTGTGTGCATACTAATAACTATTTATATTAATTCGGTGACTAATATAAATAGAAATCAACAAAAAACTCATGTCTTGTAAATGCTTAAACATATATAAATATATATATATATATCATAAAATTTTGGAATCTACCAAAACTTAAATACAATGATGAAGAATAAATACGATTAACAACTTACATAGAGAGTATTTAGTAATATTTATAAATTAATGACCTTCATATACTCATACTATAAGAATCTTACAAGTTAATCTTTTTTATAAATCATTGAATTAAACTTGCAAACAATCCCAAGTATTAATATGAGGGAGCGTTAATTAAATATTTATTAAAATCATTTGTTAGCAAGTTTATGAATCATTTTGAATTTGGGTGGCAGAATAATCATTGATATTTCATAGGGGTGAAACTTTACATTAGCAGTTATCTTAGCAAAATTTACACAGGTTTAGATAACAATGCAGATTTGTCTGAAGCTACCCTAGCTTCTCTCTGAGGAGTGCCAAAGCATGAAACCATGGTCAGATGTTGGGGGGGGGGGTTTCATGACAGAGATATTTTAAATATTTTCTCTGGCTAAGCATTTATCACAAATCTTGTTGAGCAATTGGCAATGCTCATTGTTTATATCTTACAAGCTTAAGAGAATGCGATCATGTGATTTATGACTATTTTTTTTATTTGACTATTTAATATACACATACTTTAGGGATTCTTTATTAGTCAGACTTTATAAAAATTATTTTGATAAACTTTAAAAAATGCCTCTTTAATTAATATTAATCTACAAAGCAGATTAATATTAATCATTTTCATGCAGTTTTCCAAGTTCTTATATTGGTACTAGACTAATCATTGATATTTTGTAGGTGTGATTGCCATTATCTAATGTGTCACCCCTACAAAATATCTATGAATAGACTGTTATCCACATAAGATCTTATAGCCCAAAGGAAAATGATTAATTGATTTGTAAAGGATTTTTATAGTATGCATATATGAAAATTATTACTTCAGACATATTATATATTATCAGCATTAATCTCAGCTAAGTGAAGAAAATAAATTAGGCTATGATTCAAGGTTACTCCTCAATGGCCGTGGAATAAGATTATGCTTCAATCTATTACTGAAAAAGATTATATTCAGATTACAAGGTGATTTTTTTGTGTTTAGATGAAAAAATGGCATACTGTCTTCATTGGATTAGGAATAAGTCTCCAATCTTTGAAAAAGATTTCCAATAATTTCATGTTCTTATTAAGAGTCTTTCTATTTTGGGAAAGGATTACTTCCAGGAAGTCAAAGCAATATCACGTATAAATGACTTTTCTTTATTATGTTTCAGGAATTTCACTGATGGATTTATTAAATAAAGTATGTGAGAAAACTGAACCATGCTGTAAAACCATGATCATTATTTGTTATCACTTGATTTTTTTTTAATGGGTAGCATTTTGTCAAGTTAATTAATAGTTTTTCTGAGTTTAAGAATTTTAAAATATTTTAGAAGATTATTTTTTTAAACAGAATCATAAGCTGTGGTAAGGTTTGATAAGATTATGCCAGTTTTGATTTATTTTGAAAGCCTTTTTAGTAATATAAGTTATTAAAGACAAAACTCATTCTCATAGCAGCTTCTTCCTGGCCTAAACCAAAAGAATAAATGGTAGTTACAGTGGAAAAGATACATTAGATATAAAAAAAATCCAGATGTATTAGATCCAGATTCAAAACTTCTGAATTCTGAAAGTCCTTATTAAGCATTACCATCTATTGAGTATTCAAGCTTATATAAAATAGCAAAACTGGAATAGGAGAAATGGGCTTTAATAAAAGTACTATGTAGGTAGAGGTCATGTAGTTTTGTTAATATAACATTCATAAACGTTTTCATATTTATTTTAATATGCTTTTGATAAACTGAAGAAATCTTAGATTACAAACATAACAGATAAATGATGCCGCCATTATTTCACATTACTTTATATATAATTACTATAAAAATTGGAGTTGGGTAACATATATAAATATTTATAACATGCATTTGAATCCTTGGCGATATTAAAATTGTGTTGTTTTATCAACTTATATTTGGATCGCATTATTAATGTAAACGTGTTTTGATGTAAAAGTATTATTCTTTGTATTATTCTTAAATTCGTTGAACCTTCTATGAGTATATAATAAAATGAAGAGATATCATTTTAGAATTTTATATTTTGACTCATATGATTTAAAATTGTATATGATAAGGTTTATTAATGCTTTTTTTAAAAAAATATTTAATTACTTGCTTACAAAGATAATATTTAATTTAATAAGGAACTTTGTATGATAAAAAATGTCTCTATTGATGATCAAGAATTTTTATTTACAATATTGTATATGTTGAGTTACAAAAGTCTGCACTTTACAATCTATAACTGCATATAATATATATTATAAAAAAATCTGACATTATTTTGCAAAAGATCTTATTCATTTAGTTAATTTTAAAAAATATGAACTTATATTTTTTTTTAATGCTTTATTTCAATTTTTTATGCTTTATTTCAATTTTTTAATATAATGTTATTAATTTTATATCTACAGAAAAGATATTTTTAAAAAAAAAATATCCAGCTTTATTACCGCCTAGCATGCTGTCAATATAACCTGTATATTATATTCGTGCCTTATAGTAATAAGGTAGTTTTTTTCTTTTTTAATTATTCAGCCTTATTATTGCTTAGCATGATTTCGATATAACATGTATATTATATTCATGTCTGTTATATATGTTATATTGAAAATATGCTAGGCAGTAAGTAATAAAGCCGAATATTTTTAAAAACTATCTTTTCTGTAGCCGTCTTCATTAACAGTCGTGTTAATACATTAACCCATAAAAGAAGAAAATTATCCATAATGTAATTTTAAAAAACATCTGTGTATAATGATAATTATAAACTTATGGCTATTTTATGCTGTGATTAACATTTATGTTAATAATACTTTTATTTCTTTTTGCCTCTCATTTCATTTCTCAAATAAATTATTATGTCGATACTAACTTGGAATTATATTTAATTAATACTTAATCAAACATTTAACCATTCAATTAGTTGATGGAAATCCAATGAGGTTTGTTACAAGAGTTTCTATTCTAACAAATTGTACTGTGAATTCTTTTTGTCTCTAAATTAAGATTTGTTCTTCAAGTTTTGTAAGATTTAAGTTACCAATTTAATTTGCTTTTTTATTTATTTGTACATTTAGCGATGAAAATATATTATATTTATTATTTTTTGTAAAGTAAAATAATTTTAGCCATTAGCATAAAATCTGAGTTAAAAAATTGATTAATATTGTCATGGGAAAAAAAAATCCAATCAAAAAAATTGTTAAATATCAATAAATGAAAAAGCTATTATGAATGCTATTGGTTGATTGTAGGATAGACATGTGCAAGATATTTCAGAGCCTTTCTGAGAAAAACAGTTAGAAAACCGACAAAATGACGTTGTTGTTTTTTTAGTATAAAATTGTTTTTGCTTTTAGAAGATTGATTTCAATTCGTATTATGAGCAGAAAACAATGTTAGAATAATAAGTTCTACCGATTTAGCTAAATCAACAAACTGAATATTTAGTATGGTTTGCTTGCATTTTTAATATATGCTTTCAAAATTTAGTTTTTATTATGTAGTATATTTTTTCTCTTCAAATGTTTGTTTTTGGATAATAAGTTTATTCTAGGTTATGGTATGGAAAAGAAAAGTTCTAAATATATATAATTTAATGTAAGCTTCTAGAACCAATTCCATTCATTATAACAGGCTTTACTATAATCCAACATATACGTGCAAATAAAAATGTCTTTATCACAAACTTTTAGGCATTTATTAAATTCACTTTAAAGCGCCCTTCAGCGATTCACTCATCCCATGCAATCTATATATATGACTACACACATGTGAAAAAAATAAATGATCTCCAATATACATATTTCATGTTAATCAGCATTCATCAATTGTCCAGATCATTTATATTTTTCACATGTGTGTGGTCACATGTATCGGCTATATTAGGTAGAGTGGATGGCTGAAGAGAACTGAGAAGTCTGGGTTCAAATCCCCTATATTACATTCAAACTCCAGGTATGTAAAATATACTTGTATTTAAAATATTGCAAATTCAGCTTATATCCTACACATCTTCTGTGTATTTAAATGGATGAGATCCTATACATGAGGGGTCAGAGTGACCTAAAGTCAACATGGGCATGACAATAATATTAGCACTAACAAGGGATTTGGATATTCCATCATCAAATTTTCAATGAGATGGATGACTGAAGAGTTGGAGCATGGAGTAGATTGAAGCCTGTCCATTAAAGTGTGAAGATTTGCTATCTTAATATAAACTGAGTACTGAATATATAAATGATGATCTGGACCAACTGATGAGTGCTGGTTTAGCATGAAATGGGTTTATTATAAATCATTTATCTTTTTTATATGTGTTTGGTCATATATATCGATTGTATGAGATAGAGTGGATGGCTGAAGGGAGCTGGAAAGTCTATGTTTAAATACCCTATATTACATCTATACTCCAAATATATAAAATATACTTGTATTTAAAATATTATAAATTCACTTTAATAAATAAAAATATTTCAAATTAAATATATACAGAACAATAGTCAACACTATTTCCTTTATATTAATCTAACTTTGTATATAGAGACAAACATATACACATGGTTTGGAGCAGGAATGATATAAATCATCAACTCAAGCATTAAATAATGAATAAATAATCATCCATAAAAAGCATTACTATTTTACTGAGAATATAAAATAAGCAAAAATCATAAGAATCCAATATAAGTAATTAATATAGTTTTACTTCTCAATATTATGTAACAAAAAACATTTATAATTGTTAATAAAGAAGAAGATATAAATTAATATTAAAGTTTATCGGCTTAATGTTTTCGAGGATCCATGCCTCATATTTATAGCCTTCATAAAATGTATAGTAAAATATATGCAAATATTCAAATAAACTAGTATTACATAGCCTATTTTTTCAAGATTTCAAAGCAAGTGTCTTTCCTATTAATAGCATGGATGTTTCCATTAATGTAAAATGCCTCCTTTATTTTTCTTTTGTGATCGTTTGATTCTGAGCACAATATTATGTGATTGGCAGGTGTGAAGTTGTGTATTTTTGGAACATGCTAAACAATCTGGACACAACTCCACACCTGCCAATCCCATAATATTGTGCTCAGAATCAAACAATCACAAAAGAAAAATAAAGGAGGCATTTTACATTAATGGAAACATCCATGCTATTAATAGGAAAGACACTTGCTTCGAAATCTCAAATGGGCTACGTAATACTAACTTATTTGAATATTTGCAAATATAAGTAATTATAAGCGATAAGTATAACATCACAGCAATAATCAACAAGAACCAACAGTCAACTCTTGTGATTCAGTTTAAAAAGTGGCATAATATTAAATCTTAGGCTAATCATCTTTTAACCAATACCAAAGCATATTATAAAAACAATTGTCAATATTTTATCTGTAGACACATTATCAGTACTGATCATTATCAATATTCTAGGCCATATGGTATTGTCCTAGCCATCAATAAGTTGTCATCATAAAATCTATAAAGTGAAGTATGTGAATTTTAAAGGTGATCTTTATTTTTGTGTCATCCAAATAATTCTACAGAGAATCAACTAAATGCCCATGGTCACATAATATATATTGCAAATATCATTGTGCCTGAACTAGCTTTAGGATTCCTAGGGACTGTGTAGAAGAGAAAATATATGTGTTTAATTTATTTTATAATCTATTCATCTTTTAAAGCACAACTCTATGTTGAAATCAGTCACACACACTGGTAATTCACAGAACAGATAACTAAAAGAAAAAAGACATCAGAAAAAATAATTTTAGAAATTATTTAATGAAGTTAGCTAGTAATAAATCTAGAAAATGATAATATGACAAACACAAAATTAATTCAAATCCTATCCATTCAATCCATATATAATTTTATATAACACATATAAATACTTCTGATTCTTTTTAATTAATTAACATTTAATCTAAATAAGCTATCCTTTCAATAATTTTTTCTTCTTTTCTTTTTGTAACTGCAGAATTCCAGTTTAACAATTATTTTCATTTCAGGTTAACTTCTTTTTTGTGGCCATATTCAGTTTTACAATAATTTTCATTTAAAGATTAACATAAGTTGAGATAATGATGAATTTGGATGGATAAGGTTTGTTGAAAGTTTTTCCCATGATATTTTCCTTCCATATTCTTTTGGTAAAATTGGTTATTTTAGCAAGAACTTAATACCTAGTTCTTGTAATCTTCATAATATTACATTGTTTTGCAAACATTTTTTTAACTAATAATAAAATCAATCCAGCATCAACTACCAAACTAAGCTTCTGACTACTGATTTCATAACTACTGAACTCATCCTTTATTTTTTTTTTAAAAAAATCCTCATCAATTTTTTATCCAATCACATAACTACCTCAGAAACTATTGTATTAAGCCTTGATCAGTTGATTTTTTTTTTTACCAGAAAGATGCTTTTTTTTTTTCAAAAACCAAATTTCATTTCCTCAGAGATAAAGATTGTAATCTGTTCTTATTTTTTGTTTTTCAAAAAATAAAATATAAATAAAAAATGAGCTACATAAGAAAAAAAAATCCTATTTTTTCTTTTCTTTTACAACTATGTCTAATAAAGAGTAATCATGTATATTATTATTAAAAAGTCGTAAACTTCATTATGCTCATTTCATGTGTAAATTTTTAAATAAATTTAACTTAGCTTAATATCTATTTATTAAATAAGTTATTCTGAAACTATTGTGAGAAAAAATAATTGTTCTCGATATATTTTTCTGATAAATTTGATTTATTAATGTTTTTATGTGACTTTTTTTTAATGCTAATATATTAATGCACTTTATTTCAATTTTAATTTATGGTAAAATTATAAATTGCCACTTTGAATGAAATAAGCCAGCTTTCATTTATATCTTGAAATTTTAGATTGCATATGAGTGGAAATAATCCTTGTCAACATATATTACTGATAGATTTGATAATATGTTTTAATGTGATATTTATTAGTTTTTTTATGAAAACAAAAATATTCATCATCATCATCAACCATTATCAATCCACTGCAGGATGGTCTCTCCAAGTTTAATCCATCTTTTCCGATCTTTAGCTTCTCTTTTCCACAACACCCCTGCACATTTTCTTATTTCATCCATCCATCTCACATGTGGTCTCTTTCTGAGTCTTTTACAATCTCTTGGAATCCAGTTTAAAATTTCAATTGTCCATCTATTATCATTTCTTCTAGCAATATGTCCAGCCTAACTCCATTTCAATCTTTTAATTTTTTCAATAAGGTCAGTAACACCTGTTTGTTGTCTTACCCATACATTGCGTTTTCGATCTCTTCTTGTTACTCCCAACATACATCTCTCCATACTCCTTTGAGTGGTCTGAAGTCTCTGTATTGCTCTTCTATTAAGTGTCCAAGTCTCAGATCCATAAGTAAGAACTGGTAAAACACATTTGTTAAAAACCATTCTTTTCAAACACATAGGCATATTTCCTTTTAGTATCAAGTTATTTCTACCAAAAGCACTCCAACCAAGTTTAATTCTATGATTAATTTCCTCCATTATGTTTCCATCTGTATTAATAATCTGACCTAGGTATTTGTAACTGTTAACTTCTTCTAATTCTTCATAATCAATCTTTATTTTCATATTTTGAGCAAATCGATTAAACATTACTTTAGTCTTTTTAACATTTATCTTTAGTCCTACTTTTCTACTTTCATCTGCTAACTCCTGCAACATTTCCTGCAGCTCTGAAGCATTATTTGCAAAAACAACTACATCATCTGCAAAATCTAAATGACTTAAATACTCTCCATTTACTTTCATTCCTTTAGTTTCCCATTTTAATCCACAAAATACTTCTTGCAGCACTGCTGTAAAAAGTTTTGGAGATATGGAGTCACCTTGCCTTACACCTTTCTCAATGTTGATTTTTCCAGTATCATTATGTAATCTAATTGTTGCTGTTGCATTTTTATAAATATTCTTTAAAATATGACAATATCCTGGATCTATACCTTGATGATCCAATGCTTTAATCACTGAAGAAATGTGTATAGAATCGAATGCCTTTTCATAATCTACAAATCCAAAACATAATGACAACTCATATTCATTTGTCCTTTCTATGACTTCTCTCAATACCTGGATATGATCTATTGTACTAAAACCACTTTTAAATCCAGCTTGTTCTCTTGGTTGGTGGAAATCCAAAGTTCTCTGTAGACGAGTTGTAATTATCTTGGTAAAAATTTTATATAAAACTGATAAAAGGCTGATAGGTCTGTAATTTCTAATATCTTCTTTATCACCTTTTTTAAATATTAATATTATTACTGCATTCTTCCAATCTTCCGGTACATCTTTATCATTTAGACATTTGGTATATAACTTTGCTAAAATTGTTTCTATTTCTTCACCTCCTTCTTTTAATATATCAATTATAATTCCATCATTTCCTGGAGCCTTTCCTTTCTTCATACATTTAATTGCATGTCTCACTTCTTCATTTAAAATTCTGGGCAATTCGGAAGATGTAATAGATATAGGAGGTACTTGTTCTTTATTACTATATAATTCTTGATAAAAATCTTCTACCAATTTCATTATGTCATCTCTCTTTTTAGTAATAATTCCATCTTTTTTTTTTATTGCAGACATAAATTTCCTACCAATACCAAAATGTTGTTTAACATTCTTGAGACTTTTATTTTCTTCTACAGCTTTCCTTGCTATTTCACAGTTATACTTTCTTATATCATTTTCAACTTTTTTCCGTACCATTTTACAAAATTCGAGATATTCAATTCTTTTTAATACATCATTTTTGTATATCTTCATATTCCTTCTTTTTTTCATAAATTCTCTAGTCTCAGTAGAAATTTTATTAGTCAATTGCTGCTTTTTTCTACCAGCTATCTTTGTTGCAGTTTTTAAAAGTGTATCAGTTATTTTCATATTAATTTCATTCAAATCTGAATCATGTTCAAAATCTCCTAACACTTGAAACCTATTTGTAAGTTCTAATTTAAATTCATTAGAATGTTTCTGAAGATTAGGAATATCAACTGTAAATATTGTTTTTCTCAATAATTTTTGTCTCTCTAGTTTTACATTAACACGTAACTTACACCTTACTAATCGATGATCACTTCCTGTGTTAAATTTATTAAGAACATTACAATCTTGAAATATGTATTTCCTGTTAGTCAAAATATAATCCAATTCTGCTGTACCTTCATTTGGATGCTTCCATGTCCATTTCCTTTTAACATTTTTCTCAAAAAATGAATTCATAATATAAAGTTTTTCTTTTTTTGCAAACTCCACAAGTCTATGTCCTCTCTCATTTCTATTACCATAACCAAAATTACCTACAGCAATTTCATCTTTCATTTGTCTACCAATTCTAGCATTAAAGTCTCCCATAACAATTTTAAAATGTTGTTTACTCTGATCAAAAGCCTTTTGTACATCCATATAAAAATCTTCTACTACTTCATCACTATGAGAACTTGTTGGGGCATAAACCTGAATTATCTGCATTTGGTATCTGCTATTAAGTTGTATAACTAATCTTGCAACTCTGTCCGATACACCATCAATCTCCACAATATTGTTCTTCCACTTTTTATTTATAATGAATCCTACTCCACTTGTATTTCCAATATGTGTGCCTTTATAATAGAGTATATGTCCACTTTTTAAATCAATTGTTTCTTCACCTTTTCTTCTAACTTCACAAAGTCCAATAATGTCCCATTTAATATAAGACAATTCTTCTTCTAATTCTTGCAATCTTCCTTCACTTGAAAGTGATCTGCAGTTGTAAGTACCTAAATAAAAAGTCGTCATCAAATGGCAGCCTGGGTCCACAATCAGGGGATTCTTAGCACCCTCCGCCTTCGGCCACCAACCGCTGCCTTGGTTGGTGACTTTACAGCCTCCTGGGAATAAGGGCCATGCTTTATTTTTGTCTGTCATAATTGTATATATGTATTGGAAAAATATTTATCATTTACACAAACATTCATTCTGCCTTATCAGGCACTGAGAAGAAAGACCATGGTGTTTCTTGATCTTAAACTCAGAGGTAAAAAGCCAATAAACTCACCACGCTGGCTAATGCATGTTGGTGAGCAGCCCATCCATGTTCGTATACTATATGAATAATCACATAGTAATAACAGCTGCAACGACAAGAACATATGGAGTGGACATTAGGAATTTGCCCTGCTCGGTTCCTTTAAGGCCTCCAAGAAGAATCAAAGGGTCTCCTTTCAGTTAATAGCAAACTCCTTTCTGCAGCCACAAAAATATTAGTGCATATTATTTCAATTTCAATATATAATAATGCTTTCTAAGTTATAGATTGTATAATTAATTTTTTAGATATAAAAAAAATACTTACACACAAAACAGACATTTTTCATTATAAGAGAGATTTTTTGCCATTTAAGTCTATTAGTTAGAATTTTACTGCAATATCTATATGTAAATATTAGATTTTTTGGCACCATAAAAATCCTCATATTGTGAGAAGTTTGAATATATATCTTCAAATATGTATAATTTTTACATTGTTAAAAATTGCTAATACTATAAAAATAAAATGGAATAGTTACGCATGCATATAAAAAGAATTTTAACATAAAAGATTTAAATTTTTCAGTATATAATCATTTTACCATATAGTTTTTATCTTATCTCTGTTGTTTGTATGGTTAGAAAAATATTTGATAAATGGGAAATTGTATTCATAAATCTAAATAAAGCATGGATGATAAATTAATGATAAAAAGTTAGTTATCTATGATCATTATTACTATGATCAGCCATTCATAAATGAGTATTGATTTTCTAACTCAAACAAAAAAAAGATTACATATAAAAAAAAGAATTTAAGAGATACACTTTGTGATGACTATACAAAACTAATCTGTTAAGTATATTCCCCTATCCCACATGGTTGGTCCCAGAATGGGTTTATAATAAATCTTGCAGCAGTGTCTTAATTTTTTTGCAGCAAACCTTTCTATTTCAAAGATTTTAATAATTTTCCTTAATGTGTTTTCCATTGTATTCAATTGTCAGTTACATTTTTAGAATATCTTATGAAGATTATTTTTATAGACAAATGGAATATTTCTTTAACAAAACTATTTTCAAATAGTTTTTTCATTAGAAAGTCTATTGCTATTTATTTTCTTCACATCCAATCTATTGGTTATATGCACCTACAATAGAAAATTCAACATTATTACATTTAGCAAGTTAAAGAAAGAATTTTTCACATTACCATGATATTTTCAAAATAATAGGAATTTTTTTAAATGAAGTTTTTTTTTTTTATGTGTGCCATTGACATTTTCAAGCTAATAGTCATCCAAGTTCAAAGTTTCTGGAGATATTTCTCCACTATTGACTATGTTAATTACTAAACCAACATTTTTATAGATTGTATTCAGAATATTAAGATCATTATTTAAATCATCTTTTGAGTTGGAATGAACACGCAATCATCAAAATACAGTAAATCTAATAGTCAAAAATGTGGCTTCAAATTAAAACTCTAGCAGTGAATATATATCACGTGGTGATGAAGCTGTTTATAAACTGTTCCAAAGATGGGAAGCAGTGTTATCAGATATCTTTCACATCAGATTATTTTGTATGCCTTGAATTTTTAACCACATGGAAGTTATAAAATATGAATAAACTTCTGTGATTTTCTGGTTATTCTATTTTCACACTTTAAGGCAAATTTTCAGTTTTTCATTATTTTTTGCAATTTAGCATTTTTTAAAATTACAATTGTATTCTTAATTAGTATACAAATTTTAATCTGTAAGCTACTATAAATATATATTTAAGTTTTTGCTCTAAATATGTTTTTTTTTCAAGGTGGGGTTTTGAAAGATTTTTGTGCAATGTTTTAACTTTAGATCATTTTTTTCCAGATAGAGTTTGGTTACTGTTGTTGTTTTATGAATGTGTAAATGTGAACATATTCACAATTACTGTGTGATATTCAGACTGGATATACAAAGGAATGGTTTATTGGAATAAGTTTGGGCTTCGTCATTCATCAAAAAAAATTAGTTGCTCTCCATCAAATAAAAACTTATTTAAATTATGGAAATATAATTTCTTTTTCTGGAAATATAATCTTTATTAAAATGCAATTTTGTTATCTGAAATTTAGTATGTTTTTATATTTATTAATTTCCATCACATTATTAATGTCATGTGGCTGGCATTTTCCAGCAATGTGGTGATGGCAAGTTTATAAACATCAAAAGCTTTAAAAATAATTAGGTTCATTCTATTTTTAGCCCTTTATTAACACACAGAATGTCATTTATTCATAGCCTTGTGAGAATGATTTGCTCTCATTAATTATGTGAACATTAAGCTATGATAATTTCATGTTTATATTTTTATAAATAAGAGTTTTTATTTAAACCTCTTATCTCTTCTTCTTTTTTTAATTTGTAAAGGCTCAAAAGGCATAGCTTCTATAACTATAGAGTGTATCATCTCTCACTGTTGATGAAAATAGTGTTTTATTATATTATTTGTTTTTGTTTTTTTTTTACTGTTAGTACATTAACACTTATTTGACCAATTGAGATTAATCTAGATCTTTAACCACTAGTTAATAATAGTGGGATACACATTTTGGAATCAATATTAGTCATCTAATTGAATTGGCCATGAGCCAACTAACTAAAAGAAAATTCTGTTTGTGATCTGAATAAAAATTCCAAGATTTACCTGATGTGGATTTGAACTTAAGATCATGGTATTGATAGGGAATGCACTAACCACTGTTTCACAAGACTCTTCACTAAAAAACTTGGAGTAGTATTTATTTAACTAATACAAAAAGAATGAGCCAATAAACATCACATGATCATCATTTCTTATGCTTGCTTATAACTGTTATTAAAACAGGCAAAACTCTCCAGACAGTATTGCCACTCAGTGCAAGATAGAGTAATCAATGGATTCCAGAAGGCTTGTGCACTGGTGAAGGCCACAAGCCAGAAACTAGTCTGGGGATATTGGATGAGTAGGCACTAGATGGGGATTTTATGCACAAGTCTTCTGGTATTCATTGATTATTCTGGCTTGCACTGAATGGTGTCGATACTGTATGGAGAGTTTTGCCTGTTTTAACAAAAAGAATGAATTAGATTTTTAAATATTTGTAAAGCTTCTTCATTGCTTCTGAAGTCTATATTTTTTTTAAGATTGCTATATCTATATAACAAATATTTTTACTACTATTGACATTTCAATTTAAGTTTCAATAACTTTAAAAGTGCACTTTCTTTCCAGTTAATGGATTTTGATTTATAAACTAATATTATTGGTCATGTGCTACAATATTGTTTTTAATAAACATGAATTTTGTATTTTTGTTGTTATATAAATGATTTGATTGTTTAAAAACTAGTATTGATATAAAAAAGATGATTTTAATTTAATTTTAGATTGGTGTTAACCTTTTATATACTATAGGTAGATTTTTATTTTTTTAAGTTTTTTTCTGATGGTTTTCTTAAGTTACAATTATTATTTTAACTGAAACACACTGGTTTATTATATATCTGTATTTATATATGTAATATATAGGGTATATGAGCACAGACTTTCACACGACTCACCACTCTCCACACTATCTCATAACACTGACACACTTGAACACATATATGTTGAAAAGATAAATAATCACCAATGTATGTATTTCATGCTAAACCAGCAATCATCAGTTGGTCCAGATTATCATCTCCACACATATATGCTATAAGTGCTCAGATATATATTAAGATAGCCAATCCTCATACTTTAAAGCACAGGCTTCAATCTACTCCACACTCCAACTCTTCATATTTTAATCTTTTAAAATATGTTTTCAATTTTTTTTACACATATGCTTATTTCTGTAATGATTTATTTTATTATGTTTGTTAATTGTTTTATATTTTTAATCATCTGTATGGATAGAGAGTCAGATTCAAATTTTAGTCCATGGATTACAGCTCAACTCTCGCATCTAATATTCCAACGTCATGTGATCAAAGCTATAAATCATTTAACTAATTTTTATTATTAATAATCTTTTTAATTATGATATATTCATAGCAGTTTGGCCAAAGGTTTTAAAAAAAATGTTTTTTTCTTAAATTTATGTTAAATTTGCAAAATATTATCCAAAATATTGTACATTCAATAGACCTTTATTTGAAGGTAACTTATTGGCCCATCACATAATTTTATTAATATTCTTAACTATTTAATTTAAATTTTAATCTTTTTTATTTTATTTTGTCCATAATTATTTACTTAAGTTTGCTAATATGTGTGCGTTAATCTAAGTTATGGTTGCGTTTTATACATTACAGAGAATCCATAAATCCAGAGGTAAGATATACACTGTTATGATAATTAATTTCTTTCAACCTCTGTCTAATTCATGAGAACCTAAGATACAGAAAGGTGATGGGTGCATTAAACAGCCATGTTATCCTACTCTCAGACTGATTATTTGTTATGTTTCTTTATGCCTGGTTAATATTTTGATTCCTTGCTATATTACCAAAATATTGATACAAAGTAATAATTATTAATTTACAATTCATTTATGTACATCACTATAGATGATAGCAGTAATAATTAAAATTAACTTAGATACCTGATATACTTAAAGTCTTTACTCAAAGAAAAACTATGATGCTTGAAAATAAAATTTTAACAAATCTTTGTTTTTTTTTTACCTTCTGTTCGAAGAACTAAATATTTCACCTTTTTATTAAATAATTTGATAGTCAGTTGAGCTTAATGTATGATGATCTTTAATGGTGAATCCTGGCTTATTTGGAATGATATGTTATGATAATCACATTCCACAGCCAGTTATAGATTAATGGTGGCAAATTAGTTGATAAATGTTTTCTGATTGGTCCGTGATGGCAGATGATTTTATAGCATACTCTAGATAACTTCTCTGACAACACCAAATATACTTCAATAATAGTAGATTTTAATTTGGATATGATTTTAGCTCATTTTTATTTTCTTGGGTGTTACATGATGAAAGATCAGAATGCACACCTTTAATTTAACAATGCATAATGAATGTACTCAAAGAATAATTGTAATAGTTCATTGACATAGGAGAGAGTATATTGACAAGTACTATCTTTTGCTGTACACTGAGTTTTGCTTCATTGCATTATCAACACTTTTTCTTTTATACTTTTAAACTATATATATATATAAATTCTTAAAACTTTCTTTTATATTTACGCACTATCATTATTCTTCGAAAAGTATTTTCTTATTATTTAGACATTGTCCAACATTCGCCAGTGGCCTATACATTCCTGGCTCATCTTTTAATTAATTTTATTTTTGATTCTGGTTATCTTTAAAAAAATCATATCATCATACATTAATCTGAATAAAATTTATTATCTTTTTTAAATGAAATAATATTAGATTTGTCCAATTTTTTTTTCTAAGTTTAATTACCTCTTACTTTTTTTGTTTCTTTTCCAAAACTAAATTATTGACTTGGTTTACTAAACAGCCAATTTATTCTTTCCAAAACTTAAATTTTTTTTTTATGTGATTCGTTTCAGTGTAGATCACATTATTTCCTCCACAGATTGAGAACAAGAGTCTATTCACTCTTTTTCATCCATTCAACTCCACATTGACTGATATTTTTTTGTCACTCATTTGCCACTATATCACTCGCAATCTAAATTATGAGCCTATAAACTAGGTTATAATATTCTTCAACATGATGAGACTGCATCTTATGTCAGTAGTTTCTGAGAGTGTAATCGTCTTCTTATTAGGATTGTTTGATGTTGTGATTGTTGCTAGTTATTTTTATCTATATCCTTTCTTCATTCATTTTGCCCCTTTCACTGACTATATAAATTCAATCTGCTGCATCAATTTCTGCAGCATATACAGGTCTTAACCATTAATTGCTGCACATATCATGTAAACAATGTTGGCATGGCATTCATTTCACAATTGACCTGTGAAATCTTTACCTACATGCATCACCATCCTCACATATCTTTAATCATCATCAATGATTATATTTCTTATATGAAAGGGCCTTGACAACATTCTCTCTCATCTCTCTATCTATCTCTATCTCTCTCATCTATCTCTCTATCTATCTCTCTCTCATCTATCTCTCTATCTATCTCTCTCTCTACCTCTCTATCTCTCTCTCTCTCTCTCTCTCTCTCTCTCTCTCTCTATATATATATATATATATATATATATATATATATATATATATATATATATATATATATATATATATATATATATATATATATATATATACCACATGAAAGCATTGCTTCCATATTGCCAGATTATATTGTATGGATTCTCACATATGTTTTTGGAATTTCTTGTATGTTTTTAGATTATTGGTGCTTTCTAACCTCATTTTTTTAAATCTATAATGCTATTTTTTTTGGAATCAACCTGTTCTTGGATGATTGATAATCATGTCTTGCATAAACATGTTACAGGCTTCCCTTAATGTAGTCAAATAAGAATAAATCTAATGGATTTGTTGATAGTCCAATTAATGTAACTGCCCACCTGTCATATTTGATGGATCCAACTGTGGTGAGTACAATTCATGTAAACACTAAACAGTCATTCCAGCTTGCACATCACACATTCATGGAGATTTGACTGGAGTTTTTAATAGTGGTTGAAACATTTTATTTCTCTTTTCCTTATTCATTTCTGCCATTCCACTGACCTAAAAGGAATTTTGTGATCTGTAAGTGTCTATCATTCCTACTGTATTAAAATGCTGAGAATCCAGAATGTAAATAATATGTTGTTTTCACTTATAGCATTGGATACACTGCTACAAATTTTAGAGAAAACATATCCTGCCACCAAATAACTCATTTTTCTAAATGATTGTAATGGATTGTAAGAAGTTCACTGCCAGATTCATTAGGTTTTCATGGGATTATGGAATTTTAAATATAGTTTATTTAATAGTTGTTTTTTTTTGTTTTTTTTTTTTGGCAAATTTCACACTAGTTAAATACAAGCTGCATGCTAATATACATTTTTGACTAATAGAACTTATCCTGTCTTACAATATGCATAGTGTTACAATATTCCAATAATCACTACTAATATGTATTAGCTGATGTAAAAGATCTTATCAATTTCTGCCTATCCTTATTTTCCATGTGGTGATGTTTTTGTACAAATGTTTTTGAACTTCTCTTTAATGGATAGACGGATTTGAGTTGTCTGAATCTTTTTTTTTGTTTATTTAATAAATGCCATACATAATTTTCTACCAACTTATTGATGGTCAGGCCCAAGAGTGTAATTTACACTATCAGATGACTGCACTGAATGGGATATGGCTTAAAATATTTGCTACTATATGTAATATCAACTGAATATTTGAATTCTAGATTTAATAACCTCCACTTGATCAGTTAAGTATTGGTATAATAATTATAGTTCACAAATTCAAGGTTTTTGTGATCACGTTCAGACCCTATTAAAAACTGTGGAAATCTTTGAAAAATCCATACTGCTGCCAAGGTATCTTTTTCCCTTATGCTAAATTAATTTTCAGAGTTTTCAATAGTCAGCTAATAAAATATAGAATCCCTAGCTGATCATCTTTCTAGATTTAGAAGGGTGTTTCCCCCAGTCTGTCTGTACAAAGAGAGGCTTTCTGAAATCATGGTACGATAGCATTACTTCATCAATAAAATTTATTTCCCAAAAATTATGGGCTTTTACGCTTGTTAGAGAAGCTATATTTATTAATATTTATTTACGCTTAACGTTATTCGTAATATTCTGAAAGTCTTCATCATATTGTTCTGTTTGATTCCAGGGCATGTATTTTTTTAATAACCGCAACAAAGGCTAGATGTCAGTTGCAAAGTTTTTCAATGAATAATTAACCTCTCATACCGCTAGAAATGACCTGATATAATTTTTGCATTTTAGAAGTAGAGAAATCTTGAATTACTTGTATCTTTTCATAGATGATACCTATTGCATTCATTGCTTAATATATGCTCTTTAAAAAAAAGATCTCCCTTGTAGCTAGGGTACTTTATATATATATATATATCTCTATATATATATATCTATATATATATATATATATATATATATATATATATATATATATATATATATATTACTTCCTTCATCCTGCATTTTTGAAAAAATAATTTTAAGTGTTGGTTAAAGTAGGAAACATACTGTCACATTTCATGTTATAATTCATGATCCAGACATGCTAGTACCCTTAAAATTTTATGGTGACTAACTAAACTATATCACTATGTAAAATGTACATTGATTCAAAGATGGCGAATCAGACATCTGTTCATTGGGACACTGCATAGATTAGAGACAATGTAAATCTCATTTTACTATATATATCTCATCCCAACTTATAGGATTTTATAAGGTTGAATCTATTTAAGAATACCATGTTAATCTGATTGGTTATCTATATATCTCTAATGCAATATCTCTTTATTCCTTTCAGTGTAATGTATATCTTTTTATATGAGAAAATGAGATGTCCATTGTCTCTATCTATACTGTGTGTGTTTATGGACATATTAATAATTTAAACTATCATATTTACTTGTGTGTTTATTGTGAATTTATTTGTGCTTCCAAAACAAACATATCACATTTATGTAAATAAATATGATTGCCAGATGTCTCCAAATCTTTATCTTATCTGCTTATAATAAATTTGTATCCAAAATTCATATAAATGTAAGAAAGTAGTCTGAATTTTTGTATTGAATTATAGTTTCCCACTTCATAAGTATGAATCAATAGAGGGCTATAAATCCATTAATCTGATTTATTTCATATATAAAACGTTTTCTAATAATATATTAAAGGTCTTCCAAAACTATATTTTTTTAATAATATTTTTTAGGAATGTTAGCTGACACCATACAAAATGCCCTTCATGGATAAGTGCAGTAGTTAGAATTTAGAATCCATGAACCATGGCTCCATCTCTTCCATTTCCAGCACTCATATTTCTTAGGAATTCTCAAGCCCTAATCCATTCGGTTATTTATTTTTTACCCTCAAAATAAAGTTTTTTTTTCTTTAATGAGGATGAATTCTGCAAGACGAGCCATTATATATAATTGTTTTAAAAAGTGATTAATAATAATAATAATAATAAGTAGAACTAGATTATAAAAGGGAAAGTAAGGAGCTTAAGAGAATGGGGTCATGTGATCTATGACTATTTTTTATTTGACTAAGGATTTTTGAATCTTAAATAAGTAAAAAATTAGAAAATTATATTAATAATTCCTTGTGTTCAGGTGTATGTAAATATCGGTTCAATTTTTACTATGTATTATTATTATTTTGCATTTGTTTTATAATTTTATGGTGATGTTGGGCCTAGTTTTTGTCAGTGATTATTTCAAAAATAGTCCAAAAAGACTGAAAATAGTGGGCCGAGGTTAGAATACAATGGGAAAGTATTGTCAGATAAGATATTGAATTATTTTCAGAAAGAAAAGTTTTCTTTAGAAGAAATTAAAAGATAGCATTGCATGATGGCCTTTGGATCTTTCATCTAAAGTAAATAGATATACATATGTGTTTCACAAGTTGCTTTGAATAATCATTGTATAACTTTTTTTTGTTTTGTTTGCCCCCTCCCCCGAATTGAAATGGCGATACTTATATACTAATGAACCCTTTTAATGTTGTAATGATTGTTTTTATGGATATTAGGTTTAAGTCTAATTTTTAACATTTTTTTTTTTTACAGTTTATTTTAGAACAAAATATTTCTAAGTTTCTATTACATATTTGTTTTTAATACTTATAACTAGCGTTTTGAATGTTGGTTTAAGAAAAGAGTAGGCTTTAATAATTCTGGCTTCATCGGCTGAAAGCGCGTTCAGTTAGAGCAAATTTTCTATAATTATTATAGCATAATATTTTCTTAAACCAAAGTCAAAACACTAGTATATATATATTACAATTAGTTTAGAAAAAGAAAATCTTTGTCGAATATTTGTTTTTAATAATGCAAATTATTATAGTACAGCAATTTCTAGGAGGGAATTTATTATGTTGTAACATTATACTACTAGCAAAAATTTATTAACAAATAGAAATTTTCAAGTGAAATTCGACAATATACATACGACATATATATAAAAATCAAAAAAGCCCTTCCAGCATTCATTTTAACAGCCAACTTCCTTTAACATCAAAAAAATACCTTATTAATAAATGACACTATGACGTGGAAGAATTTTAATAAAATTTTATTTTTTTTGATTAGTATTGTAGTATTGCACGATTTTCTATTTATTTATCATTATTAGTATAATAGTAGGCCGTATTTATTTTTTATTCTTTGTAAATATGTATATATACAAAGTGT
The DNA here is from genome assembly GCA_028023455.1 of Epiperipatus broadwayi. Taxonomy (NCBI): domain Eukaryota; kingdom Metazoa; phylum Onychophora; class Udeonychophora; order Euonychophora; family Peripatidae; genus Epiperipatus; species Epiperipatus broadwayi. The sequence goes on along the minus strand of JAQFVV010012519.1, from coordinate 671,795 downwards.
AAAAATGTGAAATCCTATGTAAAATGATACTAATATCTCATCACGATATGCATTTCCATCACAATTAAATCATCCTTTCCAACATTCCATCTTTAGTTATTATTAAGACATAAGTTCCGATTGTTGTTTATGGCTGCATGGAATTATCTAGGATATTATTTATATCAAAATATAATAATGGTTAACATTTTGTGCCAAATTTTGTGATAAATTATAAACAAAAAAGATATTAAATAATTTAAAAGAAGAAAAATTGTTTGAAATAACAACATGGAAAATTATCAAGAGCAAGAATAACATTGATGATATATTTGATAATGTAATATCTGTAAAGCAACAAAGGAAGTTGAGTTTTTTATAATGAGCTTCTAAATTTTTACAACTGAATTGGATTATAATGATCTAAATGCACTAAATAACAATCAAAATACTGCAAAAAAAAAAAAATTAATAATAAAATAAAAACTTCCATAAAGCAGAAAAAAATTTTTAACATTAATGTAATGCAGAAAATAATTATGATTTATAATGTATTTTTCTCCATGCCTGACCTAATTTTGAATCCAGGCCAGATAAACTGCAAATTTTTTTAGGACCTAATCAAAATTATATCTTTCTCATAGGTTGGAAAATGGATATTTAGATATTATTAACTAGAGGATAAAACAAGATTGGAAAAATTATCAAATTCTAAGCATTTGGTAATTCTGATGGGCAATGCCTTCTCATTTGTGGGAGTGGATGGAGAGGTCTTTTTACTGCAGTGAGTTATTTGAAGCTCATTTTAACTTATCTATAATTTAATTTGAACATTGAAAACTTCCAAGTGAACAGCCCCCTCCACTTCCAAAAAATGCAACTATCACCATTTTAAAAAATAGATAATTTAAATATGGATAAAATAATTATGTATCCATTGAAAATATAAGAGATTGATAATTCCAAATTTGACAGTATGAAAGGTGAATTTTCCAGGAGAGTACCTTTTAAGATCTTTGAAAAGTTAAAGACTTCAATTCTTAAGGGATTCAGAGCTTTATTGTGATCAGTCTAATTACAAAAAAAAAAATGAGAATGTTGGTCAGTTTATACTCTCTTTCTTTGCTATAGAATACTATAATAGATAAATTTTTAAGATTGTAAAAAGAGCCAAAAACACCAAAATGTATGGGTGCTGAACTGAGTTCAGACCCATATGACTATATAAGCTGTGGAGCTTGGATTGAAAATATTGTTTTCAATTTCATTCTCATAGTTTTGTAGTTAAATAGAGATAAAAGGTGGCTGCTGGATGGTTGCATTAGATTCTAAGATCTATGTGCAGTATTCTCAGATCCAAGGCTCCTCACTGATGAAGGCCACAAGCCAGAAACTAGTCTGGGGATATTGGATGAGTAGGCACTAGATAGTGATTTTTTGCATAAGCCTTCTGGCATCCATTGATTACTCTGGTTGGCACAGGGCCGCACTACTGTATGGAGAGTTTTGTCTTATGTGCTAGTATAAGAGATAGTGATCATGTGATGTTTAGTGGTTTAACACCAACCCTGCCTAATAGGATAGTGGTGGCTATGGTTGTTAGAGTCCAAAACACCAAAATGTATGGGTGCTGAACTGAGTTCAGATTCATATGACTATATAAGCTGTTGAGCTTGGATTGAAACTATTATTGTGTTTTCAATTTCATTCTCATAGTTTTGTAGTTAAGTAGAGATAAAAGGTGGCTGGTGGATGGTTGCATTAGATCCTAAGATCTATGTGCAGTGCTCTCAGATCCAAGGCTCTTCACTGATGAAGGCCACAAGCCAGAAACTAGTCTGGGGATATTGGATGAGTAGGCACTAGATAGGGATTTTATGCACAAGCCTTCTGGCATCCATTGATTACTCTGGTTGGCACAGGGTGAACTACTGTATGGAGAGTTTTGCCTTGTTTAATAACAATTATGTGCTAGTATAAGAGATAGTGATCATGTGATGTTTAGTAGTTTAAATAAAACAAATAAATGTGTCTAGTCATGAATATGTTTTTAAATAAATACTATGTAAATATGTTGCAAAAATAATCATTAATATTTAAATAAACTATGCAAAATAAACCATTTTTCTTTACATAATTTAATATATAATAGATGCAGCTTTGCAAATATTCTCATAAGGACTGTCTAAGTTCAATAACAAAAAATCCAACAATCAATGGCATTATTGATCTTATCTGTATTAGTTTTTCTGTATAATACTGACATCTTCACATTTTAAAACTAATAAACTAATATATATTTTAATCCTAGTTTACAAAACCAGCAAAATATCATTATAAATAGTCACAAGAAGCCAGGATAAAAGTAATCACTGCACCATCAATACTTTGTAATAAACTGCTGCTCAGAATTACAAAATCAAGATTTTTCTTAAAATTATTTTTTCTTATGTATAGAAATCACTTAAGTTTTTTTTCTGAATATGTTTATAAAATAGTCTATTTACATTTTTAAAATAATTATATAATATAAAATAGATATTTGTGTTGGATTATATATTTACATAATTAATCATGCTTTTATAAACTTAGGCAATATATTATTATTTATTATAACCATTGAAAAACAAAAAAGTATATTATATTAATAATGATGCTAATATGGTGTATGGTTTATCCTGCTTGATGCAGCTGCTTAAAATTTATCATGGAGTAAAAGAAAAATTAATTGATGAAAAATAAAGTGTCTATTTATTTTTAAATTTAAAAGAATATATAAAGTAAAATCAAGAAAATAATATAATGTGAAATAAAAATAATTTATTTATCAAAACAAGATCAGTTATTTAATAAGAAATACATTGATAATAAATAAACTATACCAGAAGTATAAGAAATATCTGCATTTATTTTTGAATTTATAGTTATAAGTATGCATTAAATAAAATGAAGAAAGTAATATATTTTGCAATAAAAATGAGTATTAAATATAGAAAGCAAAAGGTAGATTCATAAACATAAAGGATAAATGTGGATGTCAAAAAACTCACAATAGATGCAAACATTTCTTAAGGATTTGCATTTTTGTATACATTTTATTTGTTACTGATATATTTTTTTGATAAATTATTTTTATTGCAAAATATTTTATTTGCTTGGTTTTATTTAATAAACTCTTGCAGATGTAAATTCAAGAATAAATGATAACATTTTATTTATTCAGAGATAAAATTCTATGTAGATTGATATACATTGTATTAGAACTTTATCAACTCAAAACTTTTTTCCATAAGCTATATATGAGCAAGACCACACAAGATTGAGATTCAGAAATGAACCTTCTACAGTTTGCTTTAAATGAAGACTGCATCAAAATTTAATTTATAGTCTTTCATGAAATATAAAGGATTTAAGTGAATATAAATTATGGAATATCATATGCCTTTCTAAAGTGTAAAGATTTGTATTAATAAATTAAGTACGCTTTCCAAACACCTTGTGGTTAAGACCTGTAGAGGTCCCTACTTTCACATTTTCATGTGCATATTCTTGAGATTTACAGCCTTAGTAAATATTATGTAATCAATGTGTGTTTAAATAAATTTATTAACACATAAACATGATTGTATATTCACAAACTATAATTCATCTTATAATTTTTTAACGTGTAGTTATCATTATAATAACTCAATTTTTTATATGTGAAGATGTATCTAAACATACTTATGTATGCTTGATGTAAATCATTATTGGTTATGAAATTATGTAAAATAGGTGTTGTACATGTAGAAAACCCTTATTGCTAATATAATGTTTAGTACTTGTGGTTACACATATATATTAGATAAATGAAGAAAATAATAAAATATATTTTGCAAGGAAAATGATTTATTTATCACCATAATATAGATTATTTAACAACAAAAGTAAATTACTGGCAAATAAAATGTATGATGCAGATCAGCCATGTGTGAAAAGAGGCTTTACTCCTGATTTACATTACTAGGTTTCAATTTTAGTGACAACTTTTTTTTTTGTTGTTTGCTGATTCATAATTTAATTCCATGCTTTTATTGATGTAAGTGGTTTTCTTTTTGGAATTTTTTTTGGATTTGCACTTGGCCTTATGCCTGCATTTGATGTTTACTTTCTTTTATTAAATGCATATTTTGTGCATGGACTATCGTTTATTTATATTTTGTACCTGTTTTATGTATGGTTTTATTTTTTGGAATTTTATTTGTTATGGATTTGCTTTAGAATCCTCACATCTATGTTTCATTTGTTATTTATTGCTTCCATTTAAAACATCTATTATCCAGAAATACTTTTTGCTTTCTTATAATTAATACACATTTTTTATCACAAAATGCCTTTATTTTAATCAATATATAGTTGTAGTTATAAATTTAAGAATAAAATCTGACATTTTTTTTTACAAATTTACATTTCTGTGTATATTTTATTAATCATCAGTGAATTTTTTTAATCAGATAATTGATTTTATTTAGCTATAAATTCAAAAATAAAAGCAGATGTTTTGTTTTTTTATTGATTAGTTATTTTTTCCACTCATTATTAAGTACTTCTCAGCACCAAATTTTCATTATAATGAATTATATTATTGCTGACTTTGAATATAATGGAAAACAAAAAAATTTACTATTAATGAAACACAGAAATTTTTTGGTTATTCTATGGATTATTACTATTGTAGTTGTGAAAATAATATACCATACTACTTTGAATATAAGACACCCCTAAGATGCAGTAGAATTTTAAGCCCAAAAAATTGGGGAAATAATTAACCCCCAAATTTAAAATGCATATATATACTTAAATAAGAAATTAATATAAATACAGTAAACTCACCTAATTTATTGTAAATCTTCAGATATATGGTACTTTTTCTTCCTATGTCTTCACTTTCAGAACTTGAATTCTCATCTTCACTATTTCATTAGAATACATCATCTTCAGGCCATTTAAATTGCAGTGAGTGTTATAATTTGTCAATTTGCTTTTGTGTAAAAGTACATTTTTCTATTAAAATCTGAATCATTCTTTAAAATAATTTATATTTTTACAAATATTTTCTGAAAAAAAAGTGTAAAAGAGATTCTAAAACATACATTTTTATTTTAAAAATCAAAATGAAGCTATTAAAACAGTCAAAATTGTGACAGGGACTCTCTTGTGTAGAGAACAAGAAACAACCAAACAATGCCTTGCAAGACAGGCTCTTATCTAATTGTTATACTGATTTTGTTAGTTGTAAAAATTTTTTTAAAGATAATAATGTAAAAAGTAGCCATTTGAGAGGAAGTTAAAAGCCGTTTGTGAAATTAATCCAAAAAATATTAATTAAAAAAATTTAACATGCTATTCTACACATATAATGATTGTAATACTAGATGCATGTATAGCATAAAGCAAAGTGTTAAAATTTTTCATTTCAAATTTAAGATACACCCCTCTTTTACTGGTCCAAAATTTGAAAAAAAAAAGTACATTTTATATTCAAAGTAATATAATAATTAGACAGAAGTAATTATGGCAATAATATATAGTGCTAGATTATATATTCAATATATTAATAATTTTTTTTATATGTCAAAGCGTCGGCCAAGAAGTGAATCTTGGGACAACTGCCTGTAAGGCAGCTGTGCTAACTACTCAGCCACCAACGCTTAACATATATAAATAATTGCTACAATTATTGTAGTATTTTTTAAGATTCTGTCTGTTACTAGCATTGTTGATACTTGTTGCACAATAAGTAATTCTTTAAAAAAATTAATTAACAAAATATGATTTTAAATAGTTATATTAGTTATAGTAATGTTTTTTATTATTAAAATAAATTTGTTTTGTTTAATGTATGTTTATTCGCAGCTTTATTTTTTGATAGTTTGGTTATGTACCTTTAACCAAATTATAACAGTCGCTCATCTATAAAGGATAAGAAATATGCTAAACATAAATTATAATCCTACTTAATTCTTTGGTATTTAACTTAATTTTTAAAAAACAAATTTCAAATTAAGAAGAATTCTTATTGTTTTAAATACACACCGTATTTAATTTCAACTATAGTTGTTTGCAATTCTAATGCTGAGCTTTAAAAGTTTACAAAACAATTCATGAGATATATTTTATATTAATAACCATCTTTTTCTCGCATTAATACTGGACAAGACAACTTCAACATAAGTCTTATTTCAAACAATTTAACACTAATTTTTTTATTCAAAATATTTTTTTTAATTATTGTAATAGAATGATTGTTCCTTTCATGGTTTAATTAAAATAAGATCTTGACATGATGTATGGATTATGAAACGTAACAAAAATTTCATATTTTTTAAACAAATAAAGAAAACAAATCATCAATTTTGGAATCAGCACAGAGCGAGAATTCAATTAACCCACCAATTGTCAATCTCTACAGCGAAAGAGCTAAAATATATGTTTATTAGTTCTATAGCTTTGTCAAAAGTCATCTCAGAATAATACATTTGTGATTGCAATATATAATAGATAGGATGCCTACATATGCTCACCAGTGTAGCCAACTTTACATAGTTATTTATTTTTTTATGATCCATAAAAAATTTGTTTGCCAAAGAATGCTATCCAGCTTCCTGGACATCTTAATTAAACTCTTCAAGTGACTATTCAATCCATATTCAGATGGTGAAGTCTCTTAAGACTTGAGATGAGGATTCACTGCATATTAAGTGCTACTACAGCATATTTAAACTAAGTTTTGAAGACAGTAAATATGACAGCTATTGCTTATATATCAAATTATTTTTCAATTACAAATATAAGATACCATCCTCATCACTAATAATATTGCATATTGGTTGAGATGAATTTATTTATTCTATTTAAATATATCAATAAAATATGGGGAATCTCTTTTAACATTTGTGAGTTTATTTTATATAAAAGAACAAAAGTTGATTTATATCAGAGAGAAAACAATATTGAATTCCCCTCTGTAAAAACTCAAGAGTTCATTGTCCCAGCAGATATTGTTTCTATTTAAATAGATTTATATGAATGTATGGTCGCCTCTTTACTACTTGTACATAAATATTCAAGTTATTACCATATATTGTAGTCTCTAACTGATATCATATTCTGGCAGATTGGATTAGCATGCTATCATCCCTATAATATATTACTCTTTCAATTTGCTCTTTAAGCAGAGTAGAGTGAATCCATTTGAAAAAATTAGGCATATACCTATAATCACATACAATAGAATGTTGTAAATATCCATCCATTACAATTGGTTATTTTATTTAAATAACAAATCGATCATTGTTTAATTCTTTATTTGATGAATTTGAAATGTTTAATTTAAATAAGACAAGTTTGGATGATTTCGTTTAGCTTTGTTGAGTAGATTAATTAGAGTGGGTAAGTTCATCACATAGCTGGTGCGCTAACATTGTATGATCTTTCTAATGACAAACCACTCATTTACTTTAATTTTGTCTAATATTTCGTGCATAAATATAGTCAGAGAGATGTCATTGAAGAAGAGATCGAATTATTTATTGTATGTATGAGTTACGACACAAATCCAATTTTTAAAATCATTTAATGAAAGTGAGAAAATTATAAATCAATGCAAAAGCTGTGTAGAATTCCAGAAAAATAGTTTTCTTATTGCATATAGCAAATTAAAAAAGTCTTAACTTGATGTATGCACATACATTTAAAAATATGGATCCACCTATTAATAAACTATAATAAAAAAAAAAAAATAGAATGATTTATTGTTCAGAAGTTAATAAAAAGTTCGATCACCGGAAGTCATAGAGCTGACCTGCCATCCCACAGATTTTGAGCTCCAGAATCTACCACTTCACTACTGCACCAAAACACATCGGCCTCTGAATTGTAAAGAGAATTAAGAAGTAAAAGATATTTTAATAATCTTCATCTTCAAATTAAAATCTCCACTAGAGCCTACATAATTCACTATTTGGTGCCGTCAACATTTTTATAACAAAAGCAATGATGATTAATACTGGGGAAAGAGAAAACAAAGATTTTATTGGGGGATATAAAGTTAAGTGTGGTGAATAGGTATAACTATTTGGGAATCGTCTTACGTAATTAGAGAAATTGCTTGGATGAATGGGAGAAAAAATTAATAAATGAAGCAAAGAAAAGAAAAGGACTGATGAAGAAATTAACAATGTTTTCATATAATAAATAAGATGTAGCTAGAATTATATAGAAAGAAGTGGCACTAGCAGGGTTTAATATATGGTAATGATGCATTATATGTGAGTAAAGGGGTGTTAGATTATTTAGAAAAACTACAAAGAAAAGTAGAAAGACATGCATTAGATGCAGATGTATGGATAGCAAATGAGACAATTCAAGGAGAAATGGGATGATCATGTTTTTTATGAGAGATGCAAAAAGCAAAATGAAAATGTTCAGTAGATTGCAGTTTATGAATAATAAGAGAATAGCCAAAATAATATTTAACTGGGTTATGAGTAAAGGGCAGGCAACAAGATGGGTGAGAAAGGGAGTACAGTATGCAGAAGATTTGGATAAAAAATTTATGTCAATGTACTTATACAAAAGGTAGGTTGATTGTGTTAGGAGTATTGTTGAGTGTAATAGTTGCAAAGAATGAAATAGAAGAGTAGATGCATTCATAAAGAATAGGGAATTTGAGAGATGGAGAACTAGTATGGAGAGTAAAAAGAGTTTAAATATATATAGAAGTAAACAGAATATTGGGTGCCAGTTAATTTATGATAGTAGCAAGCAAATAGTTTTCTGTTTAAGGCTTGAACAGGATCTTTACACACACGTAGAAAAATTTGGTTGATTTAGTCTGCAAGTTGTGTAAGGAAGATGTAGAAAATATTAGGCATCTGTTAATTGAATGTAAATGTTTGCAAGTAGAAAGGGCACAAATAATGAAGTTGTGGGAAAATAAATATAAACAAAGGAATTATACAGAAGGTGGGTTTTTGGTTTTTATGCTGGGTTTGGAAAAAGATATGGGGGATTTAGATATAAAGGCCATGGAGTTGACAAAGATTATGTTGTGGAAATGGGGTGGAGCAAAATATAGAAGAATATGGGAAAAACTTAGGGTAGAGAATGGAAAGGAAGGTAAGTGGCTAACAGGTTTCTCTGGACATGGTAACTGAGAGATTCCTGATTCCAAAAGTCGCAGTGCATCTTGTCTCAATTGTCATCAAAATAATTGAAACAAATTCATTATAAAAGATATAATGATTAATGAAAGCTTCCATGGGAATTTTTTTTCCCCTCTAATCATTTTTAATAAGCTACCATATGAGTCAGAATTATTTGTAATTATGATCGTTTAATATTGATTCTTTTTTTATATATCTAACTTCCCTCATTTCCATCTTGGATGATTTATTGTGGAACTGTTCTGTTATTTTTAAACTTCAACAATAATTTTTTTTTTTTAAAAAAAAAAAAAATCTTTTACAAACAGTCAAAGCGCAAAGTCGACCAGATTTAAGAAAAACTTTTTAAAATGATAGATTTGTATTGTTTCAAATCATTTCACAAAAAATTTAGATGACTTTTGTTTTGTTTTTAAACGAATTTTATTCTTCATTTCAGCATTTTTACATCATCTATCCATTTAGACTCATTACTTAAACACATTTCAATTTATCTGTTCAATTTGGAAATCTTTTTTCTTTATCAAAACCTTCTTTCGTGGTTATTTTTTTTTTTTTTTAGTTAGTTTTTTTTTTAATAAATAGAGGATATAAAATTTGGAGACGTTGGAACATATGTAAGCAAAAAAAGGATAAGATCAGGCAATAAAAATACTTGAATGCTGTCACGCATAATAGAATATCTTGCGTGAATGGTTAATATCTAAATAAAAATGTGTATAACAAGATCACGGGGGTTAAATAATCAGGTCACGTGATATAAAAGATTGGATTACGTTTTCATATAATTGACCGAATTGAGATTTTTTTCTAAATTCCTCAGCTCGGAAATGTTCTAAGGAACTTTAATCCTTAATTCCACAGTTCTAGTTTTTGCTCTAAATTGCATTATCTCTGTCACCTGGATAATAATTCAATTGACATGATTTGGTCCCCCAAAATATATTAATTATGAACTATTGTTTTAAAAAAATTGATTTTCAATTTAAATTAACAAATGAAAATTCTTAGATTTTTTAATATACTGCATTTTTTTATTATTATCCGTTTTTTAGAAAAACAAAATGACTAATTGTAATCATTTTTAATTTGTAAATCGGATTTCAAATTATTATCAAACATCACAAAGTCAAATGTAATTCCAAACACGATATACAATTTAAAGCTTATTAAAAAGATATCAAGCAAGACAAAAAATTATGATCCATTATTGTGATATATTACTTAGCTAATAAACATCACATGATCACCATTTCTTATGCTTGCTTATAACTGTTATTAAAACAGGCAAAAACTCACTATTCATATTCCCACACTGCAAGCTAGAATAATCAATGGTTGCCAAAAAGCTTGTGTCTGGGGATATTGGATGAGTAGGCACTAGATGGGGATTTTATGCACAAGCCTTCTTCTGGCATCCATTGATTACTCTAACTTGCAGTGTGGTAATATGTATAGTGAGTTTTTGTCCGTTTTAAAATATTGCTTAGATTCTAAAAATGAATATATATATATATATAGAGAGAGAGAGAGTATGTGTGACCAGATATATCCATGATTATGTGGAATTAATCCAAATTTTAATACAGTGTTCCTCTTCAGTAAATAAATCCCAGACTTTGTAAATAGGTGAGATGTTAAGAGACATTTTGCATTCATTACCAGTATGCAATATTACAATTTTAATATTTTTGAATATATCGTAAATAATGAGGACACACCTTTGCATTTTGAATTTAAATGTTTATTTTGAAATATTCAAACGTCAGATCTAACTATCACTTGAGCGAACATTGGCTTAGTAGATTCTATTGTTTTAAAAAACTGTAGGATTACCAGAGCAAACTAATCACACTGCTGATAGAGAGGCAGGTGAAAGTTCAAAGATATTCTAAACATATGTAGTTAGCTACCTTTGCTAATAATTTGTAAAAAGAATACCAGTTTGATTGATTAGTTTAAACCAGAGTATTCATTAGTCAATGAGAACTAAATCTGTAGATTTTAAAAAAGAATATTGCTATCAAAAAATAAATATACTATATGTAAATAAATAAAGTTGATCATTTGTTATTGCTAGCCATTTCTCTTTTTTTTTTTTTGAGAGACAAAGTATGTAAGGAATTGGACTGCATTATGCCATGGTCACTGAATTAATATCTCATACTGAGTGGGTTATATCAATAGTTATCATTTTTAACTATTATCAATCTACTATAGGATGAAAGACTCTAAATAAATTTAATCCAGTTTCTTCAATTTATAGCTTTTTTCTTAACATCACATCACAAAACTTCTTTATTTTATCCATCTCGTACATGATCTTCTGTAGTTGTTTTATAATCACTTATAATCCATTTTAAAATTTAAACCATCCATCATCATCTTTTCTAACAGTATGTTTAGCCTAATCTCTTCTTTTAATTATATCAGTATTTTTTTCACCTATGTATTTATCTCTTTTTCTTGCTCCTAACACTCATCTTCATATTTGATAAATATCTGAAGTCTTTATATTGCTCTTCTGTTAAGTATCCAAGTCTCAAATCCATAAATAAGAACTGGTTTTATATATTTATTAAAATCCTTCCTTTTCAAATACATAGGCCTATTTCCTTTTAATACTTTAATTCTGTGACTAATTTATTCCATTGTGTTTCCATCTGTATTAATCTGGCAAAGTATTTAATAGTTGATAAAAAAATTCTAATTCATGGCTATCAATCTTTGTTTCTTCTTCTGAGTTTTCATTCATTGAACATTACTGTAGAATTTATCTTTAGTTCTACTTTCTTATTTTCATTTGATAACTCTTGCAACATTTCCTGAAACTCTAAAGCTTTTTTTGCAAAAAACATTCATACCATCTAGATCAGTGGTTTTCAATCCTTGGTCCATGGACCGGTGCCCGGCCACAGAAGTTTTTTACTGGTCCGTGGTAGACTGGCAGGAAAGTTTGTAATAACAAAATTATAAGAGTTTAAACTTTTAATTAATATAAACAATTATTATTTATTTTTTCGTCTCATTTTTACCCAATTAAAAAAAAAGAAACAGAAGGAAAACAAAATCTAATCAATCATACATAAATTAATTTGTTTTTCTAGTTATCCCAGATGTTTATTGGGGAGGGGGATAGAATTAAATTTTTTATTACTTTTCTAAAAAAATTCAAAATTAAAAAAAAAAAAAAAAGTTTTTTATTATACAAACATCATATATATATTGTACCGGGTTAGAATATGTGAATATCGAAACACCGGCCTCTTAGGCAGAGAAGAACATACTCGGAGAGTATGTATGCCCAAACGATAGCTATAAAATATATAACTAGCATTACAATTCCAGGACATAGTTTCTTCTCGGCTGTTGAGTTTAACACCACGTTCAAAGCACTTTTTTTTTGTTAGTGTATAGACACGGGCGCCAGCTATCTATTCAAGAATGAATAAATAACGCACTTTGAGTAATGGCCACTAACTCAATGCCTAAATATCCACGACTAGCTCGGCTATTTGTAATCACTAACAGATTATACATAATTAATGGTGAAAGAATTAATAAAAGATTTGATAGAAGGAATTGATAAAAATAATTGACCGACAAATAAAGTTTAATTTTAAAGACAATTTATTAACTAACATTTACTAATTTTAAACATTTTATAATTCTAATAAAACACGCGCATATTTTTAAATTAACATTTCTAAACTAGTTTAAATATTCTTGTAGATTTTAATAATAGAACACTTGTATTTATCTAATTTAACTAATAACACTGATATAATGATCACACACATATTAACTCATACACTCACATATATAATAATAATAATGTATTACATAGCATTTGAAACTTAAACACACATATCAATAGTTCATTTTATGTATGATTATATAGTTCAAATTACTTGTCTCTGTAGGATTTACGAATTACAGCGGTGGCTACTATATATAAATGAGAACAATAAAATGTTTTACCTAGGATTTTTGGAATGTGGATATTGCTTGTTGTTGGCTGCTTCTGCCGGAGTATATCTAACTGGTTAGATTTGACATTTCTTGAAGAGATTTGATGCTAATCAGTTGGTTTTATTCCTGGAGACAGTTGAACATTGGTGGAGGATTTCTGAGCTGTTATGCAGACATTATTTTATGGGCAGGTATTGATGATCTTGTTGGACTAAAGGGCTGAAGTAAGAACGTATATTCCCAAAAGCTGCTCAACACCACATTTCTGTTTCTGGATACATAATATAAACTGCACTGTTATCTGAACTGAAACAAGACTGTCACTGGAAACTAGGCTGAAACTGACCTCCGATAAAAATCTGGCTATTTATATACACGAAGTGTTTTTGTTTTAATATCCTCCCGGCAATATGTGTTGTTGAAATTCCTAATCCTTTGACAACATGTTTTTGAAGATTGTTTAATTAGTAGTAGCTTTCATAAACATGTTGTTTTTATATCTTTAATTGATAGCCCACCGCTGGTGTGGTTTTTTAAATCGTTATTTAACTTAATAGCCATCGCTGGGTTTTCCAAATATAATTTTTTTCTAACTTTCATTTATATTTTTTTAATATTATTCTAACACGCATATTTTTATTTACACTCACACGCACATATATAATTTATTATAATAAGCTCGAATGAAAAGAGATTTATATTTTTTAAACTCTAAATTATTTATTTTTACTAATACTAATTAAGGAAAACTTTACTTCCTTTTATAAAACTTTTAGTTTAACTTTCTAAAGAAAACCCCCTTTCCACTTTTAATCAATTAATTGTAGCTTTTTATTTCAAAAACTAACGATTGAAAACTATTTGATTCATATCTTTTTCGAAAACAAACAGTAATAAACTCTTAAACTTTTAATTTTACTTCTTCTTTTATGAAAGATTATTTTAATAATTTTTTTAGATAAAATTATATGTGCCAATATCAATATTGGTACAATATAAAACTTCATTTTATATATGTAACATTGTTGTTTTGATCAGTTATAACAATTATGCTCATCTAAGGCTAAGCAGTTTACATCTTTAAGAAAATTTATCTATAGACTTCTGTCAGTCCTAGAAACCTTATCCTTATTTTTACTGGTCCGCAGGTGTGAAAAGGTTGAAGACCACTGATCTAGATGACTTAAATAATCTCCATTTACTTTTACTGACTTAGCTCCCCATTTTAATTCATAAAATATTTATTGTAAAACTGTTATAAAACATTTTGAGCATAGCACCTTTTTCAGTATTAATTTTCTTAGTGTCATCATGCAATCTAATCACAGCTGATGTATTTGGAAAAAATATTCTACAATATTTGGAGTCTATATTTTGATGATTCAAAGTTTTAATCCTTGTGGAAATGCCTATAGAATCAAATGTCTTTACATGAGATATAAATCTAAAGTGTAATGGCAGTTCATATTCATTAGTCCTTTCTATAACTTAGCTCAATATTTGGATATGATCTACAGTGCTAAAACCATGTTCAAATCCAGTTTGTTCTTTTGATTCATTATAATCTAAAGTTCACTGTATTTGAATTGTATTTATCTTTGTAAAGATTTTGGGTAACACTGGTAAAAGATTAATAAATCTGTAATTTTTATATATTTTTATCACCTTTGTTAAGTATTAATATTACTACTGCACTCTTTTAATTAATTAGTATATCTTTATCATTTAGATCTCATATATATGTATATATATTCACCAACAATTTTTTTATTTCTTCACTTGCTTTTAAAATATTAATAATGATTCCGTCTTTATCTGAAGCTTTTCTCTTCTTTAGATTTTATTGCATGTCTCACCTTTTCATTTAAAATACTTGACAATTCATGAAGTATAATAATTGTAGGGGATAATTTGTTTGGGTTTTGTTTTGTCCTTTATTACTATTTTTTTTTTAAAGAACTTTTTCAAAATTGTATGATGTCATTTTTTTTTTTTAGAAATAGTTCCATTTCACATCTTATTGCAGAAACAACTTTCTTTCCATGCTGAGATCTTCTTTTACACTTTTGAGACTTTTATTCTTGTTTAGGCTTTCCTTGTCAATTCACAATTATATTTTCTTATATAATTATTAACTCTTTTTTATATTATTTTCCAAAACTCTGAATATTTAATTGTTATTAAACAAGGCAAAACTCTCTCCATATAGTAGTGTTACCCTGTGCCAAACAGAGTAATCAATGGATGCTAAGCCTTCTGGCATCCATTGATTACTCTGTTTAGCACATGGTGGCACTTCTGTATGGAGAGAGTTTTGCCTTGTTTAATAACATTTATGTGCTAATATAAGAGATGGTGATCATGTGATGTTAGTGATATTTAATTGTTAATGGATCATTTTTAAAATGTTCATATTTTTTTTACCATCTTATCTTGTCTCAATAAAAATGTTCTTGTAAGTTGTGCTTTGTTTTCATCATTTATCTTTTTTGTAATCCTTAATATCAGTTATCCTCTTATTGATTTCAGTCAAGTTATATCTTTTTTGTAATCCTTAATATCAGTTATCCTCTTATTGATTTCAGTCAAGTTTGAATCATTTTCAAAATCTCATAATATCTACTAATGAATGAAAAAATAAATAATCAATAATAATAAAAAAAAACCTGCTTTTATTTTTGAATTTACAGATACAAGTGCATATTAAATAAAATCAATTGTCTAACAAAAAAATAAATTAATGATAAATAAAATGTACTCAGTAATACAAATTCATTAGAAATGTCGAATTTATTTTTAAATTTATGACTACAACTATATATTAGATAAAATAAAGACATATTTTGTAATAAAAATGTGTGTCAAATAAAGGGAAAAGCTAGTCCACACATAAAATATTTATTAAATAAAAAAAAAGGGAACACATCAAGTACAATTGTGAGGTCAAATGCAAATTCATAAATTAAAAAAAATCTATTCACATTAACAATCCTACCAAATGAAAACACAAAATTGAATTATGATTCAGCAAACAACAACAAAAAAGTAGTCACTGAAATTGGAACTTAGCATTGTAAATCAGAAGTCTCTTTTCACTCATAATGGATCTATATCATATATTTTATTTGTCATCCACGTACTTTTATTGTATATTCTATCCTATTTTCTTCATTTTATCTAATATATGTGTGGACCATAAGTGTTGAACACTATATTAGCATTGAGGGTTTTCAAATATACAATCCTATAAAATTATCAATATGCTAAGCATACATAAATATGTCCAGTTAAGCATTCACACGTGGAAAATAAAGCTATTATAAAAATAAATACAATATATTCTGAGCTATCAACTGAACACAGCAAATCATCAGTGAAATTTTATTAAAACACACTAAAAACTAAATTGTTTTAGATTAGAGTGGGCATTAAAGAAAACGAAGCAGAAAATTATAGCTATTTCTAAATGGGGACAAAAGTATAATGTCAATTGCATCAGGAAAAAGTTGTAACCAAAAGATTCAGCACTTCTTAATAGTGAAAGCAACAGAAGGTCAGCCTCATAGGCATATTAGAAACCAAATACACCTGGATTACCTCCAGACAGAAGGATCTATTAATTAGAGACAACCAGTACTACTAGTGACTAGAAGTCAAAATCCAATCGATGACTCAAACTTTATCACAAGTATTAACAACCAAAATATCAGGGAAGAAAACAGCATATCTACTATCAAAAAAAGCAATGAAAGAAACTGAAAATTACCAAGGCATCTCATTAGAACATGGTCCATCTGTAAAAAAATTTTGCTAGGAAAAATAGTAAATGTCCATTCTATTTTGTCTGAAGGCCTTAATAAACTCATCCAGTTTGTGAAGTTATAATAAGATTCTGATTCTCTAAATGATTAGTGTGTCATATAAATGAAACAGCCAATTGTATGAAATAGGTAGATAATTATCATGAAGTTACAAGGTATATGACTAGTATTTCAAATTCATCTTGTTCTGTTCTCAGTGTAGCAAGAGTTTATATCATAATAATCATAACATTCAATTAGCCAGTATGAGATGTTAAATCGTTGTTGATTATTATACATAGTAATAAATTGAATATTAATGTACAAGGGTAGAAGAGGAACAACAGCCAAAATGAAACATGAACGATCATGCCATAATATGCAAATATCTATTACGGTCATGCCATAAGTTTATAATATTTAAATATCTATTATATGAGGCTAAATCAGGGCTTATGCAGTTATCATATATTAAAAAAAAATTATAAGAGATTACTCCCAGCTTAATTAGAGATCCACCCCATAGGTCTTAATCAAGAGTCAAAAAGTATCTACTCAGTTCGAACATTTACAGGGAGGAACTCACTAATAATTCTTGTCTTTTCTATTGTAAAAGATTTACTGTATTTTTGTTAATATTTATAATTTGAAAAATGCTTAAAATATGCTAACAAGTATGTCTCAATAAGTATACAACAGAAAGTGCAAAAATGATTTTTGAATTATAGATCTTCATTTTTCTGAGTTTATCATTTTTAACTATATCTTGGCAAAAACATCTCTAATTGTACCATTGATACGCAATATGCTATAATTAGGTTTTTTTCAAAAGCACCGAACTGTTCAAAATCCTAAATGTGAGATTTTTTTGTATTGATTATAGTATCAGCCTTATATTATACCATGGGTGTTGAATGATCTTAGGGTTTTAAAGCATTCATTGTTTTTCAAAGAAACTTAATTACAGCATATTACATAGAAATGGCACAATTAGAGATGGTTGTTTTCTTGTTCTGACGTAGAGCTTCACAATTTTGTGGACAAATTTAAACTTTGTTTTACTTTCTTGGAAAAATATATTGCCAAAAAAAAATATTGTTTGTAGCTTTTTCTTTTTTTTTTTTCTACAAGTAAATTTAATTTTAATAAAAATTAGTCAGATGATATTGACCATTATTGACTAATTTTTCATATTTGTTATATCATTTACTTTGTGATAACCTTTTTATTTGATATATAACATAATGGTGTAAAAGGCTTCATTATTTATGATAGTTTGTCATTAGGCTTCACTCATGTTATAAGTTGTGTTGTAAATGTAAGCTAATTCTCTCAGGTCTTTTTCTCCTGTGATCAGTAATAATTTAATTGGTTTCATTTATTATGCTTATGTTCTAATTTAAAGTTTTAGTTGTTCAATTTAAAATAGGATTAATAGTATCAAAAGAAATAGCATAACATGTCTTAATACTGTGTCGATGCTCATGTTTAATGCTTTTAATTTTATTTTTCTATACATCCATGAAATTTCACTAATCAAACAGAGATGATTTTGCTTATGTGGGCACAGAAGTATGTGTAATACCATTTATAAGTCTTAGTTAAGAATAAGATGATGCTACTTTTAAGTCTGTTATTTTATCAGAAAATAAATAAAACATTGTATAATTCTTCTCTCTGCTATATGAAAAAGTAACAGTTGTCATATCATCAATAATCTCTCCTGTATAAAAAAAAATTATTTTTTTAATGTTCGCATTAAATCTGTTAATACAAATATGAGCTAATTGTTATGGTCTGGATACATAAGGGGTCCCCAACCCTATGCAGGCGGGCACCATGACGCTCGCAGACCATTTTACATGTGCCCGCCACTATCCAAACATGATAAAAAATTATTTATCTGATATAAATAAATTTAATTTTTAAAATTTCTTATAAATTATTGTATTATATTGTAATCAAATTGTAGGCCATAGTATACTTTTACAGCGTAAAAATATAAACGTTAATTATATGTTAAAATTTTCTTTTTGAAATAAATATTTTTTTGTACATTATGCGTACTATTAACAATATCCAACTATAAATTTACATTGAAAAAATAAATGGTGCCTGCCAACTGGCTGGTATTATAGAATGTGCTCTTAAGTGCAAAAAGGTTGGGAACTCCTGGGATACATTAATGTCAATTTTATATTAATAGAAGTTTGTTAATTATTTTTTAAAATATCATGTTCCATTAAAATGTACATTACTTTTTGATTCTGGTCTTATGGGATGCCCATAAACATATTTATTTGCACAATTATGTTGAGTCCTTTTCTTAAGATAGACAAAAATGCATAATGTTTGTCTTAAGAGTGTATAATGTCTGCAATGGTATTTGTATATTTAATTATTTTTTACATATTATATACACAAATTAATAAGCTTACTAAATTTGTGTATAAAATCAGTTGTAGCGTTAATATTTATGCTTCTTATGTGACAAAAATAATTTCAATGTATTTATATGTTTTTAATAATTAACCTAATCCATTTTATCAATATTTACCATAATTATGGCAATGCTAATTTATTGGAAACTTATTTTTATATGTTTTATAAATATTCTAATTTGCAGTAATTTGAGCAATAAACTTCCGAGAACTAGGTATTAATGCAACCCTTAAATATCAAGGCCAAACATATTGCAGATTAAAAGAAAATCCACTTTCATCTAGTGTACATGATTTTATATGGATGATAGATCAGTCAATGATATTTATTAGGATGAACATCAAATCCATGGGGATATCTACTTAGTCTCATTCAAATCCATTATATTCTATATTCCCAAGTTAAGATTATTAAAATGAATAGAAACAAACTCTACTTTGTAAAAAAATTATAGCTAATTTGAATAAGGAAAATCTATAGATTTAGCATTTATTTGTCTTAGTAAATATTGTCTAGTCTATGCCTTTGTCATCTGAGTGTGATTTGCTCTAGGAATGTGTTGCATTAATATAGCTTGCATTTGAAAGTTTAACGCATCAAATTATTATATCCTATTTATGTATAATTTATGTGCTTTGTTGCATGCTATTGCTCACTTATTCGTAGACTACCTTTATATTATACCACAGCAATAGAAAAAAAAAGTCATGGTTTATTGTTGTTGCTGAAAGTGGCATGAATAAACAAACTATAAGCTTGCAACTAAGTATATACTTGAAATTTAACTACTAAATCATAACTATTGTGTGGAAAAAAAATTGCTACTGTTATATATTGGAATATGAAGGATTAAAACATTTGTAAATGTCATAGATATGTTGATATTATAGAATAGTTTAGCACCATTATGATTATAATACATGATCTTAAAAATATATTATTAAAAGCATTGAAGTTATTTATTCAGCATGATAGTATGAGTATCAATGTTATAAAAATTTTTATATATTCAGTAAATAAATAAAAAATCATTTTTATCTACTACATTTATATTGGAAATGTGTAAATATTCAAATAATTAGTAAGCAAATAGGGTCTACAGGTAGATAGATCTACAAGTAGATGTATTAATATATACACTTTTAGTTAGTTATTTCTTTTAATATGTCATTTTATATATATAATTACTTAGCTTTTAATTTTATTTTTTTAAGGTCCTGAACCTCAGTCACTGCTATGTTCAGAATCCATGCTTTCATCAACACCTCCTTCTGATGATTCCCAACGACAATCTCAGGAGTGGAAGAACAAAGAAGGATCTCCACATCGAACAGTAAATTTTCTTGATGATTCTGTTCGCAAATCACAGGCAGCTGTGGACTCAAATTTATCCATAAGTAATGGAGCTGATGGGGACCACCAGATGAATGGTCCCAACCGTCCCAGTATGACTGGTAGCAGCAACACGAGCAATGAGAACCTCAGTTGGCTGGCCGACGTTGCCGCCAGTCAGTCACAAAATCAGAGACCGACCATGTTACTTGGGAACCATGAGTCACACTCCATCCTTCATAGTGGTTCAGGAAGTCTTTTCAGGCCACCGTTAACTGTATCAGATTATTCTACTGCTCAAAGGATGTATTCATCCCAGTATCCATCATTATATACCACAGCTTCATTAACTGGGACAACAATATCGCCTTATTATAGTGGCCACGGTCAGACATCTTTGTCTGCTTTAAATCCTTATGGTGCTTTCTATCCCTCACCATTTCCCTCTGGTTATAGCCACTCTTCCTTAATGCCTCGTCATTATTTGCAAATAGAGTCGTATTCTGCTGTTCTTGCTAGTATGGGCAGTCACGTGCAGGCACATGCTCAGGCTCAACTACCTCGATCTCCTTTTTTATCTGGACCTCTATCTGGACAGTATGCTCACATGGCACCTACAACATCTCCAGGACCTAGTATTCAATCTCCGAGGCCATTAACTCCAGGGCAGCCTCTGACAGCCATTCAATATCAGACTGGTCATCTGATAGAGCTTCCAGCCAGGATTGGTGAGGATAAATCCCCAAAAGGGGAAATTTCAAAAGAAGGTGAAAGATCAAGGTCAGGACGGACTATGTCACCTACAGGAAAGGGGGATAGTCCTCGAAGTTTAGGGGTATTTAAAACCTCACGACAATCACCATCACCTTCTTCACCAAATTCTGCTCATGTTAAACCTGGCCAGTCTCTTCTCAAGGACTCTAGTAAAAGAGATGGCAATAGGGATTCATATAAAGTGCCCACAGGAAAGGAAGGCAGCTTGAAGCACCGAATCCTCACGCGACCACCCAATATTTACATAGAACCAACTACGACAGTCACCGAACGTGCACCTGATAGTGCACCACCTTTAGGCAAAATGACTATAGAAGATGATCCTTCACCAAAAAGGTCTAAAAGCTCATTATCAAGAGACTCATCACATTTGCCACCCATTTGGTTGGGTGCACATCAAGGGCAGTCAGGAGAACCTCCCCCTTCATCACAGCCAGGGACATATTCTCATTCAGCGGGATATGTTCAGTCTCAACCACATTATCCAGCCCATTTTATGAAGGGCTCTATAATCCAGCTAGCAAGTGGAGAATTGAAACGAGTAGAGGATTTAAGGACAGATGATTTTGTAAATAGTGCTGAATTAAGTGGGGATTTGAAAATTGACTCAAGTACAGTTGTACGAATAGAGGAGAATGCCATAGCTAATACATGCATGCTCAGCTTTTCTGTGGGAGAACAGAGAGTACAGGTAACCACATTAATTAAACTTTTTTTTTAAGTTATGCAAATTAATATAGAAATCATACTGTTTACATAAAAATGTGTGCATATGGGTAGAAGTTCCCGGTGGTGTCATGCCTATGATTTTATTTCAAATTCCGTTTATGTAAAAAAAAATTCAGGTACTAATCAAGATTAAGATTTTGTTTTTTCAGGTAGTCATTCAATATTGGTCAGCAGATAGATATTCATATATCCCAGGTTAAGGATTGGAATATAAAAGATTGGAAAATACGATTGAACTATCTAGATAATCTAGATTAGGATTACCAGTTTTCCAGACAAATTGTCAAGTCTGGTTAATATAGACATCACTTTTACTGTTATTGTATAAAGAAATTCTGGGATGCTTTTGTTCTGCTGTGGGTTATTTAAAAATTTGTTAGTTTACAAATGTATATAAAAAATGGGGAAAAATCATATATGATTCTATATAAGTATTTGGGTGTCGTTTTGAGAATAGAGATTCTGATGCAATGGATTATGGTCTACTCTATTAAAGGTAAAGCCCCGTCGAAAATTTTTTTTAGGTGTGTTATATTCTAGAATTAGTATTTTTAAAATTAATAATCTTATATATATATAAAGTCTTGGTTAAAAGGGAAGAAGAGGGACAAATTATTGCTTCTTAACGAGATCTTATCTATTTTGATGATAACTTTGGAATTGTGGTGCTGAACATTATAATTAAATAGATGGAAAATAAAAATTCTCAAATTTTAATTGTAAATTTTTATAAAAAATCTCCATCTTCCCTTCTATAGTCACATACACACAAATTGATTTTTTTTATTCATGGAGTAATTTAAATATAACATCTTTCTGTCATCATGAAATGCAAAATGTTTGTAAACTTATCTTGATATTTTGTCAAGTAATATGCTGTATATAGCAAGCAATATTCTTTTCACATTTAGCATAAAAAAACTAAAGAATGGTTTAACTAATTTATTTTTGTCTGTAAATGTTATCCTGTTGAGTATATTTGATACAAAGGTAAAATATGTTTGGCCAAAAAATGTTAGTGAATAGTGAAAATCAATAATCAGTGAAAATTAGCATTATCATAAAATAAAGTGTAGTATTGTTAAGATTTATTTTGAATTAAAAATAATCCAACATTTACCTTCATTTTTGAAATGAAAGGCCCAGGATATGGTGAGCCAAAAGGTTAAATCTGTCAGTGTTTTCGTGCTAGATTATTTGGAGTATTGTTTTTCAAATGGCTTATTGAAAGAAGGATTGCTACAACAACTATAAAAAATTGAGATACATACAGAACTTGGAATTAAGAATACACTTGAATACTTTATTGTTTATCAAAATCTGCTGACCATATAGCATGCTTCATTATATGGTCAGATTTATCATCATTTATAACATTTTGAAAACATTATAAACAATAATTTGTCTGATTAATAATGAAGTATGTTATATATCACCAAACTCCTTTTTTCTGTATAAATATACTCCATAGATAATCACATACATTAGTGAGATCTTTACTTTGTAAGAATATATTATATCTGCAGAATATTTTAGGTGACCTATGCTGCAAATATTATTTTCAGACAACACTGTCATTTTTCAACAACCAAGTATTGTTTTGAGAAATATTATATTTCTTTAGGCCATTTTTGATTGGTGAGAGAGAATATTCTCTTAGAAAATTTTGGTATTATTTCCCTTGTCACAGTCGAAGTGTTACTTAATTATACCCTATGAAGAATAAATGTTTTGCATCCATTTTGAAGAATACATTTAAGTTAAAAATATAGCAAATTAATTGGGCATGTGTGTCTGCATATAGATTGAATGAATTTAAATTACAATCAGAAATAGTATGCTTTCATATATACATACATTTAAACTATAAATTGCCAATAGTTAGGTAGTTTCTAAATATAAATAAAGCTTAAATAAATCCTAGAATCAACAATCAGCTGTCAAGCCAATCTTTATAGATAAAAGATGAATTTCTTTTAATATAGACAAAGAATGCTGATATATCACTGTATCACATTGAGATTTTTATCTTTCTAGAAATTTAAATCATTTAAAGTTGTTTATTTATTAATTAAAATAGATGCAAAAAGGAAATAAATTAAAATAGATGCAAAAAGGGATTAGGATTTTTATCTCCAAAGAAATGGTTATTTATCAAATAATTTTTAAAAAAGAGAGAATAAATTAAGATCTTTATTGCTGAAGGAATGAAGTTCGTTTTTCATTTAGTGTAAAAATATATATATATATATTTTAAAATGATCAACTTTTTTGTAAAAAGACAATCAATTAATCAAACTATAGTGCAAAAATTTTTGAGGTAATCATATGATTGGATGGAAGTTTGAAGTCAGGATTGTTTTCTAAAAAAGGGCTATGTGGACAGTAAAATTCAGTAAGACTTCAATAGTGATGAAGTAAGTGCAGCAATTTGAATCTCAGCTTGGAAATTTAATGTTAGATTGTTTTTCATTCTTAATTTTTAAAAAAGGAATTGTGTTTGGAAAGCAGCTGATCATTGCTAACCTAATTGTATATCCAATCTCTCTAAAAAGAATATAGAAGGAAAATATCCTAACAGAAGCTTTCAACTAGCATTATGTATTGATCTATCCAAAAATAGATATTAAAGTGGAAACCGGGTACTACAAAAAGAAATAGAGAAAGTTAAATAGATAAATTAACTACTGAGAAATCTATAACAAGAAAAAAACTTGGAGTCAAAAAGTAGTACAAACTACTACCTGCAAGAGATAGCAGAAGAAACACTCATCTAGCAACTATAAAAGGACTGAAAAAAGGAAATAAATCTTTAATATGTAATTCTTGAAAAGATTCTTCTACTAGGTTAAAATGGTATGATACCATCCCCATTTTTAAAAGAAAATTAATGTTTTCTTTATTATGAAATATTGTTTTAGAGGTTGAATATTTTAAGCGAATAGTTCATTTAATTTAAATGTTAACTAATTTAGATGACTCAGAAGGGAATAATATTTATATCTGCTATAAGAAATTATTTGTATTGTGTGAATAAGATTGATTATATGCTAATTTTGGGGTTTGTTGCATTAGCATATTCTAATTTTTTTCTTATTCTTTCATTTGTTAATTTTTTTAAGCCTTTATTCTTCCACGTCTAGATGTTCTGTGAATTATTGGTGTGTGTGACTGACTTCATTATATAGTTGTGTTTTAAGAGATTTATCACAGTGAAATTATTTCATAATAGATTGAATTAAGCATGTAGGATCTTTGCAATTTCAAAGCTGCATATTGGTATTTGCAATATGGATACCCAGATGGTTTTCTATAGAATTTTTTGAATAGTGCAAACATAAAAAATACTTTCTTTTAAGTCCATAGTTCACTTTATAGATTTGATAGTTTATTCATGTCCAGTACACTAATGTTACCTGATAGCCCAGAGCATTGGTGATGATAAGCATTGATATCATGATCCCAGAATTTTTTATGTTTATTGTGGTAAATATTTTAGCACTTAAATATTTATATGCAGATGAAATAATCCAATTGTATGCCTTAAGTTTGGCATTGGCTAAATGATGGTTGGCTTAAGATTTTCTATTTCCGGTCACAAGGATTGATTATTGATACTAGATCATTATTTCTGGTGATGCTATGTTATAACATAACTTTATAATGGCTTCCAATGATGATTTTTGTTCTTATTTATGCTCAGTAAAAACAGTGATGCTTATGTTTGTGGTGATGACTTCCATCATACTGTATACCACCTTATTTCACTTATTTTATATCATTCCAAATGATACCCAATGGGGGGCATATATATAACCCATGTTATATCTCTTATTCATGTGATTACAAAAGGCAAAATAACTGCAGATTAGATGATTATTGAGTTCTGATAGCCAGTACTACAAAATATCTATACTACTTGAAATTTGATACCTGAGAAATAAGAATCTATATATTGTGATGACCACGTAAAGTCGTCATCACACGTATATATTTATTAATAAAATTAGATAAATTAGCTACTAGAAAGTAATAAAGGTAAATGGATTAGCTACTAAATTTTTTAAAAAAAAGAAGGAAAAGAAAAAGTTGAAACTCAAATGTCGAAATTACTTTGGATTTTTGTAATAGTAAGAGAAGGGGAGGGGGGTGCATAAAGAAATGCGTCTCTTTCTCTCTTTTAAAAAAAACGAGTAAGTCAAATGCTTGAAAGTTATTTTTATTTATTGTGGGAGAGGGGAAAGGGATGCATAAAGAAATGCGTCTTTTTCTCTCTTATTAAAAACTATATTGTAACAAGTTAAAATAAATTATAAACATAAATTTGAAAATGAATTGTAAACTTTTAAGTAAAAATTAAATGTAATATGAAATATAAAAACAATATGGCCGTATAAATTAGAGGTGTTAAAGTCTGTTGGACTAATTAAATTCCTCGGACAAAGAAAAATGTATAACAAGGAAAAGCTTATAATTACAGCTAAATTAATTAAAACCTACATTCCAGCCACTAATTAAACAAATAGGTTGATAAGAGTTTGTCGGAAATCTAAAACATTAATTAAAAATTTACAAAAACAATGAACAAAAGAAAGACAGGAAGACCAGAGTGACAATTATTATCTGAGTATGAGGAGAGATTTTGAGGAAGCAACAGCTAAAAGAAAATGAAAGAAGTGCGTGGCTAGTGGCATTAAAGGGACGTGGGTTCATATTCAATCTGTCTCACCACTGATTCACCATGTATAAGATCTATGCCTGACCTGCTAGAGAGACTGCTGCTTCTGTGACTGAACAACTTAAGATCTACCTAAAGAATCGACAAGAAGTAAAAAACTGGAACGAGAAATAACCCCACAAACTGAGAGAGAAAATCAATCCAGCCAACAGTGAAGGACATACCGTCTCTACAAAAAAAGGGATGATCTCCCACTGGACGGTAAAGAGCGCTCAAAAGAAATACCCATGGAAACAACTACAATGAAAACCTAGGTAAAAAGCATGCATGCATTTTAATTTTAATGTTCGTAAATAAATCAACAAGGAACAATCTTGATAGATTTAGAACTCTACCCAATAGGACTTCAAAATAACTTTAATATTTGATCTGTTTTACTATGTTTTATTATAGCCACGTATTTATATAAGTGTGTGTTTTTTTTATTATTGTTATCATGTATTTTTTTATATAAAAGTGAGTGTTATTAAACATATTTATTCGTAAATTGCGTATACTTGCTTTATTCTCCTATCACCAAGCTATGACAGGGGGGAAAACTATAATTTAGTGATTAAAGGGTAAGGCTGATTTTTAAAGATATTCATGTGCTGATTGTTTGTGTGAATTTCCCAATTATAAAAAATAAATAGCAAGCGCTGGACATTCATTAAATTTCTTGAAATAGTTTGCTTTGTTCAGCAGCCGAGGGTTCTTGATCATGAAAAATAACGCCAAGATAATATGTACGTATTGCCTTGGGGTTCGGTCAAGGGTATAGATATGAAGTTAAATTTGTATCTGTATTAGCTCTCTGCTTGCATTGTGACGGCGTTGGTTAAATAAATAAATAAACAATATCCATTACAGTTGGAGGCTAAGCCGGGATATTTCGGTTAGCAAAATTGATAAGAAATAAATAAACAAAAGTTGTGAAAAAGTAAATGTACAAAAAATAAGTATAAAATAATAAAAATGAAATAAATAACCACTGAAACTAAAATAAACCATCCAAGTAACCAGTTCCGTTACAATATGTAAGCAAAATTAATAGGAAAAACAATTAATTATTGTGAAATATGTTGTGATTTTGTTATTTAAAGATAAATAATTGAGTTAGAGAGTTATACAATTTGATATTGATGTACATGTAAAGAGGTTATATTTAAAGTAGCACAGGAAAAAAAGGCAAGATTTTGGATGAAACTTTTGATTATTGTAGTTTGTTTATCTGTCCTTTCAATACCTTGGTGGTAGATGAAGCATTTTGTCATTTGTTTGAGGGCCCAATGTTGGCCTGCATCATCATGGACTGATTCTACCTCAAGCACTGCACCAACCCATTTTAAAGTTAGATTTTTATTTTCTAAGACTCAAAGGAACATATCTTAACTATCAAGAGATTACCAGTCTTTGTACATTATTAGAATCAGCCTTTAAATCTCATTAATCTCCACATGGCAGAGTTTGTTATACTTTGTAGAGTTTTTAGTAGCCTATTTGAGTTTAAATTGAGATGGCACTTTCATTTTGTGGATGCGGCAATGTGTAATTATTCATTTGTTTGATTCTTTGCTTATTCCAAGTTTGCAGGTCCCTATTCATTCTTTTTAATTATTAAATGCCAGTCAGATCTCTTGAAGGATGTGTGGAGTATATGGTTTAATATATGAACTTTATTTTAAAGTGAAGAAATTGATCACATGTGTTTGAACAAGGTGGAAATAGGGAATAAAGATGGGGAAATAGAATAAACAGCTAAAATCAGGGGTAGAGGTAGTCAAGTGTAAAGAATGGCAGATCAGGGATAATAGACAACAGTGAATGGTTTCACAAAAGAAGAAGTGATGTGTGGCCTATTTTAAGAATTTAAAAGTTTACGAATTTTTTATAATGTTAAAAGTAATTGAATACACACCTATATGCTGACAAGAGCAAAATTGAAAAAAATGGAAGAACAGGATCTGGGTAAAAATCAGTTTTCAACTGAAAATACCAGAAAATAGAGGAGATAACCATGTCAGTCCAGATATGGCAGATACTTTTAAGAAAAACAAAAGAAAGCAAAGAATGAAGAGAAGACAATCAAGAGAGAGCAGAATTATCAGATGCTACTCAGAGGTACAGAAGAAATACTGCTAATAAAAATAAAAAGACAATGAAAAGATGGAGGAAATTGGTCAGAAAGAGAAATAGACAATCAAAAGATCAACCATAATGTTCAGGAAGCTATCCACTATATAACCTGAACAATGAAGAGAATAAAGAGTAGGTCATAAAACATACAATGCTATATATCATGTGCGGAGTATAATACAGGAGGAAGTTGTTATTAAGATTATTTTAAAAAAAAAAAAAATAGTGTAGACAATAGAAATCCAGTAAGCTCAGCTTGGAGGTCTGATTCTCTATGGGACTCAGTCTTAGTTTAAAAAAAGAAATGTTTGCAAAACAATATAATATAGTTTTCAAGAATTACCAACTTTGTAACAAATCCCAATAAAAGGAATATAGAAAGAAAGTATCCTTGGCAGAAACTGTCAACTAACCTTATGTATTGATCCATCCAAAATCATGCATGTCTTAACTTATATCAATGTGAAATGAATATATTAAACTGGATACCTGAAGATACATGAAATGAAATTAAATATTAAACCAAAACTCTGAAGTTATAAATGGAAAAGAAGAAACGAATAAATGGATAAATCATTTATTGAAAAGGATGACCTAGAGCTTTCCACTAGATAACTACAAAATAAGGACTGATATAGAAAAAAAATTCTTTATAAACTGAGACATTATAATGTGTACATATTTGAATTTATAAATGTTATTTTATGGGGGAATTGAAATTGAATATATTGAATAATTCTTTTTTAATAGTGTTATTGAAAAGATTTTTTTTACTAGGTTAAAATAGCATGGGACCATTCCCATTTTCAAAAGAAAAGGGGAGGAAGGTTCAGGTTGCAAATATTTTTTTAAGGTTTGATTATTATAATGGAGTAGCTTATTTAAATTTAAATGTTAATTGATTAAAAAGAATCAGAAAGGAATAATATATATGTGAATTTATTTATATATTGTATGTATAGATTTGATTGTGTTTTAACTTTGGAATTTGTCACATCATTTTCTAAAAATAATTTTATTTTTGGTATTTTTTAAACATTATTCTAGACTAAAATGATAATTGTATTAAAAGAAGAGTTATTTCAATCATATTTATAAATAAATTGATTAAACCTTTAAACATCACATGATCACTATCTTCCATACTTGCTCATAACTGTTGTTAAAATAGGCAAAACTCTCTCCATACAGTAGTGTCACTCAAAGCAAGCCAGAGTAATCAATGGATGCCAGAACGCTTGTGCATAAAATCCCTATCTAGTGCCTACTCATCCAACATCCCCAAACTAGTTTCCATTGATTACTCTGTCTTGCTTGAGTGACGCTACTGTATGGAGAGAGTTTTGTCTATTTTAAATAAATTGATGTTGTTTTTAAACTGATTTACTATATGTCTCACATTTCAGTAATCATTAAATCTAAAATTGCTACTTTAGTATCTTCAAAACTATCATATTGCTGATGAATGGAATTCTAAAGGAAGTGTATGGAGTGTATTATGGGTATAAGTAAATCTATTCTTAGTTTCGTTAAAAAGATGAATCATAACTAGTTTTCTGACAATAATCATTATTAGTGATTTAATTAAAAAAGAAACGATTCTCTGTTTGGCCAAAATAATAGATTAAACGTTGAAACTTCATAATAAATATAAAAATCTGAAAGCAGAAATTCAATGACCGATAGAAGCTTTAAAATGATTGGTGGATTAAAATTGCAAAGAAAGATACAGATATTCACTTATCATGGTCATTCTAGATATTTTTTTCATGTACTGAAAATCCAGCAATGGCCCTCTCTTATTTGATGATAATGATATTTTGAAAAGTGGAAGGAATATTTTGATCATTTTTTGAATAATAGTACAAGAATTGATATTATCCCTTTTAATGATATTACTCTTTTAGATTTCGGCAAAGATATCCAGCTTAATGAAATCAAAACAACTCTTTGTACTCTTAAAAGTGGAAAGGCTGCAGGTCCTGATGAAATACTAGGAGAAGTTTTTAAAATATGGTGGTGATGTATTAGCTTTAAAAACATTGGAATTTATTAGGAATGTCTGGACTCATGAAGTTATGGTATCCAATCTTAAGGATGTTTTAATTGTTCCAATTTTTAAAAACAAAGGGAATAGGCAAGTTTGTGGGAATTATCATGAAATATTATTATTATCCACTACAGCAAAAGTGCTTTCAAGAATTTAGTTGAATAGATTGCTTACAGTCATAGATAAATGGTTACCATCAAGAAGTACTATAGATATGATTTTTGTTGACAGGAAATTGTGAGAAATGTGTTGGGAACAAAGGAATGATTATATATTGCCTTTATTGATTTGATCAAGTATTTGATTTAATTAATAGGGCAAATCTATGATATAGTTTGAATTTAATTGGTTGTTCACCAAAATTTATTCATATTATACAATTTCTACATGATAGAATGAGAGGGTGTTACTACTAAAGGTGAAAATTTGAGACATTTGAAATGAAAACTGGTGTTAAACAAGTATGTATACCTATTCTAACTTTGTTTTCAGGTTTTATGACTGGGCTTTGGAATTGTTTATAGGTAGTTTAATTTACAGGGATCAAGACATGATACAAGTTCAATGATGCAATTTTTAATTTGAATCAGTTAAAAACAAAAACAAGAATTTCATGTTGGGTTCTGGATTTATAGTATGAACTTTCCATACTGCATGGAGAGTTTTGCCTGTTTTAATAACAGTATGGTGCCAACATAAGAAATAGTGATTATGTAATATTTAGTGGATTAACAGGATAGTGGTGGCTATGGTTGTTAAAGAACCAAAGACACAAATGTATGGGTACTGAACTGGGGTCAGACCCATATGACTATATAGGCTATTAAACTGAGATTGAAAATATTGTGTTTTCAATTTTATTCTCATAGTTTTGTAGTTAAGTAGAGATAAAAGATGGTTGCTGGAGGGTTGCATTAAATCTTAAGATCTAGATGCAGTGCTCTCAGATCCAAAGTTCTCACTGACAAAGGCCACAACCTAGAAACTAGTCTGGGGATATTGGATAAGTCGTCACTAGATAGGGATTTTATGCACAAGCCTTCTGGCATCCATTGATTACTCTGAGTGGCACTACTGTATGGAGAGTGTTGCCTGTTTCAATAACAGTAATGTGCTAGCATAAGAAATAGTGATCATGTGATGTTTAGTGATTTACAGTATGCTGATAATTGTACTGTTTTTGCCAATTCAAAAGATGATTTAAAGAATTTTCTTAATATTTTAAATGCAACTTATAAAGGTTTCTGTTTAATATTCAAGAAACTTACATTCTTTATCAGTCAATAATGGAATAAAAATCCTCAGTAACATTCAGTTTGGTTGGTTATCAACTTGAAAATGTATACTAGTTCTAATACATTAGTAGTTTTATAAGTAGAAAGATGAATTTTGATACTGATTTCCAACACAGACTCCAGTGTGCTGCTGCTGTTAACAAATCAAAAGATAGCTATATATAAAGCTGTGTTTTTACCTAATTTATTGTATGGGTTCTCCCTATCGGTGAAATATAAAACTATTAGAAAAGTTTAATTCAAGATCTCCGTAAAATTTTAAAAATACAATAGCAAGATCGTAAAACCAATCAGTATGTTCTTTTGGTTTGCAGAAGATGATACTATTGAGTCCACTATTGTTAAATCACATTGGAATTGAACATGTAAAATGAAGGAACAATGGAAGAATTCCTAATAGAGTGTTTTATGATGAACTTGAATTTGCATTATAAGGATTATCTCAAAGATATTCTAAAGAAGTGCAATGCCAATTGTTACATTTGGGAAGATGTGGCAGAGAGTAGAATACATTGAAGAACAACAATTAGACATAGTGTTAAAGTATTTTAGAAAGAAAAGTTTTCTGTCGAAGAAATTAAGACCATCATATAATATTAAGTAAACAGAAAATTGGCCGCACATATTCTATATGTGAACATATTTGTGTTTTACAGATTGATTTTTAGAGTAGCTTTTTTCTTCTGTCTCTCCATATTTTTTGTTTTGAGTAACCATTTTTTAATAATAAAAAAATCCAAAGTTGGTATTTTTTGTCTTTATTCTTCTTGTTACCTGTTGTGGGAATCACCAGTGTTTGTGACTGATTTCATCATAGAGTTGTGCTTTTAGGGGATTTCCAAATTTATTCAATAAAGCAATGAATATATTTATCTTATTCACAGTCTCTAGATTTCTTAGTGATCCCAAAACTGTATAACAATATTTGCATATGTGAGTGCATGTATGTGGACATCCAGGTATGGTTTTCTATAGAATTTTTTGGATAGTGCAAAAATAAAGGCACCTTTACAGCTTATTCATGCCCAGTGCAGTCATGACATCCAATTGCTTAAAGCATTGATAATGATCAGCAGTGGTATCATCTTTCCAGCATTTTTTATGCTTATTGATTGTGGATATTCTAACTGTTAATAATGTGTGTGTGCAGATGAAATTTTGATGATTGCTTTTATATTATATTCTACATTTGGCATTGGTTAGATGATGAGTAGCTTATGATTTTGGTATTATTTCACTTTTAAATCCAGTCACCAGGATTGACTGCCAAGTACTGGAAATGCTATATTATAATTTATAATTGCTTAAAATGCCTTCCAATGCTGGTTTTTGTTCATTTTTATGCATCACTCTGTATAACCATTATCATTCCATTCCACTTTGAACTGCTATATTATATTAATGTTTTTATAATATTATAAGAATAATATTCAGGAAAGAAAATATTTCAATTAACTACATATCTATTTTACAAATAAACTAAAGGAAGGTTACATTAATTTGATTTTATCAGTATTAAAATCTTAGCCTTTTGTACAAAAATAATAAATAATGATGAAAATTCTCATCTTAGTAGATCTGCAAAGTTTTGTGCTTCGTTAAGAGTTGGATTTTGGGATCCTGTTCTTTTCTATTCACCATCTTTCTATTTATGAGATCTATTTGGGATTTACAAAACTGTACAGATTGTTTGTGTTGAATTGAATTTGCAGTCCAGTTATTTCTTGAATTGTTTTCTGGTATTGAATTTTATTTCTTCATAGTCTATTGATTGGGTTTGCAATTTAATTATCTTTTCCTTAACTGCAATGGGTAGTCTCATAGCTTTAGAGTTGTTTCATGAGAATCTTTTATATGAATTTCATCTGGATTCTGGTTAATATAATTGTTGTGTGCTTTTATTTAACTTACTCTGTTTTTTGTTTTTTTTTGTCTGTATTTTTCTGTCAAATCTGAACTCAGTTTTCACCACTTGCCAATTTTCTATCTAATTTGGTTTTTAAACAATTTTAGCAAAAAAAAAAATTAGCAAAAATTTACATTTTTAATATATTTCACATTGATTCTAGTGATGTCTAATCAATATTTCTTGTAATTTAAAACTGAATGATTTTTTTGAAACTTGATGTTGATAATTCAGTGTTACATATTTAAAACTAAAAAATAGGAAGAAAAAAATGTTAATGAATGTTTTTATCACATAAATGCACTAAAAACTATAAACAACTGAAACACACAGGCTTATTATATATCTGTGTTTATATAAGTAATATATAGTGTATATGAACACAGACTTTCACACTACACACTCTCCACACTATCTCATAATACTGATATACTTGAAAAGATAAATAATCACCAATAACCGTATTTTATGCTAAACCAGCAATCATCAATTGGTCCAGATTACCATCTCTACACATATATGCTATAAGTGCTCAGATATATATTAAGATAGCCAATCCTCATACTTTAATAGACAGGCTTCAATCTACTTCACACTCCAACTCTTCAACCATCCATCCAATTGATAATCTGATGATGGAATGCTCAAAGGCCACCCTGAGGCCGAGATTCTTGTCACACCCATGTTGACCTTAGTATATTGGTGATTATTTAGCTTTTTAACATATATGTGTTCAAGTATATCACTGTTATGAGATAGTGTGAAGAGTGGTGGGTCATGTGAAAGTCTGTGCTCATATACCCTATATATTAAAAACTATAAAGTAAATTGTTTTCATCTTTTACAAATAATAGTATGGGGTATTCATGTTTAGACATAATCTGAGTTCTATTTTCTATCAATTTTTGTGGCTTTTTATGAAGCAGAATTTTAATTTAACATTCTTTGTTTTCCTATTATGTATATGATATATATTCTATAAATATTTATAATCAGTCAATCAAATCACTCCTTTATTTAAATTACATAAATAAACTAACATATAACAGCAAATGTTAAAGGGATATGTGGTATTGTATCATCTGCATTTTAAAGAGTTTATTTACATATATAATTCATTGGAAACTTCAGCTCCTTCCTGTTTAGTTATGTATTGTAGCATTATATTTTGGTAACAATGCTATCATGGTCTAAAAGGTATGAATTGTTCAAAAATTTTCTTGATTATATATTTCACAATAGATAGGAAGATCAAGTGATAGATGTAAAATCAAAGATCAACTTCCATAAAGGCAGTGTGCAAGGGGATAATCTTTTTTTTTTTTTACTTCAGATATTAGTTTTGCATATTTTCAAATATTAAATCTTGCATTTCTTTATAACAATTTAAGAAGATAGACAACACTTAACTGTGCCATATATTCCTGCAGTGGTGAAAAACTTTAGGAAAACTTTACATAAAGAATTCAAACTGGAATTTAGAACCCCTTCAAACACCAATAGGCTCACCAATAATACTAAAGACAAAAAAAAAAAATTGAAGCAATCCCCCAGGTGATGTATAGAATTGCATGCCCTCAGATGGGGTGTAGTGCTGTTTACTACGGCAAGACCCACGCCACAATTGGCACAACACAAATACACATACACATGAGCAATAACCAAAAAGAAGGCAGTTCCATGTTTGCTGACCATCAGCAAGCGCCTAACCATAGATTTGAGCCCTCCAAAGCTGATATATTATGTGCAAAGAGGAATGACAACAAGAGAAAGTTCAAGGAAGCTTGTTTTATTACCAGCAACACCAACTCTGTAAATAGAAAATACACTTGGCTTTGCCATTTCCAGAAAATGGATAATATAAAAAACATTTTTGCATATATTTGCATATAATTACATTGACAATCTACAAGGTTATGATTATGGAATAACAAAACTCTGAAAGTACTCAGCTTAAATAAATTGTTATGTGGAATAGTTTCACCTTCAATGCATTAGTGTATTGTTAATAACAATTTAAGAAACAATTAGTGAATTTTTTTAGTGATGGTACAAATCCAGGTAGACATAGAATAGTGTTTGTGACTATGCAATGAGATCATAAATAATCAAACTTTGCTAAATTGGAATATTTACAACAAATTCAAAATGAATAAATTGTTGATTATATCAACAGAGGTGCTAGTAATTAGAAATGTATAAAATTTTGTTACATTTGCATATAAATGTACAGGTGTGTATATACATAATATTCACAAAATTAAAAAAAAAGTGTTAGAAAGATTAACAAAACAATTACTGAAATTTTAGATAATTAAATGTTTAGATTTAATAAATGTTTCTAAAATAACAATATAAAATCTAATGAAATTATTGGTATTAAAATATTAATAAAAATGTATTGATCTAATAATGTTTATTGACAAATATTTATTGCTCTAATAAGGTTTGTTAATAAATGCATTTTCATTTATTTGCTTATAATAAATTGATGTCAACAATTTTTTTATTATTATTTTGTTTTATATTTCAAAACGAATACACCTTCATGCCAATTGAGAGAAAAATTATAGGATCTCATCTCATTATTTATGGTACTATGAAGACGCCCCGGAAATCATCTACAAGGAGAGATGCATTGTGGAAAATTTTAACTTCATAGGAGAAAACTTATAAATATACCAGTAAGTTAAAATAAGAGGTCAGTCTATAAAATGCTCACTGAAGTGTAAGATCAGTTGTGTTTTTATCCAAAATTGCCGTTTTTATACCTACTTACCCAAGGATAACAGAGTAGAAAAACATTATCTAGGAGTCGGCCCTAGATAGGGTCAGGTTTCTACTCCATTTCAGTTGCAGCAATGGATATATGTTAAACTAAAATATAAAAAGGAAAAACACTTTTTTTTTTTTTACAAATTTCAGTTAATATATAGGATATATGAGCGCAGACTTTCACATGACCCATCACTCTCCACTCCATCTCATAATACTGATACACTAGAATTACATATATGTGGAAAAGATAAATAATCACCAATGTATGTATTTCAAGCTAAACCAGCAATCATCAGTTGGTCCAGAATATCATCTCTACACATATATGTAATAAGTGCTCAGATATATATTAATATAGCCAATCCTCATACTTTAATGGACAGGCTTCAATCCACTCTGCACTCCAACTCTTCAATTGTCCATCCAATTGTAAATCTGATGATGAAATGCTCAAAGGCCATCCTGAGGTCGAGATTCTCATCACACCCATGTTGACTAAAGACAATCTGATCCCTCATGTACAGGACATAATCCATTTAATACATATATACCATTAAAGTATGAGGATTGGCTATCTTAATATATATCTGTGCACTTATTGCATATATGTGTAGAGATGATAATCTGGACCAACAGATGATTGCTGGTTTAGCATGAAATACATATATTGATGATTATTTATCTTTTCGACATATATGTGTTCATGTGTATCAGTGTTAGTGGGTCATGTGAAAGTCCATGCTCATATACCCTATATATTACATATATTGATATAGGTATGCAATATTGAAATTCTAGAATATCCGACTAAAATTTATTTAAAGGATTAAACAGCTAATTAATGTATCTCCAATTTCAAAGGAATATGCAAAATTTTGAGTTATCCCAGAATCTTATCCAGTAAAGGAAGCTTTTGGCGAAGGATATTGGAAGTGCCTCATATATATAAATGAATAAATAATATATTGTTATTGAGTAGAAACGATTGTTTTATTTTTTTTAAAACATCTTAAGCATGAAAGCGTTGAGTATTCATTTTGATAAAGAATTACTTGAAGATTATCAAAAGAATTGAGAAGATTAAAGGAATTCAGGATATACATTTAATATTTGGGATCAATATTTTTCAAAATG
Organism: Epiperipatus broadwayi; assembly: GCA_028023455.1. Taxonomy (NCBI): domain Eukaryota; kingdom Metazoa; phylum Onychophora; class Udeonychophora; order Euonychophora; family Peripatidae; genus Epiperipatus; species Epiperipatus broadwayi. The sequence goes on along the minus strand of JAQFVV010012519.1, from coordinate 633,545 downwards.
AATTAATTTGATTGTGATGATTTTAATCTTCAATAAACGTGAATAATAAATAGTGCTACAAACCGTTAAACGTGCTGTCGTTTGCAAGTTCTATCCTCTATAATGTTAGATATTGGATTGCCATATAAACTTTATGAACGGTGGAATAGTTAGTTATGTTTTAATGGGTAGTTTAATAAATTATTATAGTAAGTATACCAAATCTGACCATATAACTTTGTTGAAAATTCAGGTAGTATATTTTATATTCAATATTTAAGGGTATAGTGTGATAGATGAAAATGAATACAGATTAAATCTTTGTTAGTGGAGAGAGATTACATTTTTTTAACCATCATTTTAAAGGTATTTAAAATATAAATATTAAATTGTATTTTATCATTTGTGATAAATTCTTTTCTTGATCCATGTTTGAATAAAACTATCGAGAAGATGCAGTACAATTTTTGAGAATAAAGATTGTTTATATTTGTTTCACCAAATACTATGAGTTAAAATATATGCTATAATTAATTTAAAATTAAGAGTTGAGATTTGCTGCTGTAATATAATTTATATGCTAGTTCCTATTAGCATGGTAGAGAAATATTAAAATACTCTATTGCATAAGTGTTTGTAAAATAAAACCTTACAATAATAAAATTTGAATTTAAAATCAAGTGGATAAAAAAAGTGACAAATATATAAGTATTAAATTTATAGTTTTGAAATACTTAGTTCGATTATATGTTCAATGTGAAATTGGGATGAAATCTTGCAATCCATCTCCTATAACATGTATATTGTATTTTCACACATACCATGAATTTATACATCAAATGTAGATACAATCAATACACCATAAATTATCTTCAAAAGAGCTAAAAACATCTATCTTTAATATTTTTAGTCCTACGGAGATAATTCATATTATAAATATTTATCTTTAACATTTGTTGTCATATAGTGACGATTTATATTTTATTATTATATTGTTTTGTTATTTACATGAACTAAACAATTTTGTTATTTTTATTAAATTATATGGTATTATTCTTTGATCATTATTTTGATATCATTTAAATTCCGGTCAAGACATCACCCTGCTGATTCTTTTGAAATTATTTAAATATTTTTATTATATTTGCTATTTGAATCCAATAAGTTAAAGTAGAATGCGTACTTAAAAATCCCTGATATGCATACTCATCTTGGTAGTAATAAATGTTTATTAGAGAAAATCTCTAAGGTAATTATTACCACGAATCTTAATGAATATTTATTAATGGAAACCCTGAGAATATATAGTTGATGAATAGATAAAACAAAATTATATAAGTATGAAAGCATTAAGTAATAAACCCATGATTGTTGAAATATTATATATATATATATTTTAAAAGTTTAGTAATCAATATTTAAATCCCTGAGAAATTATATACATATTGATTATTTATTTTGTTTGAGAAATCTGGAATGAGTACATTTGAGTGGGTATGCATATGCGTTTTGAGCACACACCGACGTAACCGGAAATGCATTTTCAGTTTCTCTCGCTCCGATTTTCGTTTTACCATTATTAACCGCTTACTCACGAGTCCCTTCCAAACAAAGTTAGATTGAGAGGTTACATTACAATATATATAATTTATATAGATCTATTTATGGAAGAACTGAGTCTGAAAACATTCCTATTAACTTGCAATTAATATCCACTTACGTGTCTCAATGCCAGTCTTATGTCAGCCATTAAGTGATCTTTTTTATCTGGTGAATAGGTTAATGTTTATACCAAAAAGTGGACATAATTTTCAAGTTTATTTAAACGATTGTTGGGAATCTAACTAATGAACTGTCATAATTTATGTATGAGCTTGTTAAAACCATTATGATCTAAATGTAAAATACACCTAGGAATATTTCTCAACATTTACACTTCCCCACACTTAATTTGTGAAGACTGAAGAAAATTCATATATATATTTTATTGCATGTATGAGAATAAAAAGATTTCTTTAATTATTATTTTTATTATAAACCGAAGTTAATCGCAGAAATTTGAAATTGCTTTCAATGTATATTTCTCTCATTTCTTATATTACTAGCATATAAATTACTATTTATTAAAATCAGTTTGAAATAAAGCTAAGAAGGGGACACTTATTAAAAAATGAATTAATGGCATTAACGAATACAAATAGAAAGTTTTTACGTAGATATTTTTATTTCTGTAGACATTTAATAGTTATGATATTGACCAAGAAAATATAAGGTCAAATATCAGATAAATATTCATATTGCAGCAGGAAGAACAAAATAAAATTGTAATAACTGAGAAATTAGTATAGATTGCAAAGAAAGTGAATATCATTTGAATATTTGAAATAAATTATTACAGTTTAAATTGAATTTCTATCTATACTCCTGGAGAAGAGGGAGATATCTTAAGCATATGGGAGTAAATAAAAAATAATTTTGTAAAAATAACAAAAAAGGATAAATATTTAAAATTAAATAAAAGATAAATAAAACTAATTAAAAGTATATATTATTTATTAGATAATCAAAAAATGAGTTTTGCTATTTAAGAAGGAAAAAACCAGCTAACAAATAATTAAATTTTTAATATATTTTAATTAGTGACTTCAGAAGAATGGATCTAATTGATTAAATCCGATTTAGGGACAATTGATAAAAAGTATAAAAATAGAACTCCATTGATAATCTTAGGAAAATGAAAGAAAGCTTTGCGAAAAGAATCTTAAGGGTTTTTTTTTTTTTGTATCAAGAAATTTTGATTTTATTACGTCTTTTGTAAGCCTTTGAACTTAATTAGTTAAAATAATTATAAATATTAATATAAAAGTATTCATAGATGTATTCATTTAACTTTAAATTATATTTTGGCAGGAACAAATAAATATGGATACGTTTTGCATTTGGCCTACTGATTTATTTTTAGAGGTAAAAAATAATATTATCGATATTTAAATTGTACCTAAAAATGATATGCCTAGGATGCCTAACCGGAACAGGCGACCAAAAAAAAATGCAGATTATTGTATATTTCAGTACGAAAAAAAAAAAATCACATTTATATTACATTCATAATATCAACAATTGCAAATTGAAATCACATCTTCATAACATACCAAAATAATGGGGGAGGGGGGGCACTTCCATTTTGGGAAAATTATTGATTCAATCAAAACAATTATAAAATATTAAATGAATGAATATTAACTTATAAAAAATAAAAATTCAATATAAAGTTAAAATTAAAAAATAAACGTAAAAATAAAAATGAGTGGTTAAGAAAATTGGGACAGTTACCTGTCCCCAAAGAATATGTTGGGACACCAGGACAAGAGAGATAAAACCGGGACTTATGGATACATAGATATACTATCTGTTTAATATAAAAAAGAATAAATACAAATTTGAATATGATATGCCTAAATTAAAATTCTGATATAATTAAGATGTAATTTACCAAATGATATATTTTAGGTACAGTGTGTGTGTGTTTTTTTTTTAAACCCAGACAACTTTATGAAAATATTCTTTAAATTTTCACAAAACTCAGATTTTATTATTTGGCATAAGTTAGGGCTTATTTAAATAATAGTTTTGTATTTAAAAATAAAAAATAAACACAACTTAATAAATTAATTATGACATTGACATAAATGCATTTTTCATGGGATTTTATTTAATAGTTTCTTTGAATGACAAAAATAAATAGTCCAACTGTTTTCTTAATTTGTTTTTTGTTTTTACAATATAGCAACTGAAAAAATTTAAAAAAGTATCTTCAAATGATTAATTCTTAAAAGTGCATTTAATTTGATTACATGGTAGTATTTATGTAATCTTAAAAAAAAACTGCTAGGAACCTTAGTGCAATAAAATAGATAAATGAAGTAGTTTTAATATATGAAGTTTACCTGGCCATTAAAGTATGAAGGTTGGCTGTCTTAATATAAGCTGAGCATTGATTGTATATATGTGTGGAGATGATAATCTGGACCATCTGACGAGTGCTGGTTTAGCACGAAATTCCTATATTGGTGATTATTTACCTTTTCGACATGTGTGTGATCAAGTGTGTCAGCAATATGAGATAGCATGGATAGTTGAGGGTTGTGTGAAAGTCTGAGTTCAAACTCCCTATATGTTATAAATGAAGTAGATAAACTTAATTGATAAATGTTATTAAAATATTATTATGAAAGATAACATAAGGAAAAAAAACTTAAATTACTAAATTTTATAGTTTTTGAATGTAATGATTCTGTAGAGATGTAAAAGGTAATTTTATGTTAACTGAAAAGAAATTGATCCCTTTTTGAGGTTTTAAAGAAACCAAGCAGGCAAATTCTTAATTTTGCTTAATACATTCTTATCATAATTGCTGTTATAACTGTGGGATTCGTCTTTTAATAAACATATAACAAATTACTCATTAACATTCATGAGTACTGATGATAAGTTTACTGGCTTTTACCTCAGAATATAAGATCATGAAAATATCATGATCTTTCTTATCAAAAGCCTGGTAATTCTTGAGATTATTTGGATTTACTTGAAGAAACATAAATGGGTGTATATTTATGAATGGTGATTTTTTTATATATAATTGTAATCATGAATAACAAAAATCAATTATGGCTTTCATTTTCTATAAAAGTATTAATCAAAGCAGCAAATAGAGACCAAAGTCCAAAAGTGATAAGAATTTTCTGGTTACATCCATTTTATGTTAACGTTTTATTTATCCACTTGCAACTGTAGACCAGTTTCAAGAATAGGAAATTGCATGAATTGGAAGAAAAGTAGTATATTATTGAACAGGGTATTATTATTCATCATTAAATCAGAAGCATTTAAAGGAAAATAGAAAATGTAGATAATTCACATTTATGCACTAACAAAAAATAGAGGATTTTTATAGAAATGTACAAAATATTTTTCATTAAACTGAACGACATTTTAAAATAATCATAAGAAATTTTAATTTTAGAACTGGAAAATGTTTGAAAGATGAAAATGCGGGGATAAATTTGGTTTTAGAGATTGGAATAAGAGAAAACAAAGTCTTGTGGAATTTGGACAAAAAGAAAAATTTGTATATTATGAGGTTTTTTATTGTTGTTGTTTCTTGAGAAAAATCCAAGTAGAAACAGATTGAAATTAAGATACAGGAGAATAGGATTTTATTTTGATTAATAGAAAATATATACTTCAAGATTATAATGTGCTTAGTAGATTTAATATAGGTAATGATTACTGATTAATGAAATGCATTGTGCATCTTAATGCAGTTAGAAAAACAAAAGTTATTTGGAAAAATAATATTAATAACCAGTATACTTACCTGCAGAAATTTTAACTAGGATTTTAAAATCATTTTAAAATATTACTAGATTTCAAAGATAGCTTATACTTGAATGAAATCAATAAGAATATAAATATTACTCTATTAAAAATTGCTACTACTTGTTGATACAAAAAAGGCATCAATTCATGAATAATTTTTTAACCAAGATGAAAGCCAATGAGTGAAGAAAAGAAATATGAAAATATTTTAAAATGATATATTTAGAAGAAATGATATAAAGTAGTAGGGAAAACAATTAGTAATAAAAATATATTACTATGAAATAGCAAAGAACATTTAGAAAAAACAATAATCTCAAAAGTATAAAGCAATAACTTAATAATGGAAGAGAAGTTGTTTGAGCAATAAGAATATGACACTATTACTAAAAAGAAGGATGACATGTTGAAGTGTTTGAAAGAATTCTATAAAAAAAAACTATTTGCTCTCCACTGACGTGGGCCATAAGCCCGAAACCATGGTCTGGAGATAAGAGTGTTCTGGATAGAGATTTTAAATATTTCTCATAACCGCACTTGTTAATTTACGAGCTTGTTAGAGCTATTGGTACGCTCTCTATGTGCATTTTTGTAATTACAAGCTCATAAAAGTAATGTCATGTTATATATGACTTGCTTTATTAATTATTAAATAAAAATATATACTTCATGTTTATGTTATATAATTAGCAAGGAAGAAGACTAGTTTAAAGTTAAACATCGCATTTAATGCTAGCATAATGCGATAACTAGTTAAATAATACATACCAACATATTGGAATTAAATTTTGTGAGTATATACATATAGACACATGCGATTTTAGGTATAGAAAATTTAATTTCAAGGTAAAAAAAAATTTTAAATAAAAAAAGATAAAAAGTTTTTTTTTTTTTAAATTAAAAAAAAAAAAGTTTAATTTTTGGGTAAAAGAAATGATAATGATTTCTTTTAAGAGTTTTATTAATTTGAAATAAAGCTAGACAGTATATATTCAATTTAACTTAGGTTTCCAATAACAATTAAAATTTTAAAAAATCAGAAACAAATTTGTATTATGTTATCAAAAACTTATTAATTTTAATATTATAATTATAATTTCATTATGTGAAATCTAACTATATTTTGTTATTTCTTTTTTGCGTGTAAATTGTGTATTTGTTTCCAGAAATAGAAAGTTAGTATTCACTTAGATAAAAATCTAATGTAAATAGTCTGGTAACAAAAATTGGTTAGTCTTATTCTTATTGCTGGTCTTCATCATCTTACTGTGCATCAGAATAGCTACAAGCTACTATATAACAATTATAAACCTCATTAAGTTGCCAAAAAGCTTTCAAATGAATTCTTAGTTTGTCCCCAAATTCTACCTTGGATATATTGTTGACTTCAATAGGAATGGTCTCTGGAACATATCCAACTATAACTACCACCAATTTTAAATCATTATGATGAAACTAATGATATAACTACAATAAACCCAGGATCCTGCATCATAGACCTAATCTTCTGAATTTCTTTTAACGTAGAGTTCAAAAATAAACTAAAAAGCAATGAATATTTAAACTGAAATTACATATCATCTTGGAAACCTAATAAATGCTGAATAATCAGAAATGCAGCCCTTTAATAATCCTAGGTAATCATATAAAAGTCATATTGAATTTATAGATTTTCTGAACTTTTATTTAAATTTTAAAATGAACTTCCTTTTCCACCCAAAAGACTTAAATTATTATTTCTTTTGCCAATTATCCATTGTTGAAGATTCTTTCATTTAAGTTAATTTTCTGACACAGTGACAGATTTAATTGTTTCCTGGTGAGGATTTGTAAGCTTTCAACATTTGACTTTAGTATTAAACCATTATTATATATCAGAACATAATAAATTGGACTTGATTTGGTAGAAATTTTACAAATGAAATAAGTTCTAAAAACTCATATTTGGAAAAAAATAAGATTGTAATAAAAACAAGGTGCAATTTCATCATTCAACAGTTCCAACGAGCAGATTGATCTCATAAAATCAATATTCAAAAATCTTTTTTTATTGACATTTGTGTTTAAAATGTAAATGCATAAATATCAATATCTGATAAATTATGCGTTAAAATGTTAACATTTTTTTATAATTTTTACAGCACTGCAATATAACCTAACAGAGTGTTGATATTAATATATTACTAATCAGTTCAAAAAGGCTTCATTAACATTGAACTTATTTTGTTTTTAAAAATAAAACATATATATATATATAAAGATTTTTAATAATTATTATACAATTACACGAAAAAATAATCATGAATTGTAATAAATTTCACAAAAAAAAAGCAACTTTTTAGTCATTCTAAAAATTTTCTCCAAGTAATATTGCAAAGCATGTGAAGCCTGTAAACAAAGAGGGAAACTCTTCAAACTTGTCAAGGCTTATCTAAAACTCAAAGTAGCCACATTTTCAATTATCCCAATGTCTTTAGATTTTTTTTGTAATTAAAATATACAGTGAATTTTTGATTTAAAAAAAAAATCTCAATTCAGTGCTTTTTCTCTATTTCTTTTTATAACGTCCCTCATTTAAATAAAGTAAATTATTAATAATTATTATGTATAAGCTAAAGTTAATGATTTTGAATTTATTTGATGAAACATTTTTATTATAATTGTTATTTTTAAGTTTTAAAATGAGAGGGTGAATTGTGAGGACTAAACTTCACATATAATTATTTATTTTTAAGTTATTTAACAAGAATCATTAATTTAGCTTATAGAAATCACTCCTTGAAATCCAATTTTTTTTTGTTATTTATGATATAATCTAAGTTATAAAATAATTGATAAAGATTAAATATGAGTATAGAGATATATCACATGATCACCATTCTTTATGCTTACACAAGCTATTTTTCACAGAGGCAAAACTGTCCATACAGTAACGCCACTTAGTGCAAGCCAGAGGAATCAATAGATGCAGGAAAGTTTTGTGCATAAAATCCCTATCTAGTGCCTACTCATCCAATATCCCCAAACTAGTTTCAAGCTTGTGGCTTTCATCAGTGATGAGCCTTGGATCTGAGAGCACTCTTAGGATCTAATGCAACCCTCCAGTAGCCACCTTTTACTTTTTTAGCTAACTATAAAGTTGAGTTCAAAATGAAAACACAATGTTTTTAAACTAAGTTTATTAGCATGTGTAGTTGTATAGATCTGAGCTCAGTTCAGCATCCATATTTTTTGGTGTCTTTGATTCTTTAATAACCACAGTCATAGTAATCCTATTGTATGATTTTATATGCCTATACAAGCTAATGAGCTTAGCTTGAAAATATTATTGTGTTTTCATTTTGGAGTCAAAGCTTTATAGTTAACTAAAAAAGTAAAAGGTGGCTGCTGGTGGTTTGCATTAGATCCTAAGATCTAGGTGCAATACTCTCAGATACAAGACTCCTCACCGATGAGAGCCACAAGCTAGAAACTAGTCTGGGGATATTGTGAGTAGACCAGACCCTAGGTAGGGGTTTTATGCCCAAAACCTTTCTACGTCTATTGATTGCTCTGGCTTGTACTGAGTGGCACTACTGTATGGAGAGTTTTGCCTCTGTGATATATATATATATCATTGGAAATTATTTATTGAATTTTTAGCCATAATACTGTTATATTGATTAAATATTTTGTGATGATCCAAGAATTAAAGATGGGAGGGGACAGCTTAGGAATTTTTTTGTAACCTATTAGAGTTAATATTTGTTTGTGTGTGTATCATGTTGATTTGATTAGACTGTAATTTATTAATTAGCACTTTTAAAGTGGATTCTATTTCTAGTACAATATATGTGTTGCTTATACATTTATATAGCAAGTAAGATGTTGAATTAATTGTGTGGAATTTGTAAAGCATTTTTACAGTATATTAATGATCCATGGGCTCCAGTTTTTAGAGATTGAATAAACTTTCACTATATTCAAAAATGATTTATGTGCTTATTTCATATGTATTTTGAAGTACACCTGAGTCTCGTTTTATGCGATAGATAGGTTCCTCAGAAAATGCGCAAACGAAATTGCGCAAAAATAGACGTAACTTACATTGAAAAAGGGGGGATATGGTCTGTGATTTTTCAAAATTCGCATAAAAGCAAAGCACCAACGTAAAATTACTTTAAAATTCGTGCAAAAAAAAAATATACGGAAATAAAATATGACTAATAAAAAATTTCAAATTTGAAAAAATTGATACAAGACAAACTTTTTTTTAACTATAATATTTAATTTTATTCAAAATAATATATTTTTATGCATAATGTATAGTACAGTAATTTACATTTTTATACACGTTTTAATTATTATATCTATTTTCCGAAAAACATGTTTGTTTGCAAACAACTAGCGCCAACTTCACACTCATGTTGTATCAGTGGTTTTCTGGTGACAACGTAATTAGTAATTAATCTTTGAGACGATGATTTTATTAATTGTTTATGAAACTATCAACTAAAAATTAAATTCTTATTTTTGTCTTTAATTTTCAATTCGGTTTAAAAATCAAATTTCACATTAATTTCAAGTCGCAGTAAGTAATTTTTAAATTGTTAATTACAATTAAAAATCAGATTTTAATTGTCAAATTTAATTATGCCCACTGCTATTACTTACCTTTTAAAAATAAACTTGTGGACACTAAATGATTAATAATTGATTACGTTCTTTTTTAAAAAGCAAAAACAGAATGTGATTTAAAATACAAAATTAACACGTACAATGTTTGAACAAATTTACATTATAATCTTGTAAAATTTAATGTGTGTATACATAAAATGTGGAAATTATGATTTTAATTTCATTATTGCATAAAATCTTACTATTATAAAGCACTGAAAATATTGAAATTACTAAGAAGAAAGTCGAATTCCAATAATGTGCTATTACTTTCAATATAACGTAAGTGCGCAAAATTTATTATTTAAAGTAATAGCGCATTATCGGAGTTCATACACGTGGGTCTCTTTTTACGTGGACTTATTTAACACACTTCCGGTGAAACACGAATCACATAACTTCGAAATCGTGTTAAATAAGTCCATGTAAAAAGAGACCCAGGTGTATTCCCCAAAGTTAGTTTAATGACAAGATATGCATTTAATTATTTATATGATAAATGTAAGTATTGCAATGATAATTATTAAAAGATGATAATATTTGTGTAAGTGATTATTACAAATTTACCTGATTACAATCCATGATAAGTTCATCTGTTATGATGCCAAATTCTGAAACAATATTTATGTTCACATACTATAGTTTTGATATGTATAGCCAATTGATTTATATCAATAAAACAATATCTTATTTATAAATTATTAATATGTGTTTCGTGATATTTTGAAAAAATATGAATAGACATTATTGTATACATGTGAATAGATCACACTATGCTCTAGTGTTATGTCCCAGTGGCATATCATTTTTATAAATATATATGCTATAGGTTTTGTGAATTTTAACATTAGAAAAAGTAATTGCAAAATATAACTGCAAAGAATATTTTATGTCTAATGTTAGATTATAATAGCAAGTACTTTGTAATAAATGCTTGTTATGTATTTATTTTTGAATAAAATTTATTTTATTACATATTGTTCTCCCATTATACTATTTTATGATATGGCAAACTATATTTAAAGGAGTCTCCAGATTCTTCCAGATTTTAGGGGACATAAACAAATACTACCATAGTTAAGATTGAGGACTCTGGGATTTGTGGTTCAATATCTTAACCAATAAACTTAAAATATTTTACAAATATCTGAATGTGAACACATTTCATAAAGACATATTATTTAACAATAGAATTCTACAATTTACAAGTAGAGATAGGCAATTTCTTGATTGTATATCTCTCCTTCTGGGGATTGGTGTCAGCCTTATCTGCTGATTTTCAGCTGACTGCTACACTACATAATAATAAAGAACAAAAAAGTAACCCACATAATTATGGGAGTATCTTTAAAATTCAGAATATTTTAAATAAAAAAGTAAGATATGCAATTAAATCTATGAAAAATATAAAAGAAAAGGATGGATTTATTACTGAGATTTTAAAATAAACAGGTAACGAATAGATAACTTATTGATAAAGCTATATCCTGAATATGTAAGTGATAAAAATGAATCAGATTATTGGGAGAATGCACTAGTGATATTGATTTTTAAAAAAAGCTTAAAGGAAAGTTATTCGAAATTATAGATTATCATTATAACATGTTTTCGGAGAATTTCGGATTCAAACTAATCAAAAGATCAAGCTGGGCTAAAAAGTGGTTATAATGCATTAAATAACTTTAAATATTCATCAAATTATAAAAAACACATGCATGAGTTATCATTATGTTTTGCAAACTTCAAGAAATTCTGAAGAATATTCACTAAATGCAGCAACTATGATTACTCTATATGGTGCCACTAAGATTAATATTGATAAGGATGTAAAGCAGGATGATTCTTTCCAAACAAAATTATAGTAATTTGTAGAAAGTATTTTGTGGTTTAAAATGGAATCAAATAAATTAAATAAAAAAGGAAGAGTAATGAATCATTTAAATTTTACAAATGTTGTGGATATATTTTCAAGTAATACAAATATAGTTTCATGAAATGGTACAAAAACTATCAGATGAAAGCAAGAAAGTAGGACTAAAGATAAATGCCAAAATAATTTTTAAAAAAATTTAAAATAAAGATTGATATTAATGAATTAGGTGAACTTAATAGTTATTACTATCTTGGTTTTAATATTTATAGATGTGAAATTAATAATAAAATTAATCTTGAATGGATTGTTTTTGGTATATATATATAACATTAAAAAGAAATATATCTTTACCCCTGAAAAGGAAAATTATTAATATCTGGATTTGAGACTTGCGCACTTAAGAGAAATGTAATATCTACATTAACTACAAAGCAAAGTATGGAAGGAAATATATGAGGTGAGAAAATCAATATATATCGCTGGCATCATTGAAAGAATCAAGAGACAGGCTGCTCTTATCACTAGTAAAGATATCATATATGCAAGCTGGTGGGCGAGATGTTTCTGGAATGATATGGAGAAAAGAAATTAGGATTGGAGAAACTAAGTCAAACAGTTTTTTTTTTTTTTCTGCAGTGAATTGATAAGTATTGAAAGTGATGATAACTATAAAAATAAAATATTAATGCTGTATACAGAATATTGTAAACGAATATTAAGTTTTTATTTAATACTGATATTTTATATTATAAAAGTAGTAAACCTCCGGTCATACACTTTACAAATTTACATGCACTCGCCTGTGAGTATCGGTTTTGAAAAGCGTAAGTGTACCCTTATGCATATAACTTATATATATAAGCCAACCTTTACCCACCATGCTGAAGTCAGACTTCAATCTATTATGTGGCTGAGTTATAAATTGTTAATTTAATTGTATAAATCTATTCGTTCTCTAGCAGGAGAGAGATAGAATCTCATTTTTAACCCCTTGTGATGAAATACATAGTAAATTTTGGATTTACTGTAATTGTTTATTGTTTATATAACGCAGACTACGTATGTAATATTATAAACTAGAAACAAGCTTCCCGTCATGCAATTTGCAAATTTATATGCGCACGCTTGTGAGAATCTGCTTGAAAAGCGTAAGTGTACGCTTATATTTTAATATTCTTTTTTTTTTCCAGCAAACTTTGGTGTTTTAAAGACATATGAAATACATAATGAAGGGGGAATAACTACGTTGTTAAATTATTACAACATGGGCTTTTATAATGTCATAAGGAACCTTCATTTTGTAAACTCTAAATTTGATATAAAGTAGAAGGAAATTTAACTTATTTATGAAATTTTATTTTTAGTGAGGATGACAAAAATTTAAATATTTCAGTCTTAATATAGGTCTGTTAATTGGCTAAATTTCTATTTGTTTTATTTGCGTCATGCATTCATTGCAAATTTAAAAATCCAAAATATATTACAGAGGATTACTGAAAATGATTGCTGTAATCAATATTTTTAGTAATTCGTTGTTGCTTATTAAATGCTTTTTTCAAATCCAATCGATTCCATTTTCAGTATGCATTCTCCTGGGTATTTTATTTACAAATTATTGTTTTCACAGTCTATTAAAAATGCATTTTAAATGTGTAACTAAATACTTCTAAAAATGATTTGCTCTCCAAAATTGATAAAATGCGTGCTAAAATTACAGGAAGTTACTTGGAATATTGATGTAAGAATTGATTTATTTTATTGTTGGAATGAAAAACTAAAACTTATGTAACAATTTTTTTTTTTTTTAATAAAAGGGCACTTATAAAGGAATTATTTGTAATATTAAAATTTTGATAGTATACATATGGCTTTGTTATAATTAGGACAAAATATATAGTCTCGGTCATTTTTATATATATATTCAGATATAGATGTGCATAATTGTATATTCACAGAATATTTTTAAAGAATTCATACGCACTCATATATATAATAAAAAGTATCAAATGGCTTTCTAATCTGCATTAGATAATAACGATATCTCATTCAATCTAGAAACATATTTATGTAAATATTAAATGATTTATGAAATACAAGATAGTTTTCAAACGATTTTGTTTATGTTTCTTTGTTAAGCAATGATATTTTGCATTGAACCTATTATCTGTCGAATACTTTTAACTCATTCTATGTTATTCAACCTAATAATACAAACATTTTAACAAACTCAAAATATTACATTTCTTATGCTTGCACATAGCCTTCTGGCATCCATTGATTACTCTGGCTGGGACTGTATGGAGAGTTTTGCCTGTTTTTAAACTCAAAATATTCTTACTCATATAGATGTATTGCTGTGCAAAAAATAATATTTCAAAACTGTTTTCTACCATAAGATCGTTTAGCCAGAAATTAATTGAAGAATATTCTAGGAACAAGTCAAATTAATTATCTAGCACACGTGCGTTTGTATATGTGTGTGCCTTAATATAACACATATGCACCCAAGATTTTGTTAACAAGATATCATTTTGGCAAGTTATTAACATTAATTTTAAATAGCTCAAAATTTACATTCGGGTATATTAATGTAAACTATATATTTATGGGTTTTTATATGGAGATATTTTTCAAATGAACATTGGTATTGATTAAATTTTTTTTTCCCCGTATGTCATAATATTGGCCAGGAGGCGAACCCGCAACAACCGTCTGCGACCAACTGCTTGCTTGCAAGGCAGCTGCGTTGACCTCTTGCATCAAGTTTTAAAACTGGTTTTATGACGTAGTTATTACTGAGCAATTAGACTAGATTCAAAATATTATTAAATTATACTTTCAGGAGAGATAAATGTTATAGTGTATATACATGGGACAATTTTATTGTTATATCAAGTTTCAAAATTAAAGTTCAGACAATTATTCAAATACCCATGTAAAAAATTCGTGATCTATATTATTAACATTTACATTTTAGTATAAATCCAAGTTTTATTCATTGGATGGCATTTAGAGAAGTTATTAGACAACACTTATTTCTTAAATAATGTGACCTGGTGACTCCAAAAACAGCTACCACAATCGTGATACAATAAATAAATAACTTGTAGTTTTTAATAACATAAAAGCTCCTTATTTATACATTTACTTAAATAAATAAAACTGAAAAGATCCAACAACAAATATCGTATAATTAAATACAGAAAAAACTTTTGCTTATGTTTTATTGTTCTTCTTACTATAACATTTATGTTATTGAGAACATCTGCAGATCATTATACATAAAGACATTTAGAGTTTTTATGAATACATTTTTTTTTCTCTCTCTATTATTAACAATACACAATAATGATAATATATATATTATGTTATTATAACCATACCAACAAGTTAAATATAATGAGAAGTTTGTGTAATTTATATTCTGATCTGTCATAAATATAGGTTCACATATATCTTTTTTTATATTTATTGTGTATATACAGATATATTGTTTATATACATTTCACAATAATCAAAATAAAACAAAATATATATTTATTCTATATTGATTACAATTATTATTACAGCGTTATATTTTTTAATAATATATATAGAGTAAATATTATTTTAAAGATGCTTTAGGATATCTTTTGTTGACACTATGGGACTCACTGAATCATCACTAGCACAACCAAGAGATAACATTCAACATTGCAGCCACAATACCTATAAAAATTGTTCCATGAATTTTGTCCAATTCACATAAATTTTAAATGTTTCAAAAAATAAAAGCAAAAGAAATTTTATACAAAAACCTGACAGCTGTTATTTTGATTGCAAAATAAATTAATATTAACTTTATCCTAAGTGATATGTGTTGTTTTTTTTTAATATTTTAACATAAAGCTTTTATTGAAGTTAAAGTTGAAAAAAAATCTGAAAAAGTCATAATCTATGGACTGCAACTAATATCAAAAGTCTTCTCTTTCATTCTTTTAGTAGAAGAAAATGCCCAGAGGTGTTTGTGTTATTCTGGTCTCCTTTTCACATGAAGATTTTAAAGTATAATTCAAAATGATTTCTTTTGCTTGTTTATAAAGTATTATTGTTTATTTTTACACATTAATTAGTTGATTATTATAAAGAAGTACACAGGTAAACTTTTAATCCATTCATTTGTGTTTTATTTTTAGAAATAGAAGTTAATAAACTTAAAATAAAAATGAATTTGATCATTTTTAGTTTTAGTGTTCACATAAGTATTTATGGTAATGTTTATGATATATTGTTATATTTATAGGTCAGTTTTTAAATAGTTAAAATAGTCAAATGTGATTTTTTAGATTATTATTATTCACTAATAAAATTAAATTAAAAGGAAATCCAAGTCCATTTTATTGAGTTTTACTATAAAGATTTTATAAAAATAAGAAAAATCAAACATTTCCCAAAATTATTACCAGGTGGAACAATAGAAAGTATCAGAATGCAAGAGAAATAAGTTAATTTAAGGAAAAGAAATCCAGAAAAAAATTTTCCTCACTCTATATTATAAGTCAAAGAATTTAGAAATAATATATAGTTTTAAAGTAATATATAGTTAATTACAAAAGATAATATATATTCAGGAATCATCTAAAAATAAAGTTCTTAATATAAGTCTGAATTATAAACAATTTTAGTTATATATAATTCTTAGCATTTACATATGTGTATATAACAAAGTTGAACATTTCTTAGCATGAATTCTTCCAGCAGCTTATTGTGAGAGTTCATAATTCAGGCTGATGTTTTGAAGACATGCATGTATTTAACCTTTCTTGTGAAACATCCGTGGATCGACATTCACAGATTTAAGTTACTCAAAAACGGGCAATTTTTGAGCTACAGTAGTGTTTTTAATGCTTATTTTAAAACTTATAATGAACTGTAAGATGCTGTCCTCTCTAGAATTATTTTACAAGTAAAAAAATCAATAATATCAACGTAATATGCTACAACAAAGGACGGGCTTTCCTGGATGACGATTGGTTAGTTCGCATTTTGGACAATGGAAGAGCATCTGTCAATAATTTTCACTGCTCCAACTTTTGTTTTGACTTTGAAAATGAAAATTAATGTCTTAGAATGATTTTTATATTATTTTTTGTACATATTATGAATTATTTTGATAAAATATGCTGAAAATATAGTTATTTTAGAAAAATAGTAAGATTTTAGTAAAAAATTGTATACTTTTACATAAACGTAAATTGAAAATGAAGCCAGCGCTAACAACAATTTTGACACCTGTCAACAATTTTCATTGCCTCAAGCTCTTTATTTCATTTTCAAACAGAAATTAATAATTTAGAATATTTTTCTGGATTTACATATAATGTATTTTGGTAAAATATGCTGAAAATATAAATTATTTTAGTAAAAAATTCTTTACTTTTACAAGAATGTAAATTGAGAAAAAAAATCAGTGACATACTCAACATTTTCTAATAGGTTACAAACATTCTTGTGAGGTTCTCCACTATAAAATATTTTTATAATTATAAATAGAAATTTATTTTTGAAAAAACTTTCATTCACTTTCATAATCTGACAAATTATTAATATACTGTTTACAAATGAAACTAAAATGAATATAATATTAAAAGATGAATATATTTTTATGGCTGAGTTTGTTAATTAGCCAATCAAAAGTTGTAACACTTGAATTCAATTGTCTAATGAAAATGAAAAAAAAAATTTGAAGGAAAAGGTTAATCTACTTTTTTATTGTTTTTCTTTCTGAGATAAAATGTCACATAAGCGTTTTTGACAGGATAAAATTTTCCTTCCTGATATACAGTTTAATGCAAATTGCTGTATAAATACTTGCTAGGTCATCATTAAATTTCCTCAATTGCATTGTGAATTGGAACTTCTTTAAAACAGCATTTCAAGTTAACAAATATTAGATCCAAGATAGACTTCAGGCAGTTAGTGACTTTTCTTCCTTAGCTTATAAACATCCAGTTTCAAAGAGCCATTGTAAAGTAGAGTTAAAAATGAATTCCTAAAGAAACCCTGTTTACATATTAACCTCATTCATGACCTTAAATACCTTAATTACATTTACAAGTAAACATTTTATGTACATGTCTTACTCTATTTCCCCAAACGCAAAAATGCAACTTTAAAATTAAAATCAATCGGCAATCTTTTTAATTTCATTATTTTTTTAATTGAACTTTTAAGATCTTTTTTTATTATTATTAATCTATTTTAATTATGCTGTTTTTGAAGAAACACACCAACAATAAATGTCAACATATATTCTTTTAAGTATATTTTTCTAATTCTAAATCTTAATTTGAGATAAGAAAAACTAATTACATTAATTTAGTCTGGATTATAAAATATTAGTATTTAGTTTCTCATAAAATGTAAATCCATCATATTTTAATAATATAATCTATTATATTATTGTCCGTCCCCCCCAAAGTCTAAAATATTATTTTTTATATAATCCCTTTAAAAAATTACAATGCTACTTTTTATTAGTCAGACTCACAATTACTGTAAACCAAACCATATGGTTGACCATGAAATAGATAAGGTAGCTATTTTATATTTTCGACCCAATACAAAAAAAAAACTATTTGAATTTATTATAAGGAATTTTATAAGTCTTTTACTCACTTTTTTGGTTACTCTTACAAAGTTGTTTCATCTTAATTTGAGAATGACTTTTATCAGGTGTTTTTCTTTTCTGTGATAATTGTGAAGAAAACTTTTTTTGTCATGTCATGCATTGTTAGCCGAGAGGTCAGCGCAGCTGCCTTGCAAGCAAGTAATTGGTTGTAGACGGTTGTGGGTTCACCTCCCGGCAGATGCTATGACATGAAAAAAAAATAAAAAAAAAACTTTTTTGTCATGCTAGTATTTTCTCTGGGTTCTGAATAAAATTGAAACCCAGTTGTATGCTTCTCCTGATTAGATCCCTGTAAATTCTAACACATAAATATGAATAGCAGATGTATTAGTAAGGATTTTATGTTACTCTCTTTTTATATTTAATTCAGGGCTGCTGGATTTTTTTTAACCACTGCATCAAACAGTTTGAATTTGTGTTTCCATTTATCTTTTGTGTCAACTCTAACTTTGTTTGTCTTTGAGCATACTTTGTCATTTGTTCCATTTGCTTCAGTTCCTTGACTATTTTTGTCCTATTATTCCTTTTCTGTTCTTGCTCTCTTTCCATCTTTTGCTCCAATTGTTTTATTCCATTTTTTATTTTTAATTCTAATTGATTTTATTTATTTTTATTCAATTGATCCATTATTTCTTCTTTAAGCTGATCTTAGTTAATTTCCATCTTTCCCTCTAATTGTTTTAGACCATTTTTGTTTTAATTCATCTGGTTTATCTTCTATCATGTGATCTATTATTTCCATCTGTTGTTCATTTTCTGTCTTTTCCTCCAATTGTTTTTGTATATCTATTATCCTTTGATTTATTATTTGCACCTGTACACTTTCTATCTCTCCACTTGTTTTAGCTCATCTTTCATCTTCAGTTTTAATTGATCTTGTTTATCTTTTATTATTTTTATCTATTTCCAATTTTTGATTAAATAACTGAAAAGCAAATATTCTTCTATTTTTAGATTCATATACTGTTATATATTTTGCTTTAAATGTTTTTGTGTATCTTCATACTTTCATTCCAGTTGCTTAAATAATTAGCTGATCATTATGTTTAATTGTTGATGTTACCGAATTTTCTTTAGAAATTTTTATATCTTCACTCTGTAATTTCTTCTTCTTGATTTGAAGATTCTATTTGATTCATAATAAATTCATTATATCACAAATATTTAACTGGATTTAAAACTGACTGCTCTACATCATTCCATGGGGAATCTTTGTAACTTGAAAAGTTATTTTATGCTATTTCCTGCCCTCATCTTCTGCCTTGTTTTGCTTTCTCTATTACTAAATACTGGGGAAAATATTGTCTAGTTATTTCCACGCATTTCATCAAACTCGGACAATTAAGTGTTTATTACTATGTAATTCGTTAATATATTTACTATTAAACTTAATAGTGGCCCCAAGGTGTACAAAAAATTATAGGTGGGTCACACCTCACATCTTTTTTTTTTATATGTCATAGCATCGGACGCGAACCCACACCCGTCTGTAACCAACTACTTGCTTGCAAGGCGAGTGCGATGACCTCTCGGCTAACAACGCTTATTAAGTCTAATTGTTGATAGTTTAAAAATGGAATTCCATTTTTTTATGTCTAGACTTTTAAATAGACCATAAATTAGAAAATTGAAACACAGGCTTGTTATATACCTGTGGCTATATATATGTAATATAGGGAATATGAGCACAGACTTTCACACCACCCACCTCTCTCCACTCTATCTAATAACACTGATACACCTAAACACATATATGCTGAAAAGATAAATAATCACCAATATACGTATTTCATGCTAAACCAGCAATCATCAGTTGGTCCAGACTATCATCTTTACACACATATATAATATAAGTGCTCAGATATATATTAAGATAGACTATCCTCATAGTTTAATGGACAGGCTTCAATCCACTCCACACTCCAACTCTTCAACCGTCCATCCAATTGAAAATCTGATGATGGAATGCTCAAAGGCCACCCTGAGGCCGAGATTATTGTCACACCCATGTTGACTTAAGGTCAATCTGAACCCCACATATACACGACATAATCCATTTAATACATATGCAAGGATGGGCAGACATCTCTATAATGTAATAACTGAAACACAGGCTTGTTATATACCTGTGGCTATATATATGTAATACAGGGAATATGAGCACAGACTTTCACACCACCCACGTCTCTCCACTCTATCTAATAACACTGATACATCTAAACACATATATGCTGAAAAGATAAGTAATCACCAATATACGTATTTCATGCTAAACCAGCAATCATCAGTTGGTCCAGACTATCATCTTTACACACATATATAAGTGCTCAGATATATATTAAGATAGACTATTCTCATAGTTTAATGGACAGGCTTCAATCCACTCCACACTCCAACTCTTCAACCGTCCATCCAATTGAAAATCTGATGATGGAATGCTCAAAGGCCACCCTGAGGCCGAGATTATTGTCACACCCATGTTGACCTAAGGTCAATCTGAACCCCACATATACACGACATAATCCATTTAATACATATGCAAGGATGGGCAGACATCTCTATAATGTAATAACTGAAACACAGGCTTGTTATATACCTGTGGCTATATATATGTAATACAGGGAATATGAGCACAGACTTTCACACCACCCACGTCTCTCCACTCTATCTAATAACACTGATACATCTAAACACATATATGCTGAAAAGATAAGTAATCACCAATATACGTATTTCATGCTAAACCAGCAATCATCAGTTGGTCCAGACTATCATCTTTACACACATATATAATATAAGTGCTCAGATATATATTAAGATAGACTATCCTCATAGTTTAATGGACAGGCTTCAATCCACTCCACACTCCAACTCTTCAACCGTCCATCCAATTGAAAATCTGATGATGGAATGCTCAAAGGCCACCCTGAGGCCGAGATTATTGTCACACCCAAGGTCAACATGGGTGTGACAATAATCTCGGCCTCAGGGTGGCCTTTGAGCATTCCATCATCAGATTTTAAATTGGATGGACGGTTGAAGAGTTAGAGTGTGGAGTGGATTGAAGCCTGTCCATTAAACTATGAGGATAATCTATCTTAATATATATCTGAGCACTTATATTATATATGTGTGTAAAGATGATAGTCTGGACCAACTGATGATTGCTGGTTTAGCATGAAATACGTGTATTGGTGATTATTTATCTTTTCAGCATATATGTGTTTAGGTGTATCAGTGTTATTAGATAGAGTGGAGAGAGGTGGGTGGTGTGAAAGTCTGTGCTCATATTCCCTATATTAAATTAGAAAATTATGAACGATAGATTGAATTTCAAGTCAGGTATATATATATAAAATTTAATTGAAGCTGTCTAGAGTGAAATTTCATTGACATCTTGGCCGATTTAAAAATTCAATTCTTTATCATTGTTTAATTTATGATAATAGATGGTAAGATTTGAATACATACTGGTAAAGTTGATTGATGAACGATTTGATTGTATAATAGCCAGTTCAGCAGTAAAATATTTGCCTATATACTGTAAAGTTGTTTGGTAAGTGATCTAATTACATAATAGTCAGTTAATCATTAACACATTTGGTTTAGTGTGTGTGTTTATATATTAGTGATGTAAAGCTATCTTTAGAGCTTTAATTATTGAGCTACTTATAAATTGTGTTAAAGGTGTGGCAAGAGTGACCAGACTGGTTCGATCAAAAATCGGGACATAACGATCAGTCATTTTTACGGCATTGCATTCTTTTTATATATATATAAAACTTCATTCATACGTACATTCATCATTGTAGGTACCTACTTTCTCTTTGCCATGTTGTCTAGGGTTATTAATATTTCTATTAATTTTATCACTATAGAAAATTAATATCAACAAAGAACTAGTAAAACTACACTGTCAATCAAAGCAAGTGAAAGCACAGTTCAAATTTTGGCCTACAAAAATCCAACTACGCATGCTTTGAGGCGAGGTTGGATGCGAGAACGAGTCTAGTTTGAGAATCCGACCATATAACATAATAGCGATCTTTGTTTTGGTGTTGGAATTTGTCTGGAGTTCTTATAATATTGTTGTAGAGACTGAAATGGACAGAGAGGGCCAAGAAACTATCATTTTTGCAATGAATTATTTATGTAAGACAAATAATAATTATGAGACCTACAACAGTCCGAAAAACATTTCAGAGACACTTGGATATCTAATCAAAAATAGGGACAAATCCCGAAAAGTCGGGGTGTCTGGTCACCCTAGGTGTGGCAAACAATTACAAACTGTAGTAATTATAAATTTTATTAAACTGTGTTAGTATTAAATAATAATGCTTGATCATAGTACTTTTTTACCTGGTTTCATCTATGAGGGGGGGGGGGATATTTATTTTAAATGAAAGTTGCTTAGATACATTTATTTATTAATTTGTATAATGATGTTTAATTTTGCCATGTCTATATTTGAAGAGTTGTAACTGCTTATGTATATAAAATTGCATGTTTCATTTATGTTGTTTTATTGATATTATGAATTTTTTACCATTTAATTACATGCACTCTAATTCTGGCAGGTTTTTTTTTTAACTCGTTATTTTGTCTTCCTATGTGTTTTCTTCTGGGGTTGGAAAAGCTATAGTCACTCACAAGTAGCTACTTAGCGTGATAATGATGACATATATAACAGTAACATATTCCTCTTTCAAGTTTAAAAAGTTATTACTGAACTTTCTGAACCGCATTTGTTTTTTATTGTTAAAAAGTATAAATATAGTCATATTAAAAGAAATCAATAACTGTTTTATTGATACTTCGATTTCAATTATTTATAACTAATAATTTTGCCATTATAATTAATTATGGTCGCTTGATTTTTAATTTTATATATCGTTTTTATTTATATATAAAAACTCGTTTTATAGATTTAAAAGAAGTTAGTCTGAGTTCCCATTTTGGTTAGATTACCGGATAATGTTTTATTGACTATTCTTAAAGGTGACAATTTGCTTTTGAATTAATTTGAAACTAAAATGAAAACATTTTTTTTTTTTATAAAATAAAAGCAAATAAATAAAGTAGAGACCATTTAAAAATGAAATTGAATTTATTTATTTTTTTATATGTCGAAGTTAGAAATTTAATTTGTATGTTATTTTGGTGTATGCTTCTGTTTAAATGGTAGTATTATATTTTTTATAAAATTTTTGATGTTTTGTATTACTATAATAGTTTTAATTACAAGTAACTTAAAATAGATGGCACCACTGAAAAACATCGTGCAAGGGAGGCAATTCAAGGAGAAATGGGATGGTCAAGTTTTCATATGAGAGATGCAAAAAGTAAAATGAAAATGTTTGGTAGATTGCAGTTTATGGATAATAAATGAATAGCTAAAATAGTATTTAATTGGGTTATGAGTAAAGGGCAGGTGAGAAAGGTAATGCGGTATGCAAAAGATTTGGATAAAGAATTTATATCAGTATATTTGTACAAAAGATGGGATGATTGTGTTAAGAGGATTATTGAGTGTTATAGTAGTAAGGAATGGGATAAAAGAATAAATTTATTAATAAAGACTGGGGAGTTAGAGAGATGGAGAAATAGTATGGAGAGTAAAAAGAGTTTAAATATATATAGAAATAAACAGAATATTGGGTGTGAGTTAATATATGATAATAGTAAGGAAAGTACTTTATTGTTTAAGGCTAGAACAGGATCTTTAGCTACAAAAAAATATACATGTAAATGGAAAAATATGAGTGATTTATTTTGTAAATTATGTAAGGAAGGAATAGAAAATATTAGGCATTTGTTAATTGAATGTAAATGTTTGAAAACAGAAAGGGTACATATAATGAAGTTGTGGGAAAATAAATATGAAAAGAGTGATTATACAGAACGTGAATTATTGGTTTTTATGCTGGATTTGGGTAAAGATAAGGGGAATTTAGATATAAAGGTTATAGAGTTGACAAAGATTATGTTGTGGAAATGGGATAGAGCAGATTATGGGTAAATTTAGAGTGGGGAATGTAAAATAAAGTGGCTAACAGGTATATCTGGGAATAATTGCTGAGATATTCTTGACTTCGTTTAAGGAGAAGCCATAATACATCACATCACATCAGCAATTTAAATTAAGAACTACAGTATTGAAATAAATGAAGCTGAACTTAATTATGTCACTAATGACAATCAATCACCGTACTCAAAGTTAGGCATTTTAAAGATTCAAATGTATCATTAAACTGTATATGTATATTTCTCTTAAGTATTGAGATAGTGGAATAAATTGCATTAAGATGTCTAGGAATGGAAACTATCACCGGTAATTTATCATTTAATATTACATTGCTGCTTAACCTCAACCTGCTTTTGGGTAAACAAGATAATATACATCCTATAAAAATAATGTATATTTTTTAAATTAATATGTTTTTGTATAATAATTGTTAGTTCATAATCTTTGTCTGATGGCAGGTTAAATGTTGACTGTTGATCATTGCTGGTGGTCATTTATTTTGCTTGCTTCTCAATTTTAGAACTTCATTATAAATTTTACTGAGCTTTTTATTAATAAAAGACGTTGTATTTAATGTTTTCACGGTTATATGATGTAAATAAAGTATTTTTTGGCTGTATTATTTTGCATTAATTCTCAACATTTCTACAAAATAATATCCATCATTGTCAAGGTCAAGTTTGAAAAACTATAAGATCTCAAGTAGTGATGAGATTGAGTGGAAGAACCATCACTCATATATATATATGATAGTTGATTATTCGAATACATGGATTAACAAAATGTTTATTTTCTTCAGTTTCATCATTAATTGATTTCAAGTTGATTTTAGAAGAAAGAGATAAAATAAAAGGTTTCCGCAACGATGGAATACATCATGCTTCATCAGCTTTATTTAAACCACTCAGTCTTTTTAATATTTCGATAGACTCGCTCATGATTCTTGAATCATATTTTTCCAAATTAGCAAGTATTTTAGCCATATCAAAATCAGGTTTGTGATCAATTTTTTAAAAATGTAATGTTTTTAATTTTTGATTGAATGCATTTTTATGCTCCTAATTCTGACATTAATTCATCTGTTGGATTGACCTATATAGCTTTTGGGGTCACCATGAACTTGGAATTTCATAAACACCCTGATATTCCAAAAGTACTCTGTTTTTAGGTTAATGGAAAAAATTACAAATTTTTTTGCTAGAGGAAAAAGTAATGTTTATATTAAAATTAAATAGTCTTCTACTGATGCTTATCAATGACTTCTTTAATATAAGGTATTTTTCTTTTTAGTAGTCTGACTTTCAAAAGTATAAACAAATTAAAGGATTATCTCCATTGTCTCCTGTAATTGCTGATCTCTTCATGAATAATTTTGAAAATCAAGTATTAAATGCAGCTAGAAAGAAATGGTCCATTTGCCTCAGATATGTGGATGATACATTTGTTATATGGCCTTGTGATAATTAATGCCTTCTTGTTTTTCTTAAGGATTGGCATCCTAATATTAAATTTACCATGGAAGTTAGAAATAAAACACTTTATTTTTTACATATTTTGATTGCAAGAAAATGTGATGACTCTTTATCAGTATTGGTTTACAGAAAATTCACCCACACAGACAGTTATCTTTATTTTAATTCTCTTCATTATCCTTCTCAAATATTTTCTGTAACAAAAATTCTTTTGATGAGAGCTTGTAATTTTTCTGATAAATATCATCTTACTCAAGAAATAGAACTAACAAAAAATATTCTACTTTTTAATGATTACAAGCTTTACATAGCATTGATACTAAAAAGAAAAAAGAGGATAAAATTGATAACAACTAGTTGTAGAGTGGTTTTACCTTATATTAAAGGAGTCACTGATAAATCAACAGGAGACTCTCTAATTTTAACATAAAGATTATTTTTTACACTAACAAAAAAAAACTTTTTTTTTCCCATAAAGACAGAGCACTTTTTGGAATACCAGGGTGTTTATGAAATTCCATGTTCACAGTACTCAAAAATCCAATAGATGAATTATGTCAGAATTAAGGTGCATAAAAATGCATTCAATCAAAAGTTAAATGCAGCAGCTTTTATCTCACATTATTTTAAAAACCGATCACAAACCTTATTTTGATAATGCTAAAATACTTGATAATTTGAAAAAGTGTGCTTTGAGAACCATGAGGTAGTCTATTGAAATATTAAAAAGACGAGTAGTTTGAATAAGGCTGATGAAGCACAATGTATTCCATCTTTGTAGAGTTGACTTATTTTATCTATTTTTATAAATTAAACCTTTAAATTAATTAATGGTGAAACTGAAAAAATAAACATTTTCTTAATCCATGTATTCTAAATAATCAACGATCAAATATATATGAGTGATTGTTCTTTACTTCACACTCAGATCTGCTCAGATCTCATTACTACTTGAGATTTAGTGGGTTTTTAAAAAAAAAATTGACAATGATGGATGTTATTTCATTGAAACATCAAAAATTAATACAAAATAATAAATGGCTTAACCCCAAAAATATCTTATTTACATATGGCAATTAAACATCAAGTTCATTTAAGTCTTAAAAAAGACAAAACTTTCTCCATACAATAGTGCCACTCTGTGCCAACCAGAGTAATCAATGGATGCCGGAAGGCTTGTGCACAGGGTGGCACTACTGTATGGAGAGAGTTTTGCCTTGTTTAATAACAATTATGTGCTAGTATAAGAGATAGTGATCATGTGATGTTTAGTGGCTCATTAAAGTCTGTGATGCAACTTAAATTTATAAATTATAAAATGAATTTAACAACTACCAAATGGCAACAGACAACCACCAAATGAAGAATAGTAACACTAGTTTGGTCTAGCAACTGCTGTTTTATTACCAAGTTTGTCTTTTTAGTGTAGACTTTAATATGTATAACTTATAGAAATATTATTATACTATTTAAACTTTTATATATTGAAATTAGTGACAATAATAATCATAATCCAGTAGAAATTGTTTTATTCCTTTTATGGCATGAATAGTAAAATAAATAAATAAATTTATAACTTGTGTGTAATTACTAGTTTAAAGGAACAATACATACATGTGTATTCCAACATTCAACTCTTGTGCTTAATCCTTATTCAAGACAAAGAAAAAGAAATCATCAATAGTGTTTTCCTTGTGGATTACATTTTATTTTCTATAATATTTCAAACATAAATTCAACTATATATCTAATTACAGAATTATTATACAAAAAATTAAACTTCTTATTTAAAAAATAATATATCTTTTGAAATGCTTTTTTAATTTTTTAACTTCTTAACAATTTTAAATGTAAACAATTATCACTGGAAAATCCATTTAAATAAAATTATTTTCACAGTTATTTTTATAATTTAGGCTAAAGTATTTTTTAAAAATATTTTACTGGAAACTCTTACACTTATTTCCAGGGTATTCCAATGTAAATTTTCTTGACATATACCATCTTTATTTTAATGAAGATAGCATTTAATTACTTCGAATGTTTTATTCTAAGGATAAGAACATGGTATTTTTCTTTTAAAATCCAATAAAAGTTAAGCACATTTTATTGGATATTTCTCTTTTTCTTTAAATGGCAATAATGGAGTTCATTATTTATTTGGTCACTGCTTTTTCTGTTTATCTAGTTATTTCCTTTGTGATAAATTTGCTTTTAAACGAGATATCCATTTACATGTAACAGTTTTTATAGATATATTTCTTTTTTAGAACAAAAATAATGATAGGTTTCTTTTTGTATGAAAATAGAATTCTTTTCTGGATTCTTTTTTAAATTTGAACTTCATTTATTTTATCAGTACTATTTGAATAAGATGGTGTAACTTAGAAAGTTTCAAAACAAGAATTTCAAAAGTAAAAGGCATTTTTAAAGTTTAAATCAAATTCTGACATCTTTCTTTTCACTAAAAAGCAAAGATGATTTTTTTTTTTTATTTATAGAAGTTTTTTATTATTAACCAAACATAATTCTTGATATCTCAGTTAATTATGTTTGCAAGATTTGTAAATTTGATCTATTATTGTATTTTGAGAGAAAAAGATGAAACTTTTGTTTAAATAACTAGTTTTTATAAAACTATTGAAAAAGGAAAAGATAAATTTAATATTACTGTTTCATTTATGTTGTTACAAAATAATTAGAGATTTACAAAAATAACTTTCTACATCCTAAATACACACAAAGAAAGAACAATAGCTCTTAACAAGCTTTCAGAGTAAACACAATCCTAGTCTGTTTTCTGTTTCTGGCTTCCTATTAAGACTTTGGTGATTTTATATTGCTAAAGCTATATATTAATATATAGTGTATCTGAACTTAGTTCAGTCCCATATGGCTATTAAGTTAGATAGGTGGATTTGAAGACATGGATATCTGGAATTTTCATATTTTTTACTTAATAGTTAACCATTAGATAAAGTTCTGGGCTTGGCCTGGTATTTTAAATCTAATGCTTGAATATCCTATCATCTCACTGAGGAAGCTAGAAGCAGAAACCAGTCTGGGGTTGAGGCTATTCTGAAAAGCTTGTTAAATTAGGTCATGTGATATATGACGTAATTATAATATATATTTCTATCAAATATTAACGTATATTTTAATCTTCTTTAGGATTATGAAATGTAACTAACTCAAGCCAAAACCTTATTCTTAATTTTATCATAGTCTTGGGTTGAATAGAGTTTGCAGCAGTATTAAATTATTTTCTATTAAAAATAATGTTTAAACTGTGTAAAGATGTTATGATTCTATTGAAAAAACAACATAAAAGTATGTTTAATCTAAATAATGTCAGTTAATTTATGTTCTTTTGTTTCATATTTTAAAAAATTTGAAATTGAATTTTTATTTTATTTTATTAATTCTAAAATTAATTCTGTTCAATCCCAAAAAGATTTGGGAGTTATGTTTTCTAATAATGGATCCTTTCTTCCTCATTTAGAGTGCCTTCTTTATGCATGATTATTATTTCAGTGATAATACACATTCAAATAATTTTTGTCATTTGCTCTTCCTATCATTGAATATTGTTCAATGATTTGAAATCCTAACTCTAAACAAAAATGTAGGTTATTACAATGTGTTTAATACATTGTACAGGCTTAAACCTGTATATATATATATATGGGATTCGAACTCAGACTTTCACACGACCCACTACTCTCAGTGCCATCTCATACTGCTGACCCACCTGATCACACACATGTTGAAAAGATAAATAATCACCAATATATGTATTTCATGCTAAACCAGCAATCATCAGTTGGTCTAGATTACTATCCTCACACACATATATAATCAGTGCTCAGCCATTAAAGTATGAAGATTGGCTATCTTAATATAAAGCTGAGCACTGATATATGTGAGGATAGTAATCTAGACTAACTGATGATTGCTGGTTTAGCATGAAATACGCATATTGGTGATTATTTATCATTTCAACGTGTGCGTGATCAGGTGCGTCAGCAGTATGACATAGCACTGAGAGTAGTGGGTCGTGTGAAAGTCTGGGTTCGAATTCATACAATGTGTTTAATAAATTCTCCAAATACATTTCTCTGGAAAATAAATTCGTTTTTCATCTTTCTTCTAGACGGAAATATAGAGATCTTAAATATCTATACAAAATCATAATTCAACAAGTTATTCTATTCGATATAGTTTCAACTATTATAATTAAGTCTTATGAGCATGATACTCAAACTGCTTTTGTCTGTTATAGTCAAGATTGGCATTCAAATGTCCTTAATTTTTTTCCCTGTATTCAGACTATCTTCTTTATACAATCAGATTTGTATTAATACAGCAGTTTTGTAATACTTTTAAACTAAAATATAATTGATGAATTTATTTTGTTTGTTTATTTATTTATACTTTTTTGTGTTATCTTCTTTTTACTATTATGTTATATGCATTGAATTCCTTTTATTAATTTAATGTGCAATCTGTAATTGGCTATATGCTGTTCTTTAGCAATCAAATAAATGAATTGAATTACTACCAATAATAATAATGTAACCTTTTTTTAACTTTCACCTTGATCAACAAAACTTAAAAAATTTCTTCTGCGTTGTACAGTGGCTGACCGAAAGTAGAACTGTTCTTATTCTTTTATTATATCTGCCATTTAGAAGCAAAAATGAAAAGTAAATTATAGATTCACTATCATTTAAAATAAAAGGCCAAATAGGACAACTCATTATTGACTTATATAAAACAATATTCTGAAGAAAAGCTATTGTGAACAAGATATGATAGAGAGATTCTGATCTTGGACTAAAATGTATCAAGAAAAAGTTATTATTTAGAAACATTAATAGGAAGAAAAAAAATATATAATCTATCAATTGTTACATTTTCATTTATCATTGTCAAACTTCCTCCACTCACAACTTTGACGCCATCCATTTCGAATTTAAAAGAATGGGGAAGTATGGAGATGTTTATTATATCTCTAATGAGAACTCTTTTTTTCTTCTCTAATATTGATGTATTTGAAAGAAAAAGTATTGCCAAATAAGTTTAAAATATCTTTGTTTATTCCTCTTGATTATTCAAGCATTCTCTCAACTTAATTTATAAAATGTTTAAGAATTTTATACTTTTTCCAATAAAGCAGCTAGTTTTTGGTTACAGATTTTCAGAAATATTTTTTAAACAAATGTTCAAAATGTAGAATTATTAAACAGCTAATTTTTTTATTATTTATTGGTCAAATACATTGAATAAATTTGGTAGCATAGTAAAAGTTTTCGCCATGATATCCCCCCCCCCTTTTATTATTATTTTAGATTCAACAGACTAAAGAACAATGAAAAATGTTAAAATGTATTATTTAATCTTATTTAAGCAATGTTAAATTCAATTCCAATTAAAATTAATTTGTCGAGCATTGGTGGTCGAGAGGTCAGCAACAGCTGCTTTACAAGCAGTTGTCCCGGGTTAGCGGTTTCGCTTCCCGGCTGATGCTATGACACATGAGGGAAAAAAAAATTAAAATTAATTTGAACAAAATAAAATTTTCTTAGCAGATTTATTCATGCTTTGAAAAATTCCTTGACCGACTCACACAAAAAATTAAATTATATATAAATTTAGAAATAACAAATTAGATTATGCAAAGTGTTTAATTCAAATTTCAGGAACATTTAAATTTTAAATCATGTAGTATTTAAGTAATCAAATATTCCTATGGAGAACAATAATGTTATGTGATATTATTGTAATCCTAAATATTACATAAGTAATAGTAAAAGTTATTTATGTGATGTTAAAATTAGTCATATTAAACCATATAGAAAAGTATAAATGAATTAATATTGTATACTATTTCCATTTAAATATTTTTTATTTCATTTGAAAATGTTTTTATAATATGTATAACAGATTTTATTTGTCTTATTAATTTATTTATATTTTATTTTTTTCCAGGTAACTGTTGAAGCTGCAATTGAACATCCTTTTTTTGTATTTGGTCAGGGATGGTCGTCTTGCTCTCCTGAAAAAGCTTTGCAGCGGTATGGACTTACATGTCATAAATTGTCTGTGGGAGATGTCTGTATCTCTCTTACACATAAAGATGTTAAGACTGCAGCTCCTATTCAAGGTGTGGTATCTGCTGCCTCAGAACCAAGTAGCAGTGCCGCAAGTCCAGCTGTTATTCAAGAACAACCCCAAACCCCTTATCAAAGGGTTTTAGAAAGAAGTGTGGTTGGGGAATCAATTCATGGACATCAGCATCAGAATACATTGCAGCCTACCAACTTGAAACTTATTAATCAGGATGGAAGGCTTGCCACATTCCGGAGTGCAGGTGCTATGCCTCATCGTAAACGACGTTGGTCTGCTCCTGACCATCTAGATCTGGGAAATGGTATATCTGGTTTAAGTGGACAGGTTTCCTGACCTTAACTGTTATTTCTACAGCTGCCACTGTTATTATTGCAAGAAAGCAAAAATTGCAAATTTTGCAATCTTTTGACCGGTGTTGTCCTGTTTATGCCGGATGAAGTTACCAATGCAAGCTTTCCCAGAATGCTTTAGTTGTGCAATCCTCTCAGAATACATCAGAAAAGTGAAATGGGGCTTCCTTCAGCAAATATGGCACACCCCTGCTCTCTTCCTAACCCACATGGGGTCCATCCATCATTTTCCTTATCCTGATTATTATTTTCAAAACACTCAAGCTTATCAACCAGTCATAATTTCAGCATTTAATTATAAATATGTACATTAACACATACACAAAAAAAAGCCCTTTTTTTTTTCATTTTTTAATTTGCTAAATTTTTCTCTACTTCAATTTTCTTCTATATATGTACAGGATGCTTCTAGTTAAAGCAAAGTACATTATTTTTAAATAACTTTTGGGTCAGGAAAAAGATAATTATATTTGATTAGGATTTATCAAGCTTTGACTTCTTTCTACCTCAACAGTATTTTCATTGTTCTATTCAATGCCTTTCAATTCATTACATTGTTCTTTCAATGATTCCAACAAAGACATTTTATCATAAGTGTTCACCAATATAGTTGTATTTAAAAAAAATGTCTGACAATTTTTTCACAGTTTATTCAAGATGCTTGCTTTCTTTTTATTATCTCCCTCTTTATATGTACAGTCACTAGTGATGTCATAGGTGATAACAGTTATCCTTTCTAAAGGACACCTGAAGCTTTAAATGGTGCCTTAAAGGTTAATCTTACTACAAAAAAAAAAAAAAAATACAGGTGACAAAAATAACTGTTACAGCAGTTGTTCCGATTTTTTTTTTCTTAAGCTCTCATCATTTTTATCCAGTTTTAAAAGTTTGTTGAGTAGAGGTTCTCTGTAGACTTTTTAACTATTCACTTTTAATTAAAGATGTGGTTGTGGAAACTGCTAAGAAAAAAATATTTAAAGAAATGGTGCGAAGGGAGGGGAAACAGTTTCATAGAAGAACTCAGATTATAATCTTAGTTTTGGAATAGACGTGTATGAAATATGCAGGTTTAAATTTAATGTAAGATATGTGCAGAAGTTTTGTTTTCTGATTATATTGACATAATTCAGGTTGCACTAACGTGAATTGGTATGTACATGCATATATATATATAAAACCTAATGCATACAAATTTAAGTACAAAGTTATTCCAGATGTTTGTGCCTTTATTGATATAACTGAGACTGATCAAAGAGGAAAGCAACCATTACAGGGAAATTTCTGACTAAATGTATTCATGATGAAGTGGGTATTTTAACTTACGTTTCATATCAACAACAACAAAAAAGGTGAACATAGCAATTCTGATCTTAGCATTTCATTTTATAAGTAACTTTTAGTAAGCATTCATGAAAGAACATTTTAGGATTAGTAAAAAATATTTATTCAGTGTTCCATAGCAGGGCTTAATTGTTATAAAAGTGGAGACAATGGAGATTTTTTGTAACCACATTTTAATAGTTTAGATACCTTAGCTAATCTATAATAAATAAATAAACAACTGATAAAGGAAAATAATAAATATTTCAGCATCATCAACTTACGCCTACCAAAATCAACCTTTTTTTGTTTCAATACTGTCACTTAAAATATTTTTAAAATGTATTAATTTTGCAAACTAAATTAAAATGCGCTGAGGGCCAATTTACTGTCCACATTCATGGTGAAACACAACTACTTTCATTCCAGTTTATCCATTATTCTTGCACTCAATAATGAACAACCTTAAGAACTGTTTTTATGCTTTTCTGTTATAAATTTTAGTAAAAATAAACTTCATTTAATTCCAGCGCGTGCGCAATAATGCCGATAATGTCATATTATTAATCAGTGTTTGAATATAATAGAGCAAACAAAAACTTTTCTAAATACATACATTCATTATTTATTCTTCTTTTCTTTTTTTTTTTTAATTTTGACTTAAAACACAAAATACTTTTTTAAAAACAAACAAAAAGAAAATAAACCTATTACGGTCAGGGAAATCAAAACTCTGCCGCATGTTTTAAACTCTGCGCATGATTTTAGAGATGAATCAGAATTAGGTTTCTAAGTACTTTGAATGAAATTAAACCCTGTTCCAAGGAATAGCTTTTTTACACTTTACAAATTTATTAATCATTTTTTGATATTACAAGCAAAAGAGAGAAAAGTATAGGAATGTTGGCATTCGAAAATGAATTTTTAAAAAAATTTCTTGTTAGCTAGCTATAGTAAACCCACTTTTCTCAAGTCCTAAAAAGAAAAAAAATTGCAATATTCTTTTATATGATTGCATATTATACTTATAAATTCAAACGTCAATTGATTTATTCATAAAGTGTTGTTTATCATAAATTTATTCATGAATATTAGAATATGGATTATTTTAATTAATTTTTTGAAATTTAATTAAATCAAAATTATATATATTCATATATACATATTAGTGTTATATGAAATTTACTAATGACTTATTTAATTCGTCATAAAGAAATTAAAAACCCTCAATGAAATTATATATACTTTAAGTTTATTAATTCTGAAATGTTTATTAAGTATTTATTTTGATCAAATGAATGAATTTTATTCTAATTTATTATTATTACTTTTTTTTATGTGTACATATGTGCAATATTGATTTGTGTAGGCTCTCTATATACATATTGGTTACTTGATTATCATTGATTTTAAGTGCTCCCTGTGATTTGAGTAAAAAATACTTTCGTTTCTACTTAATTTTAGGATGTGAAAGAAAGGAATGGGCAAAAAAAATGTTGGATTTTCTGTGTTCCACATCCTAAAATAATAAGGGACAAATAATTTTTAATCTGACCAATCAGGTACTTGCACGGAAGTTCATTTATTTGTTTTTGTTTTAAGTATATAATATTCTACTTTTTTTTAAAAAAATGTTCTTTCAATGTAGATATTACCCTAATTACGACTTGGTTTGCAAACATATATATTATTATCTACATATACATGTGTATAGATGCATATATATATAGCTTTGAATACATTTAGTCATTAATCCCTCTGTACCAATTCATCATTCTGCACATTTTAGCGTGAAGATCTTGTCTTTTTTTTTTTTTTTTGGTAAGAAGTTCAACATAAGGGTATAAATCTTTATTTATTTTAAATACATTTTCTCTGCAAAATGGACTAGCCAGGCTGGTTAACTACATCGCAGAAATTTTGACCATTAGAAGACACTGCAAGGCAGTAATTACCATTTTGGTATGCTAATGGCCATAGTTTATTTTATATAAAAAAGGCAAACTATACAAATATAATGTCTAAATACATATGTCTCTATGGTGGAAAATATAACCTAGTTTCAGCAGTTTGTAAGAAATTTGAATTTCTTTTATTCTAACAAAAGTAATTTTATTCATGATTAAAATTTATGGGGGGAGTTGTTGTTTTCTTTCTCTGATGATTGTTACAAAAAATAAAATGCTGTTTTAAAATTAATAAATACTAAAAGAATTTCATTTATTTCTTGTATTCCTTAAGCTCTTTTTCTCTCATTATATATTTGTTTCTTGCATGTTAAAAGTGTTACCATTTATAGTTTATAAATTATTTTTAATTTTGTTGTAATGTTAGAATTATTTCTAAAGGGTGAGGAACATTTTATCCCTCTATTTTTTTTAATATTTCTTTCTTTTCTTTCTTTTTTTTTTTTAAAATCATACAATTTTTGCTATAAAGCATGTTCATTGGCTCAAAAAAATCATTTAAGCAAGCAGGTACTACGATCAAGTGTAAAAAAAAAAAAAAAGGAAGAAGAAAGAAAAGATTGGATGAAGTTGTTGTCAATAAATGTTAAAAAATGAATAGGATATGTTTGAACTGTCTTTTCTTTTTTTATATAAAGAAATATAATTTATGTTTTTATTGAAAAGATAAAGATGAATTGTAAGGTTTCTTAATTAAAAAGATAAGTTTGGTTGAAAATATTTTGAATTTTAATTGTAATTTTGCATACACATTACTTTCCTATGTAACGGCAATATTCAATAATTATGTGTAATTATTGGTTACATTGTAATAGTATGATTTTAGCAATTAAGGTAATCATCTCAAAAATATCCTCGAGCGCTATCTCTATTATAAGCTTGGATATTCAATAGTTGTTAAATGATAGTAATAATAATAAACAGCCACTTATAAATAAAATGAAAAGGAGTGAAAAAGAAAAATACACTTTAGAAATGAGTTTTGAGATGACTATATGTGTA
The DNA here is from genome assembly GCA_028023455.1 of Epiperipatus broadwayi. Taxonomy (NCBI): domain Eukaryota; kingdom Metazoa; phylum Onychophora; class Udeonychophora; order Euonychophora; family Peripatidae; genus Epiperipatus; species Epiperipatus broadwayi. The sequence continues at coordinate 596,717 of JAQFVV010012519.1, read as the reverse complement.
TCAGAATATTATAGATTGAATCTTCTGTATTATGATACTTATATATGTGCGTATATATATATATATTGCTATTCATATGAGCACAAACACGTGAATCTGATTGATTATATATATATCCTTAATACTAAAGATTAATTATGTATATATGCATAAAATGCAACAATAGAATTTGCATATGAATGGCGTATATCTAAAAGTATATGCCATTTGTTAGCTACGAGTAGTTGCTGCTAGGAATACTGGCACGCTTACGTTATCAGAGCTTATAATACTAATAGTATCCCTAGAAACTGACATGTTACTTTCGTGCGAAACACGTATCGCTGAGACATATCGGATAGAATTTACATACTTATGAATAAATAATCATCAAAATGATTTAAAAGATTATGCACATCTTAATTCAGTTTCATATGCGTTTCACATTTTATAAATTGTTTTGCAATGAATTTTGTCTTGACATATTTTTCAAATTGATCCGATCATGTCTTACCTTAATAAACTTAATAATGTCTCAACAATAGATTGGGATTATTGATTGTTAATGATATTGGTAATCTTTAAGTATTGACTGCTTTCATATACTGATCTTTGTTTTATATTAAAAGGAACAATTTTAAAATGTAATTAATAAAACTGTGCTAAGAAATGATATTTCTGTCAACAAATATAAATGAATGTTAAAACAGGCAAAACTCACTACATATATATATATTGCCACACACAGCAAGCTAGAGTAATCAATGGATGCCAGAAGGCTTGTGTATAAAATCCCCATCTAGTGCCTACTCATCCAATATCCCCAGGCTAGTTTCTGGCTTATGGCCTTCAACAGTGAGGAGCCTTGGATCTGAGAGCACTGCATCTAGATCTGATCTAGATGCAGTGCTCTCAGATCCAAGGCTCCTCACTGACGAAGGCCATAAGCCAGAAACTAGCCTGGGGATATTGGATGAGTAGGCACTAGATGGGGATTTTATACACAAGCCTTCTGGCATCCATTGATTACTCTAGCTTGCTGTGTGTGGCAATATATATAGTGAGTTTTGCCTGTTTTAAGAACAGTTATACACAAGCATAAGAGGAGGTGGTCATGTGATGATAAATGAATGTGTTTATCACTAGTTTAATAACTGATTAGTAACAGTCATTAATATATTTATCTAAAGTGTATTCAGGAAGTTTGACACTTTAGATCAAATTGTATTAATACAACTGATAGTTATAGAAATATTTTTATTTTAGAATAGGTCTGAATTAAGAAGGTATTGATTCCCTCAAAAATTATGCAATGTAAATTAGAGAAAATCACATTTACAGCAATGGTTTCATTCAACTCATATCTTTTTTTCATTTCATTCAATTGAAAATTGATCAAGAAAACTTTAATTAGCCTTATTTATGTGGTGGACGAATAAATTCAAATCTCTCTATTTACAAGACAATTTTAGATTTTTGAGTCCCCCATTCTGCTCTACTGTGCCACAAAACATGGCACAGAGTTTTCACTCTAAATCTTGTAGAACTATCAAATAGGTAATAAAAATTTAATTTTTTACTCAGATCTGTGTGTACATATATATATTAAGAAACAGTCATTTCATAATACTATTTTAAGATATGATAGTATTGGATGGTTTGATTTAATGTCAAATAGATATTAAGATTTATGTAGATACATAAATTTGTAAATAGAAATAAAATAAAATGTCCATTATGGAATAAATATTGTAATAAAACTGAATTATAATGATAATAATATCCAAAGTACTTTCAGTTAATTTCTTAACCTTCTTCAATTGAAAATCATTTAAATTAAAATATAATAGAAGTAAATGTCATCGGGTTATATCCCAAGATTTATAATTTTAACATTAGCAAATTATACATGTCCAATTTATATTTATGAAAATTGCCTCCTTAATTTTTCTTTTATTGTGATTTTTCTTTTCATGAAGAATCTTAACATTTGAGGATCAAAATTGAAGGTAAACTCAACATTTTTTTGTATGTGTGGGATCAAAGAAAGCAGAAGCTGTTATTAATTAAATCATTATCATTCTTATTTTTTATATGTTTATATAAGAATTAATCTTTACTCAAGACTATATCTCCATCTATGTATGAATACTTGCACTTACATTTAGAAATATATATTTGTAAATATTAATTAAATGCTTTATGATTAACATTTAAATCCAATACAAAGAAGACTTCAGTTATCTTTTTTAGTTAGAATTATGACTAAAATTTGCATTCAAACTGTGATAGACATCTAATTGCTATATTTGATGTGATGTCATCTCATCTCCAAGCAGATGCTAATATTATCAAGTTTGATTGACAGAAACACATATCCTTCAAGAGGTTATTGATTTTTTATCAAACATTACCGCATATAAGATGTAAATTTTTATAATATTTTGAAAAACTATTTGTATTTATTTGCACCAAAATTTCAGCATTATCATACCACTTTCCCATTTTTTTTAAAAAAAAAATTCCATGTGTAGAAAACTATTCTTAGCTAAAATTTTCCTAAAAACATTTTAATTTGGTAATAGTCATAAAATTTAAAGTATCACTGTTTCTAACATAAAACTTAAGTTATTTTAGCTCATCATTTCACAGAAAGAATCATAAAATACTATAAGCATTTGGTGCATTTAGAATTGATATGATGAGATACTTGTTTATTTTTTTTTGTCATTAGTCCATTTCTGACACAAATTTGTAAGATAATTTGACACTTAATTTAATTAGCAAATTGTTAGAAAAAAATATGTAAATAGAAAGTAAGTCTATTCTTTCATTCTGCATTTTTTTTTGAAATTCAGTAAAATTTACCCTCAAGATTTTAATGCTGTTATAAATGCCAAGATACAATTTTGAAGTATGGTTAATAATAGTTAGATATTGTGTGGTTAGAACTACATGAAGATATCTATTTGGCTACCATTAAATGTCCAATATAAATTATCTGTCTCTTGAAAATCTGCAAATATTAATCTAAAATTGTGAGCTGTGTATACAAGTCTTAGATATTGTAATGTTTAATTTTAAATAAGCTAAAAGTTATAAGTGATTATATTTGCAAAAGAAGAAAATCTTTATTATCTTCTAAAAAAAAGTGCCGAAGCTGGTAATTCTAAGCTAAATTCAAATTAATTCATTTAATACATGGGCAATTCAATTTATAAAATATTATTAATACCCTGTTAAAAAATTCAACTGTTGTTGATATCAAAAAAATTAATGAAATAAAAGATTTTTCTTTGATGGAAGAAAAAATTGACTTACTTTTGGTAATGCTTATTTTATGATATCTTAAATGCAAAGAATATACCAGAAACATTTAAACAAGTCCTTATCAATAAGAAAGGGGGAAATGTACTTTATATACTAATAATGTCAGGATTTAGTTAATAATATATGAATCAGATTGTGAAATATTCTCTAATGCAAATCTAACTTTCAGTTGTACTTCAGGTTGTTTGATATTATTTGTTTTACCAATTTCAGGATATATAATAGTATTCAGTTAGGATTTCAATAAATTTATTATTAAAATCCAGATATATTTGAATAGCATGTATGAGAATATGAGTGTGTGAATGTTGGGATGTTCACATTTTTGAATTTTAACAATGAAAAAAAATTTGGTCTCATTTAGAACTTAAACTCACATAGTTATGCTTCCCAAGAAAAATCCTTAACAACTGAACCAAGAAAAATATTACATTTGCTGATTAAAAATTTGTAAATATTGATTTAACTCATACGTAATTAATTAAAAGTAAATATTTTCTACTGAAATCTGAATTATTCTTCTGAAATCATTATTTTATAAATATTTTGTGAAAAAAATAATAAATGTGTAATAAAATGTTAGAGAATTGCATATTTCTATTTTCAAAATCAAAATGAAGAAATAGAACTGTCTAAATTATTGACAACAGATGCTTCTTTGTGGAGAGACCAAGAAACATAATAAAGAGGTTGATGGAGAAAATTATTTTATTTAAATTGAAAATATATTTTATTTATAACTAAAAAATGAAATATTTAAAATTTTTTTTTTAATGTTGCTTTTATATAATCAGCCTAATAAAGTAATCAAACTAAAAATCATGTTGTGTTGTTTCATAAAAGCATTTGAGGCCTTTTTGATTTTTATGGTCTCAAATGCTTTTATGAAAAAACACATTTTAGTTGGATTACTTTATTAGTTTGATTACTTTATTTTCTATTTTTTAATCAGCTGTTTACATAAAAAGGATTATTTAAAAAATAATATTCTTATTTAAATAAATCTCTTACACTCCCTATAAAGAATGTTTTAACGCTTAAATTGATTAATGAGGTTTAAATATAATGATTTATAAATTGTTCCAAATATTTATTTCCAGAAAATCAACAAATTCATGTGGCATTAAATAAATTATTTCTAAGTTATGTATCTTAGGATCAAATCATGCTTTATATATAGAATAATCATTCCACCATTATGTTTTCCAAATGGATCAGATAATAAAGCTAAACTCTTGAATATGCACGTTGTTTTACACATTTATTATATTATATTTATCTCGTGATTTATTGTGTAAAAATTATAGTTTTTATTTTACAAATTATGAATTGCTTTTCCTGTGAGTTTGATGTTAGATTATTGGGAGTATCAGTGAAGGAACAAATAGATATTGAGTCGTATTATCAGTACTGCTAAGTGAAATTATCAAATAGATACCCAAATTCTGAAATTGATCAAATAATTTTTAAATGCTGGTGGTGTGTTAGACTACAACTGTAGTTAACCAAGATCTTCACATAGGCCTTCCAAAATTTATCTCATTGTTAAAGTCATGTAATTGCTAACAAAGCATTGTATATGAATCAAATTTATAGAGAATGCCATGAAAAACATATGCTGTGAACATAGATAATAGAGACTTGTTCATGAATTATTATCAAGTATTGGAATTTATAATTAAGTCAATTCACATAGAAGTTAAAAAATTGCTTCCTATATGTATATTAGAATCTGCTGTGCTAATTTATACATAACTATCTATGGAAAGCCCAAGGTAAATTCAAATGCTAGTGGACATTTGATCACGGTATATGGATATGCATTGAAACATGTTGTGGTTAAAACTATTTCATATATATCATAATTCTCTATGAAAATTATTTTCCTTGTGATTCTCGACTCTAAAATACACTTTAATAAAATTACATTATATAAAGAAATTAATTTCATTTATGAAGAGCAATGAAAACATTTGTTCATTACTGTACCTAATGTATAGAATTAAATCATCTACATTCAAAGTATAATTGACATCTCTAACTCATATATGTAAAAAGGTTATGTACACAACACAATGTCTGTACTCACAAGTAAGTTAGCCAGTACTTATTAGTATTCTAATTTAATAAATTTATAAACGAATATTTTTATTTAAATTGTATAACATAAATTGATGTGAGAAAATAAACAGTAATTTTCTAATTGCATTATTAATTAGTGCCTAAATCAATCTAACTTCAATATATATATATAATGATGGCACAGATGAAATGAAATCATGTTACATAAAAGGATTACAATATCAAGTGAATATTGAGTAAGAAAGAGGCAAGCTATATTTAACCAATCTTTATACTAGATTTATTGTGTTTGATTTTGTTTCTGTTCATATGAAAACATTTATATTGGCATATGGACAAAATTTCATTTATAACGTCAAATCAATGTAAGTTGATGGTCTTTCAACATGAAGAATTTTAGAAGGTAATATTTTTTATAATATTACCACATTCATGAAATGATGATGACTATATCTATTCAACATCTTCTGATGTTCCAGAAGAATTCGGTGATGGCTAACAATGATCATCAAGTCACCTGTTATCATGAATCTGACAAAATGATTTAAGGAATCCAATCAGAAAATCAAAGATAAATTTTCCCAATTTATCTGGATATTTATCATTTTAAAATTAAACATCGTTACAACATGGGATAGTAGCTTAAACATAAAGCATATTCAGTGTTAAATGAAAGGTATTTTATTACCTTAGCACAAATATAATCAGGGTGAAGTGGGAAATATCATTTAATTTCAAAATTTGAAATAGGATTCGTTATCTTAATTAGAAGTGAAAATGAATCAATATGAAAGTCGTTAAAATTGTTTAGAGATCCATATTCTTGAAGCATCTTATATTTTTTTAGTAACTAGATGGGAATAGTTTATTTAAAAATCACATTTGAATAAATGAAAGAAATAATAAATTATAGCACTGCCTTAATTTAGCTTAAAAGTTTTTTTATTGAAATATGTAACGGTATTAATAAAGGTAAGATACATTTATCAATAGAGGTATTACAAAGTATATTAATTTGGAACATGGCGGATTTCATTCAAAACAAAAAATACTATTATTTGCAGGATCTATATTGTTGGGGTTTTTTTTAAAAAAAATCTTTTGTTTAAAGAATCCTCGAACCATAGTACCTGTATAAAAAGTAAAATTTATTTTGACTGATATATGAATGCACTTGGAGATATAAATATCAAAACATAAATGGTAGCTTGTTTCATTAATAATAAAACCCTGTATCGTTTAGTGCAATAATGTACTTAAAAGTTAGATGCCTATGGATCATAGTTCAGCTCTCTCACTTTCAGTTCTTAGATGTAATATGAGCTTCCACATGTCAAACCATTCAGTTAACTTTTACTTTATTATTTACTAATGCTTTCAATTATACTTACGTTGTTTACTTATTTATTTATTTTACTTAGAACAAGTTAATAGAATTTTTCTAATTCGGAAATTACAATATAATATTTTGTCTGACAACAAGTTTTTGATACGTTTAAAGCATTGATTACAAAAGTTTATATTCAATAAATAAAAAGAAAAATCAACGTTTAATTAATGCTGAATTTATTCATTTTTATTAATTCCACTTCTAATCATTCTAGGTGAAAAATAATCGGTGTGAATGTTTATATAATTGATGCTTTATATTAAAGAGATAGATAAATTAAAGATATTTTTATATTGGATTATAAGACAGTATCGTGTGAGTCTGCTCCCATCAATTATATTTATTGGACTTGAACTTATAGTGAAATGAAAAGGAAAAGCCAACTGGTTATCAACTTTGTGTTTATAAATATATTAAATACTGCCCAACGCTAGAATAATAAATAAAAATCATATAACATTACAATACTAATCAAAAACTAAACTTGACTAAAATTCTTTACAAGCATGGTTTCTTCTATTAACAAATAGACATTTTCAAGTGAAATTCAACTAAACATACCCGCTATATATACCAAACAAAATAGCCTTCCTATTACTCCAAAAACCAACTTCCTTTAACATCAAAGGGTGTCCTCATGAGATTTGGTGGCCTCGGATTTAAAATATTTCATCATCAACGTTTCTTTTTACTCATCTTTTCAATTCACTTTTTTTTTCTAATGGTGAACTACCCTAGGCAAATAACTAATTTTGTTAATTATATTGCTAAAAAAGGGATTATGATGACAACCATAAGTTATATTTCATAATCATGATCACCATCTCCACAAGGGTCGGCCAAAGTAAACATTTTATAAAGCCCTAGGAGTTTAAAGAGCCACTTTCATAGAAAGATGCCCTACAAAACTTATTGAGAGATATACCCAACATTCCCTTACAGGTTATCCCATATGCTAGCTCTATTACTCTAATTATCAAGGTGAATAGCTTGTCTTGCAATAAATACACATCTTATTCGTATTAACTATGGAGTAAAGTGAGGAAAAACATTGAACACCAGTTATTGACTAAATACAGCAAAAAACTTACTTTATTAATCTTAATATATAAATAATAATAAAAATAATTATAATAATGATAACATAAAAGAAAAAAAATCTAATACACTATTTAGCAATAAGAGAACACCCCCTCCCTTCTATTCGTTTCTTACTGTATAACCTAATACAGCAGATTATGGACATATAAATACACACATATATAAAATAAAAAATATATATCAGCAAACTAGATTATATTTTAACTCATGTTTTTTACACATTAACAAATAAAATATATTTTGATCTAACTTTAAACCCATGCATACATTCTGATATGTATAGTTAATTTAGATAAGGATATATTTCTAAAAATAAGTAAAAAAAACATAAGACCGTATAGTAATAAATTTAAATATCCTTTTCTTATATCAAAATGGGAGAGTTGTCCTCATTTCTGCTCTAAATATTTAAAAGATTCATCTGCACTAATTATTCATACCAGTCAGTACTTAATGGTTGCTCTGTAATTATAATTTCTGTCTGTTCTTAGCCAAAACAAAGCTCTAGCATGTTCCAACTTACAAGGCTTTCAAATATACAGCAACAACTCTTGCTAGGTAGGTTTCAGTATAATAGTACAGATCACATGGTGATTACCTGAGGACTAGATCTGGCATACCTGGTGAACTTTTACTCCATTCTGTTTAGTTTACTTGACTCTTCCAGCTGCATTAGTGATGATAAAACATTTTGAATCTGAGGTCCTCACCTTCATGTAGATACTGACATTAAAGGAAGTTGGTTTTGAAGTGAATGATGGGAAGGCTATTTTGTTTGGTATATACAGGTGATATGTTTGGTTGAATTTCACTTGAAAAGGTCTATTTGTTAATAGATGAAACCATGGTTGTGGAAGAATTTTAGTAAACTTTAGTTTTTTGGTTAGTATTATAAAGTTATATGAATTTTTATTTTACAAGTATATATATAACCCAATCAAAAGATGACCAATAACATTTATTCTGTAAGCTATCTGCAGAACCATCTCAATTTATGCATGTCTTATATAGTGATATAGTTTATTCCAAAATATTTAAGACACTAGCATGTCTGAATCAGGAGTTACAGCATTAAATTTTGTTTTAAATTGGGCAGAACTACTAAAATATTTGAAATGGTTCAAACTGCGTCAGTCCATGAATTTCAATAGCATTTTCAAGTGGTTTGAAAAATTTTGTGAAAGTGGGGAGAGCATTGAAGATGATTTGTAAAGATATGAAATATCAGATTTCATATTGTAGCTCCTTTTCCATATACACTTGCACTTACAAATTTTTGTGATGATTATTTAAACTATATCACTTCACAATATATACATTGATTGATTCAGAGATAGTGTGGCAGGAAGCTTAGGAGAGAATCTGTCATCTTTTTATTAAGATTGAATGTGCATAATCACACACTAGTATAATAGTTTCATATCACAGAAGAGATATACCACAGACTTATGATGAATGGCCAAATCCTCAGGCTTCCAATATTGTTCTGAATTTTATACAACAAATGTGATTAAATTGCAATGTGGAATCAAAAAAAATATATGACTAGCATGAAATGGTATTTTATAAGATCTTTTGGTAAAATATAACATTTAGGTTGATAAATCTCAAGAAAGTATCATAATCTAAAACTTTTAGTATCATTAATTTTAGTATAAAACACTGCTAGATCTTTATATATTCATTCCCAAAGTGTTAATTTCAGTCTTCAAGCATAAAGTATGGGTTCAAAGTGATTATATAGAATGCCTAGGAGTTTTATACAATCCCAAAAATGGGATGTCCAAGAATGAAATGCTTAAATTTTCACACATTTTCTAGATGTTCTTTAAAATGCCAAAAAAGATATTCAGAAAGTATAAAATATTCGCAGAGAGAACTTTTGATGTCACAAACATGATGGCAACATTAAGCTTCATGCATTTAACACATGATTAGTAAAATTAATGATTGAAATTGTTGGTAAATGTTATGTGTATGTCTTACAGTTAATGAAGAGTAAAAAGATAATTGCCCTAAAATTCTTCACATTCTTGAAGATGTATACCAATAATGGTGTAATAAATGTCATTTCCAGGTTTGGTATTTATAGAAAATTCAGCATTTCCTTACCATCATCATCTGCTAACTTGTTGGTATTTAGTTTTTGCATCTGAGGACTCATCAGTAAGAAATAATCATGGCATACTTGAAATTATAAAATCTCATTGATCAGAAATTCATTTTATATAGTGTTACGGGCATCTGTATATATACATAACTTTTATCCGTACTTTCCTAAAAGAGATCGAGAGCTTCGAAACAAACATGACATAGCGTAAAGCTTTATTTATTTTCTTATATCGGTAATTGTTAACTATCAATACAAGGGGCGCCAGACACGATGGTTTAATTATTATTTAACTTCTCGCATCACCTTACGTCATGTCAAAACGATTTCGAAGTCTAATCCCGCCCACCAGCTCCAACTCCCAGCATGGACCAATAGGGTCACTCAGGGCCACGATGTAATTGTTTCAGCAATTACTCCTGACGTAAAAGACGCACTGTACACTAATGGGAAGGAAGTTTTGTTTACTAACTGAGTGATCCTGGTACTGGACTTAATTATTGGTTGTTTGCGACCAATACGACTGTTAGTTCATCCCTCAAAACGATTAGGCTTCTAAGATCATCCCCCTATGAATTACTTTCATCATTAGCATTAGACATTTATTTATATTTTTATTATAGGCCCGCCCAATTCTTAAACCTATCTTAACTAAGAGTAAATAAATAAACATCGTGACTTACGGCACGATGTTGGCAACTGACATTTTAAAATAACAAATGGTTAAAAAAAAAAAAAACAAATCTAAATCTAAATTAGTGTAATTAAATGACAAGTTTATTAATGATTAAAAGGAACTAAAATAAGAATTTAATTGTATGAAAAGATTTGAGAAATGCTCGACTTGTTTATATACTGAACAAATTTATTAAATATAAAAAAGCAATATTAATTCAAAATTTATTTGCACACGCATTCACGCACTCGCCCAGAAAGAAAACATTATACATAATAAAATGTGGAATATAACTTTCATTTTATATCTTGAAAATGATCGTGATGACTTATTGGATAATAATTAAGGTTAAAGTTCATGTTTTGGATAAGTCCTAAGATTAAATTTGATTTTATGAATGTTGAGGTTACACAAAGATAAGTTACAATAATAGGTTAAATATTACGGAATCTTTCATGATTTAATTTATGCAAGTGTAAGTTAGTTAACTATGAGATTGCCTTTAAGAGTTTACGAGTGGAGTGAATGAAAACATAAAGTAAAATAAATTGTTTACCTAGGATTTGGATTTCGACTTCCGCTGCTTCGAATGAAATGAGGATTTGAACATGGGAGATGGCATTTTCATAATGAAGTTATTCGTTTTATTTAAAGTTGAGCATAGCATGGTCTGGACGATTCTGGTATTTCTCGGAACATTATTATTAAATCGGAGCATTAATTTCAAATGGAGATGTCGGTGAATATTCATAGCTTCGGAGATATTTGGTGGCGGAGCGTCGATCAATCACTGAAGGGTTTCCTAGCCCAGCATGATAATCGACGCTCTCAGTATTAATTTCACAGCGATCATCTTGAATACGGATACGGCGAAACAAAAGTATATTATTTTATATCAAGCTATATCAAGCACTATATTGAACATAACAAGCAAGTACGTTAAGCGAAAACATATAAGCAATACTATTAAGTCAGTATAACCCTCTCTAAAAAAATAGATTTCCCGTGATATTTATATGAGATGGATTTTATCTTAGGATCCAATCTCCCCCCAGAGTTCCATATTTTTTAGAGTTGTCGTTAGGGTCCGCGTCCGATGTAAATGTTCACTCAATCCTTGTGCTCAAGGCAATTTTAGGTCTAGGCAATCTCATGTTGCAATCTCAGTTAACAAACTTCTATTCATTCACACTTTGAGTGCATACGTGTGTGCGTGTCTTACAAGAACAATACAATTTACATTAACTTAGAAGTTGAGCATTTAATCTTTTCCCAAAATCATTTCTATAAGTTTTACTTTTACTATAATTATAATTCTAAAAGAAACCCCTTTTTTTTTTAAATATCCCGTGGCGTATACAAGTGGAAATTATCTATTAATATTTATAATGGCATATTATATTTTCTTTTATAATATTTTTTTTAGAGAATGTTATTTTATTAATTTATACGAAAGCCTTGACTATTTAATTAGACACTTATTATCTTTATTTTTACAAATGTATTTTAGAAAATGTGGGAAGAAAACTATTAAAAGGTTACAAAATATAACGTTAAGAGTATTTTATAATGCTTGAGTGTGTGTGTGTTTACAGATACCGACTTTGTCTCGTTATATAATTATTTCCCTTGGTTTAAACCCTATGTAACGCTATTCCGTTACAATAGAGAAATATTTATTATTTACTAAAAAAAAAAAAAAACTATTTTTGTTGGTATTTTTCATTTTAGAATATTTCAAAAGAGGTTAAAGCTGAAAAATTCTCTATGTTCTAATTGTATTTCAGGACTTAAGTGTTAGTCGAACCCTAACTACCATGTTATTTTAAAATAAATTTAAAATACATAAAGAGAAAAAGTAAATGAAAAAATAATGGACGCATATATTAATTAAAAAATGGAAGACATTAAAAAGGTAAATAAGCCACATACCTGTGACTTCTGCATTTTTTTGGATGATACATCGGATACTTAAAAACATCACATTCCCAGTGTACTTCGTAATGAAGTACCATCATTAACTGCGTGTCTGGACTAACCTATAAGTGTCTGTACCTCTTACTTTTTCTCATGGATTTTTTTTACTAAAAGTCTTTTTTATACTTTGCCCCCCAAAAATTTTGGTATTCTTTAGGATGCCTAGGATTTTATACAATGTTTGAGGAATACATGTAAAAAAATTAAAATGAAATTTCTTACTTAACTCAAAAGTGTTACACATTCTATAGAATGCCTAGGCATTCTACACTGCTATTTTTTCATACTTTGCCAATAACATATATATCTAATGTATATAGAAAAATAATATATTTCAAATACAAACAGTTTAATGCTGATTTAATGATTAAATAGATTGATAATCGGATATATATTATAACCAACCAAGTGGAGTATAGTTAAAAAAGTACAAAAAACAGACAGACGACTAGCAAGAGTCATTTGCTGTATCCACATTACTGATAATAAATACCATCCAGTATTAATAACTGTATGATTCTAATTATATTAATGTCAGTAATGTCTCGGATTATTTTCATAAACCTTAATAAATACTCTCAGGATATTCTTACAACTTTATTCAAAATGTATAACTGTGGATATAATGGATAAAATAAAACTCGTGAATTTTATATTTAATAAGGCTAGCAATTATTTCTCACTCTCTGTTATATTCGTTTGGATCAAACACTTATGGTTCTTAATAAAATTTCAATTCTGGAAAAATGTTAATCGCAACAATTTTAAATTGACCTATTTGTGATATGATTAAGATAGCAAAGGGATTTTATTGTATCGATTCATATCTCAATGAATCCACAATTAAAATAAAAATGCTGCCGGTACATTAATTAAACAATATTACCTCTTAAATAAAGTGTAATTGCTGCCATATTTATTTATGAGATGGATAGATGATGATTATCAAATTAATGATTATATAGTAACAAAATATCACAATTTTTTTATTACTAATATTCCAACAAATGTAAATATGATAAGTTCTCTTAAAAAATTGTATCACATTGTCGTGTTATAGTTGACAAATGCTTTCTATATGAGTTATAAATACATGTGTGTTATTAAAAACGTGATGCAACCACAGAATATTCCCTAGGAGAAAGTTGTATAGTGTTTATTTAACTTAATCATTAACTACAGATAAAAGGCAAGAATGTTTATTGTATCCTTAAGTACATTAGTAGTAATAATCTCTTCTGATAGTTATCAGATGTATTGCCTAACCCTCTCATGAATGAGTGAAGCATTTACCCAACTCATTATTAAAGTATATAATTTTAATGAGACATGACTATCACAGGCTAGTGGTATGACAATATATTTTTAAGCTTATATTAGAACTAAAACGCAATATTTTTTCTCATGTGTCATAACATCAGCTAGGAAGCGAACCCGCTAACCCGGGATAACTGCTTGTAAAGCAGCTGTCGCTGACCTCTCGACTACCAATGCTTGACTAAAACGCAATATTGATATAAGGATAATTCAATATACCATTTACTCACATAAGTACCTCTTGGGCAAAAGAAGGGTAACATTATAACTATTTAACTGTTTATTTTAGATATCTTTTATTATAAAAAAATATGAGGTTGATCTAAGGGATCAATAAAAATATGAGATTAACTGGATTGTAGCCTATTTACGTTAGCTTAAAGTTTAATACAACTGATTTCCAACACGTAACAGAATTATAAACACATTTATACGATTTATCTCCTAATATATACAACGTATTACCTTATCTTCTTGATGATATTTTTTTCTGGAGAACTTTTTATTAAACAATAACAAGAATATTAAAATCATCAAACAACTAATTATAGTAGATGTATAAAACTTGTAATCCACAGTCGTTAAACAAACATCCAAAAAAATTTATCCAGGCGCACTTTTAATTATTTCAATTGTATCAAAACATTTGTCAATTCTATAAAGTGATAAATTCAACAAAGAAGCATTCCCCATACCATCCGGATGAGGATTGATTAATTGTGAAGGCAGAGATTTTTATAGCGAAAATTTATTCATATAGAATCTCCAAAATATTTAACAAAACAATTATTTATTTGTATTTCTGCATGTACTGACAAAGATATAATACCAATGGATATAAATTCATTATCTTTTGGATTTCGGTGGTTACTGTAGTATTTCACATTCATCATCATCAACCATTATCAATCCACTGCAGGATGAAGATCTCTCCAAGTTTAATCCATCTCCGATCTTTAGCTTCTCTTCTCCACATCACCCCTGCACACTTTCGTATTTCATCCATCCATCTCACATGTAGTCTCTTTCTGGGTCTTTTACAATCTCTTGGAATCCAGTTTAAGATTTCAATTGTCCATCTATTATCATCTCTTCTAGCAATATATCCAGCCCAACTCCACTTCAATCTTTTAACTTTTCAATGAGGTCAGTAACACCTGTTTGTTCTCTTACCCATACATTGCATTTTCGATCTCTTCTTGTGTCCAAGTCTGAGATCCATAAGTAAGAACTGGTAAAACACATTTGTTAAAAATCTTCCTTTTCAAACACATAAGCATATTTCCTTTTAGTATCAAGTTATTTCTACCAAAAGCACTCCAACCAAGTTTAATTCTATGATTAATTTCATCCATTATGTTTCCATCTGTATTAATAATCTGACCAAGGTATTTGTAACTGTTAACTTCTTCTAATTCATCATAATCAATCTTTATTTTCAGCAAATCAATTAAACATTACTTTAGTCTTTTTAACATTTATCTTTAGTCCTACTTTTCTACTTTCATCTGATAACTCCTGCAGCTCTGAAGCATTATTCGCAAAAACAACTATATCATCTGCAAAATCTAAATGACTTAAATAATCTCCATTTACTTTCACTCCTTTAGTTTCCCATTTTAATCCACAAAATACTTATTGCAGCACTGCTGTAAAAAGTTTTGGAGATATGGAGTCACCTTGTCTTACACCTTTCTCAATGTTGACTTTCCCAGTATCATTATGTAATCTAATTGTTGCTGTTGCATTTTTATAAATATTCTTTAAAATATGACAATATCCTGGATCTATACCTTGATGATCCAATGCTTTAATCACTGAAGAAATGTTTATAGAATCAAATGCCTTTTCATAATCTACAAATCCAAAACATAATGGCAACTCATATTCATTTGTCCTTTCTATAACTTCTCTCAATACCTGGATATGATCTACTGTACTAAAACCACTTTTAAATCCAGCTTGTTCTCTTGGTTGGTGGAAATCCAATGTTCTCTGTAGACGAGTTGTAATTATCTTGATAAAAATTTTGTATAAAACTGATAAAAGGCTGATAGGTCTGTAATTTCTAATATCTTCTTTATCACCTTTTTTAAATATTAATATTATTACTGCATTCTTCCAATCATCTGGTACATCTTTATCATTTAGACATTTGGTATATAATTTTGCTAAAAAAAATTCTATTTCTTCACCTGCTTCTTTTAATATATCAATTATAATTCCATCATTACCTGGAGCCTTTCCTTTCTTCATACATTTAATTGCATGTCTCACTTCTTCATTTAAAATTCTGGGCAATTCAGAAGATGTAATAGATATAGGAAATACTTGTTCTTTATTACTATATAATTCTTGATAAAAGTCTTCTACCCATTTCATGATGTCCTCCCTTTTTTTAGTAATAATTCCATCTTTTTTTATTATTGCTGATATAAATTTCCTATCGATACAAAAATGTTGTTTTACATTCTTGAGACTTTTATTTTCTTCTACAGCTTTCCTTGCTAGTTCACAGTTATACTTTCTTATATCATTTTCAACTCTTTTCCGTACCATTTTACAAAATTCGAGATATTCAATCCTTTTTAATGCATCATTTTTGTATATCTTCATATTCCTTCTTTTCTTTATAAATTCTCTAGTCTCAGTAGAAATTTTATTGGTCAATTGCTGCTTTTTTCTACCAGCTATCTTTGTTGCAGTTTTTAAAAGTGTATCAGTTATTTTCATATTAATTTCATTCAAATCTGAATCATGCTCAAAATCTACTAATACTTGAAACCGATTTGTAAGTTTTAATTTAAATTCATTAGAATGTTTCTGAAGATTAGGAATATCAACTGTAAATATTGTTTTTCTTAATAATTTTTGTCTCTCTAGTTTTGCATTAGCACATATCTTACTAATCGATGATCACTTCCTGTGTTAAATTTATTAAGAACATTACAATCTTGAAATATGTATTTTCTGTTAGTCAAAATATAATCCAATTCTGCTGTACCTTCATTTGGATGCTTCCATGTCCATTTCCTTTTAACATTTTTCTCAAAAAAAGAATTCATAATATAAAGTTTTTCTTTTTCTGCAAACTCCACTAGTCTATGTCCTCTCTCATTTCTATTACCATAACCAAAATTACCTACAGCACTTTCATCTTTCATTTGTTTACCAATTCTAGCATTAAAGTCTCCCATAACAATTTTAAAATGTTGTTTACTCTGATCAAAAGCCTTTTGTACATCCATATAAAAATCTACTACTTCATCACTATGAGAACTTGTTGGGGCATAAACCTGAATTATCTGCATTTGGTATCTGCTATTAATTTGTATAACTAATCTTGCCACTCTGTCTGATATACCATCAATCTCCACAATGTTGTTCTTCCACTTTTTATTTATAATGAATCCTACTCCACTTGTATTTCCAATATTTGTGCCTTTATAATAGAGTATATGTCCACTTTTTAAATCAATTGTTTCTTCACCTTTTCTTCTAACTTCACAAAGTCCAATAATGTCCCATTTAATATAAGATAGTTCTTCTAATTTTTGCAATCTTCCTTCACTTGAAAGTGATCTGCAGTTGTAAGTACGTAAATAAAAAGTCATTATCAAATGACAGCCTGGGTCCGCAATCGGGATTCTTAGCACCCTCCACCTTCGGCCACCAACCTCTGCCTTGGTTGGTGACTTTACAGCCTCCTGGGAATAAGGGCCATGATTTATTTTTGTCTGTCATAATTGTATTATGTATTGGAAAAATATCATTTACACAAACATTCATTCTGCCTTATCAGGCAACTGAGAAAAAAGACCATAGTGTTTCTGGATCTTAAAGTCAGAGGTAAAAAGCCAATAAACTCACCATCCTGGCTAATGCATGTTGGTGAGCAGCCCATCCATGTTCATATACTATATGAATAATCACATTGTAATAACAGCTGCAACAACAAGAACGTATGGAGCTGACATTAGGAATTTGCCCTGCTTGGTTCCTTTAAGGCCTCCAAGAGAAATCAAAGGGTATCCTTTCATTTAATAGCAAACTCCTTTCTGCAGCCATCACACATATTAATCCATTGGCAATAGCTTTACAAGCATATCCAAGATTTTAAGTAGCTTTCCATCAATATAATATGCAGCAATTTATTGATCCATCACTTAATGCTCAGTTAGATAACAGATTTTTTTCCACAAAAGAAGACCAAGCAATTCATTAATTCATTGACTCCAATTCATTTATAAGACATCTATGGTTTTAGATAGTTTTTTACAAATATAAAAAAAACTATATCTATCCATAAATTCCCTTGAATTTTATACTATTCATTAAAAATTTTAGGTTGATGTAGCCAATATAATTCAAAATAAGTGGGTTTAATCTTCAGAGAAAAGAAAAATAATTCTTTGTGTTATCACAAGCCATAGCATTCCATAAGCAATTATAAAAATTTATAGATGAATCAAAAATATTTAAATTTTGTTCCTTTAAATGCATTAATGAATTATAAGCATTAATAATTTAATCCATTCAATACAGACAAAGAGGAAAAATTGCCCTCAAGGCAAATGTTTAGGTAGATTCTACTTGGACATGCTGTTGATGAAGATGAAAAATGGCTAATTCTAGGTTTAAATCCAATGCAGTTCTTCAACATATTGTAATTAGAGAAGAATAAATAAATTTTGTCAGGTGGTTGTATTTACAAGTTTCTGCCATGTGATTAGTGATTTTGTACCCACAATAACTTCACTTTTTGAATTTGTTCAGGAAAATTCTTCTCATATTGCTATGGAAACAATTGGAGACAATCGAGTTTCAAAAGTTTTAAAACACCAAATTTTGAGACAAAACACTGCACTCGTCTTGCATTGGTGGTCGAGAGGTCAGCGCGACTGCCTTGCACTTGCAGGCAGTTGCCCGGGTTGCGGGTTCGCGTCCCGGCCGATGCTATGTCACTTTAAAAAAAAACACTGCACTACATTATATTAATTAGTAATAAAGTAAAATATACAATTCTTTGTTTGACAAAATTAAATGATTTTATTATTTTAAACTTCTCATTTTTAATAATAAATCCATTTTAACCTTAAGGATAAATTCATTTAAGCATTTTATGATTATATCTTTTCAAATTTACTATATTTTAAAACATAAGGAAATTGCCCCAACATGTGCTGTATGAATTTATAAATTTATACTGCGCATGTGTATGACTATTACAAATAAATAATTATATATAATTCAAAACGAACTTATGTACACATATTTTTAAATAATATTAAAATTTGCTATTATTATTGAGTGTATTATTAGTAGTCTAGTTATTGTAATGAAATTACTAT
Organism: Epiperipatus broadwayi; assembly: GCA_028023455.1. Taxonomy (NCBI): domain Eukaryota; kingdom Metazoa; phylum Onychophora; class Udeonychophora; order Euonychophora; family Peripatidae; genus Epiperipatus; species Epiperipatus broadwayi. The sequence continues at coordinate 577,404 of JAQFVV010012519.1, read as the reverse complement.
TAATATTTTCTCTTATTGTTGTTAGTATAGTATCTTTTTATCCTGTGTATTTTTACTTCTAATATTGACTTTATGTTCATGTGTTTATTTTTCATTCAATATTAACCATGTCTTATCAAAATGAAAACCGAGATGCATATTTTTGGGAAGCTGTAATTGATAAAGATCTGTACGCGAAACATCTTGGATAATTTTAATAATCCACTTTAGTAAATAGTAGTATACGAGAAATATGAATATCACTTCGAATTTTATCATTACCCACAATAATAGCAATAAGCATCAATATTTGCTGTATTTGATAAGCCAAAATTTTTTTTAGAGTTTATAGCTATGTTCATTGATTTAGACATTATATTCTCATTTGAAATAATATAGTAAAATATAATCAGTATCAACTTCCAAAGACTTTCATTTTTTTATTTTTATATAATACAATTTATTATCAATTTATTTAATTAATGTTATGGCTCCTATAATAAGTTTGTCTGGTGCAATCTGTTATGCAAATTAAAATTTGAATAAAATACTGTTATTAAATATCAATATATGATGAAATTATTTTTTTTTGGGTCGGAAATTATTCAAGCCAATTGTTGTTATATCATTAAAAAATAAGAATAAAGCATTTATAAGTCTATCTGGGCTTGAAATATTGATCAGTATTATATATGTATATAACTATATGTGATCATCTTTTTAAACTATACGTGTATATATATTTCCTTAAACTGCCAGCTTACCGTGAAATGACTAGTTAGAATTATTTTCTTCGATCTTGAAATATTCTATGAGGTATCATATGATCTAAGGCAGTGATACTTCATCTTTTTGGGTTCCCCATAACCGTTCAAAGAATATCAAAATTTCTTCATACTATCTTTTATAAAAATTTCAGTATCAAAATAAAAAAGATAGACAATTAAACAATATTTATATCAGTTTTACATTATTTAAATAAATAATTTTTCAAAAATAGTTTTTTTATTCCCCACTGGTAAATACATCATATACCACCAGTGATATGCATACCATAGATTGAACATGGTAGCAATTCAATATTTTTATATAAATGGACAAATCTATTGCAAGAATAATATGATACAGCTTTCTTTTCTTTTACCAGATTTTGTAATCCTCAAACTTAAATTATGGTTTATAATATAATGTTCATAATCAAAACTTGAATCACAAATTTTGTGAAGTCAAAAACCAAAAATTCTGAACTACGAAGTATGCTAAGCATGGTTGAATATGCTTGAAATTACATATGAAACTATGTGGATTGTTAAATAGCGTACTCATATTAATTGCAACTCATCATTTCTGGTGCCTGAACAACAAATTATTTGATTATTTGTTTATTACTTCCAAATATTAAAGATATGATCAAAAGTGTTCAGTTTATGCCTGAGTAAATATATTCACTAAAATATTTAAAGAAAGTTTTTAAAAATCAAAATCTGCAACATTGAAAAGATTTTGTAGTTCTATCCTATATAAAATACACAATGTTCATGCAAATGTGTGACCCTGCATAATAAAAATATAAATGTTGTCATTTTATTGAATCAGCTATAACATTTAGTGCATAATCTGCAAATAATTTTACCTCTGTGACAAAGGTGGACATTAAACTTTATCTTGATAAGTAAACTTACATCTGTCATCATAATAATAACTATGTAGATTTCATTTTAATTATACTACTTTTAAAAGAATTTGTCTTTTATCTACAACATATGAAGAATTTTTGCTCACAATAATAGTATTATATCAGATTAAAATATCCTTTAGTAATTAAGATAATATGATTAAAACTGTATAAAATTTTATTATATAAAATAAGGAAGTAAAATAATTTTTGAACAATTAAAGACTTATTTCGTGTGATTTTATACAGGTATAAGCATTGTTTATGTAATGTATTACATTGTAACTTACATTATATAAATATATAGTTTTTACTATTTATTTATTTAGGTAATAAATTATTTAAATAATTTTAATTGCTAATACGGAATTTATTTTGGTATTTGAAAATATATGATATGTGTGAGTGTGTGTGTTGGAGAAATAATAAAAGAATAACAAAGAATAGTTAATAAATTCTATTATTTAAAAAAAAACAACAAGCAAATATATCTGGACAATATATAAACACATTCCAATGATCAAATGAATATACATCTGGTGGTCACTCGGTCAGTCTTTCTCTCTTAGAATGTCATCATTACTTGTAATTGATAGAAATATAGTGATCGGCAAAGTAGATCCTTTTTTTTGTATACTTTAAAAGAATTCTATAGACAATTTTATCTGTGAGCCTGAATTCCTTGTTTTTTGGGTAGCCTTCAATAAAATACATTTATGCATCTATCTGACATAACAATGAAACTTGTCAAATGAGGGAATGTACTCACTCTGGGGTACATGATATTCCATTGTTTGTATTTTAAAATAGGAGTGATTCAAGTTATTACATACAGTGTCACTGCTTCCATTCTTAAAAACTTCAGTTTTACTCTTGGAAAACTGATCTGAAAGACAAATTTGAATTCTTCATTCTTACTTTATTATCACACAACCCATTTTCTAATAAGAATGCCTCTTCTGATCGAGTTACTTTTGTATTTAGGTTAATAGTGAATTTTTTTCTAAACTTATTTAAATATGAGTCAGATATAAACCAGTTTGATATCCAGGTCTGCCTTTGAATCAGGGCTATTGTTAAGCTCTTATTAATTGTAACTCAAAGTATCATTACATATGCCCTATTATATTTATTAAAAAGTTATTATTTATTATATTTAATCTGAATTATGTACATGATTTTATAATCACAGTCTCATGTAATACAAATAAATGTAAATAAAATATAAATTTGTTTTATAATCGGTCTTATAAATGCATGGTCTTTTTAATTGGTTGCTTTACAAATTTTTTTATACATTAAATGTAAATTAAACAAAAGATTTTAAATATGGAAAATGTATACAGGTCTGAAAGACCATCATAATGGCAAAATACAAATACTCAGGACTTTCAACCCATCATTTTTGTAATAATTGATTGCTTTAACAATTTTTTTTAAGATTTAAAATAAATTAATCAAAAGATTTTAAATGTGAGAATTATACAGATCTGAGAGACCATCGTTATGGGAAATACAAAAACTCAATGCTTTCAGCTTGTTATTTTTGTAATAATTTATTGCTTTAACAAAGTTTTTTTTAAGATTCAATGTAGATTAACCAAAAGATTTTAATATTATATAAATAAATTTCCAAATTTTAATAAAGGAAAATTAAAATTTACATTTTTAAATATACCGGTTATATTTGGCAGTGCAAATATATATTTATCTAAGTGCCCTCTAAATAAAAAAAATTAAATTTTTTTGATAGCACCATGACCAATTGTAATAGTTTTTTTTAGCTTGATTAATACTTACCATTTACTAATGTCACAATACAAAAATGCCAATTGTTTTTGTAATATTTTGACTATTTATAATATTTGTAATATTCTTTTTTTAATTGTTTGCTTTAACAATTTTTTTAAAGATCTAATGTAAATATGTGTTTTTATTAAACATTAGTAATTTATAAAAGTTTGTTACATTTTAAATTAAACCACTAAACATATTGTATATCTGAATTATATTAGGAGATTGATTTAGACCATGAAATCATGGTGCACCTTGATACTGAATTACAAATCAGCATTTGAGGTAGTGTTTGCAGCTGGCTGAAAATCTATACCGCAAAATATATATCTCTAGTTAAAAGCACTTGTACTGATTTTTTTCCAATGTGTTTTACTTACTGGTGGAACTACTTCCTTCACATAAATGTAGTGATTCTGAATTTGACATGTGACATTGGACAAATATACATTCACCAATCAGACAACAGAGATTTATTTGTGAAATATAAATACAAATATACACTCATATTTACAATATATTTTCAATAACATTGCCTACTATTGCTGGTGAGGTATAACTCCTAGTTCTGGTATGAACTATGGAAAAGGGACTGTACATGTCATTATAGATTTCCCTACCACTTCCAACTGTACCTTGACAGCCTGTCTTATGGGTAGGTATGGTGATACTTCTGGCTGTACTATGACAGTTTGCCTTGTACCAGTATTTGGTTCTAGCAGTTTCAAGTCCTGATGGTGGACTTGCATTGCTGCATTAACCATTTATCCTTGACAACTAGTGTCTGGGTAATATATATTCTGTCATTCAGATTTGACAGTAGTTCTCTGGGGAATGAATATATTACAGTTCAGGTTTGACAATAGTTTTTTGCAGAATATTTATGAAAAAAGTGAATTCTGTCTTTCAGCTTTGTGACAGTAGTTGTCTGAGCCTATCTTCAAAAATATTGTCTATTTATTGCTAGATCATCATTCTTAATGAAAACATTTAGATTTAAAATCATTGCCTATTGGGCCATTTTTGCCATTGGCTATATGTTATGCATCTATAAATACTTAAGATCATGGTGATGAATGCTCAATCCAATCTACATAAGAAATCTGGAATAGTCCATTATTTGAAGGTAATGTAAGATATGACACCCCCATGTCTAAAATTAACTATGGAGAATATGTAAGTGTATTGATAAGCATCTGTAGTTTTATCTGGTTTGATGAACTTCTCAGCAGGTTTAGAGTTATCATCTATGGATCTCAGAGCTATAGGTTCATTGCAGCTACCTGATGACTTATTACTGTTGGCTTGTGGGTTCTTGTCATCTGATAAGGATTTTCTGATGGCTGGTGATTAGTTGATTTCTGGGTTGATGATGTTGTCCATCAGCAGATTTAATCACCATTGTATGGATTCTTTAACTTTGATTACCACTGCTGAAACTCATTTTGAGATTCCCTTAAACATGCAGCATAAGACAGGAGTATGCATCTGATTTTTTGCACATTTAGTTTTTGTGCTTTATTTTAGGATTCAAACCCAGTTATTAACTACTTCTGAGTACACCTTGTTTGAATTTATTGTTGTGAGATGATTCACTATAGTCTCTGTAAAACCTAACTCAATGAACCAGTCACATCCTAAAAAATGCTTCACTTATCAGCAGATACAACAAGAGGCAGATATCTAGTTTCATTGATCATTGTGCTACTAGATTGCCTTGATAATCATTGGTGGTTTTGCTGTTAGGATGCAGCTGATATTTATTAATATCAATAATAATAGCCCATGTTTTTTGACACAATGGACACTGCAGACCCGGTGTCCTTATCATTGTTACAGACATATCATTAACAAATATTTTGCATTTAAAAGCAGAATCAATGCCTCTCACTTTATTTATATAGACATTTATTTTATTTCTTAGTTTTAAATTGTCTTTCTTGCTCTTTAGAACAGACTCATCTATTCTGTTATTAGCAACTTGTTTTTTTCCATGTCAGACAAGCAGCTTTTATGTGGCTGAAGCACTTACAATGTGTACACACTATATACCAGTGCGAACATTCAGTGTGAGTGTATGTCATTTGATCACATTTGCATCAATACTTTTCACTCACTGTTATTAATTGATATGAGCGGTAACTTTTACTTTCAGCTGGATTCTTGACTGACCCAGTTTTTTTGCACAATGATTTGAATGCTATAATCCATTTTTTTTCAATGGATTTGCTTGACTGGCTATGAATTCCACTAGAGTCATTTGAGAGACAACAAAATCAAATGTTATGTCAGAGTCCACTAGGAGCTTGACTCTGAGATTATGGTCTTTTATTGCGCAGATAAAATAATCTCATAAAGATTTCTTAAGAAAGTCTTTGAAATTACATTTTAAAGCTACTTTTTTTAAAAAGTTAATTGCAAAATCTCTAGCTTTTCCCTTGTGTACAAAGGTTGAAATGGTATCTCTGCATTAGAGGTTTTGAAGTGAAAAACTTATTAGAGACACATCCGTGTCGAAATCATGGTCAGCCAGAAGCAAAGAAATTTCTTGAGCTTTAACGACCTCATAAGTATGAGGTCCCATAATAGCTTGGCTAATGTTAACTCATGCTTTTTGATTTTATTAGACTGTAAGTAGAAGATTAATCGATCTTTATAGCTTAGCCAATTCTCCGAATAAGCCAGATCGAATTTCCTCAATTGAGCAAATTTTAGTCTTTTATTTTTTCCCTTTTTATGCTGTGAGAGAAATAAATTTACTTTTTATTTATGACAATAACCACTCAAATTGATTTTTAATCTTTATTTGACAAGCTACTATTTATGAAACTGTCAATCTTTGATTCAAGAAAAAATCTCGCAACCTACTGGTGAGAGTTTCTGCCATATTAATAAAAGTGATCACTCTCATTTGATTTTTTTTAAAATCTTATTGATACAAATAATGTTTGCTATCAATGTTTGATTAATGACAAAATCTAATGACCTGTGGAGACATGAATTCATTGTATTAAAACTTTTTTACCAGCCATAGGGGGGAGCAGGAATTATTTGTCAATGGTGCAACTATTATGTTTAGTCTGGATTATATATATGTTTTAATAGTCACAGACTCATGTAAATGCAAACGAATGTAAATACAAACATGTGTAAAAATGTTCAGCGACGTTGTTGAGCATCATTGCCTATTGGTCTGTTGTTGCCACTGGCTATGCTTTACCTATATGTAAATGCATAGGTTCATGGTGATGATGCTCAATTCGATCTAGATAAGATGAAATCTGGACTAATCCATTATTTGAAGGTAAGATGAGATATGACATTATAAAATAAGAATATAAAACGACTAAACATGCTTTCTTATCACTTATTAAAAAATGCAAAACTCTCCATACAGTAGTGCTACTCAGTGCAGGCCAGAATACTCAATGGATGTCAAAAGGCTTGTGCATAAAATCCCCATCTAGTGCCTACTCATCCAATAACCCCAAACTAGTTTCTGGCTTGTGGCCTTCGTTAGTGAGGAGCCTTGGATCTGAGAGCACTGCACCTAGATCTTAGGATCATAAGATCTAGATGAATGGTGACTTTCAATAAATGACAATTATATAATTCAGTAAATAGAAATATTTTTCTATAAAGAAAAGATTAATAATATTATAAATAAACTACAGATTAGCACTACTTTTGATTGGACAAGTCATATTCATAGCTCCTGCCCGATTGAAAGCAGTGTTAAGCTATAGTTTATAATATTAATCTTTCGAACTACTCTTATTTATTGAATTGCAAAGTAAAATAAGAAAAGAAGTAAAGTTTATTGAGTTATAAATAACTATATAATACATTGTACAGGCTTAACCTACATTTATATATGTAATATATGCAGGATTCGAACTCAGACTTTCACACAACCCACTACTTGTGTGAAAGTCTGAGTTCGAATCCCGCATATATTACATATATAAATGCAGGTTTAAGCCTGTACAATGTATTAATTTATATAAATAGTGTGTAATAGGCCTGCCCATCCCTCGCATATGTATGTATAAATGTATTATTCTCCTGTACATGAGGGGTCAGAATGACTAATATGTCAACATGGGTAGGATGACAACCTTGGCACTAATAAGGGCTTTGAACATTCCATCTTCAGATTTTGAATGAAATGGAAGGCTGAAGAGTTGTGAGTTGGAATAGTTTAAAGCCTGTCCATTAAAGTATGAAGATTGGCTATGTTAATATAAAGTTTTTTTTTAAGTGTCATAGCATCAGCCAGGATGGGAACCCACAACCCGAGCAACTGCCTGCAAGTGCAAGGCAGTCACGCTGACCTCTCGACCACCAACGCAAGACATTTTAATATAAAGTTGAGCACTGATTAAATATGTGTGAGGATAGTAATCTAGACCATCTGATGATTGCTGGTTTAGCATGAAATACATATATTGGTGATTATTTATTTTTTCAACATGTGTGTGATCAGGTGGGTCAGCAATATGAGATGGCACTGAGAGTAGTGGTTCGTGTGAAAGTCTGAGTTCGAATTCCGCATAAATAAGTATATAATAAAATATAACAATTTATTAATTATAAAACAATCAAAATATTCAATGATAAATCTAATTATAACAATAACAAGTTCTCTAAAGATTTCAGATTTTATTGCACTGTTACATCTACCAAATGTTTTCTAATATGAGTTATGAATGCATGTGTGTTATCAAATGAAGTTATGCAAACAATAAATCACTCTATTGAAGAAGATTGTATAGTATTTTTCCAAAATTTCAACATTAACTATAGACAAGGTATAGCAATGTTTTATTGCATCTTTATGTGCCTTAACAAATAATAATTCAAGTAGCAATAACCTCCCATTATCGGTATCGGAAATTATTGCTTAATTAAACCCCTTTTAAGAGCGAATAAAATATTTATTCAACTTATATTATTGTTATCATTCAAATATACAACTTAATAAGACCTGACAATCATTACTTAACGTGCTTTTTAGATTCTATTATATTTTAAAATTTCAAAACAGAATCGAAGTTTGTCTCAACTAACTAATAATGTTTATAATCATCAATATTATAAAAGTACTTTAATGTACTAACTGGTATTCACTTAATTAGATGAATAAATAGGAAAGTTAACCCTTTATGCTTACTCCACTTTCGATTAAGAGCAAAAAAAAAAAACCCCTAAGGTTGAATTTTTAAAGAATCAATAAAACATATAACAAGTTAATCCTTTAACTTGGCTATAAAATATTTTATCTTAGTTTAAAACTTAATACAACTGATCTCCAATACAAATATAATAACAAACTTACATTTATACCATTTTAATGATAACCATAAAATATTAGTTGTGTCTTCTTTATATCAATAAATGGTACTTTCTGGTTAGCTGCATTCCAGCCGCTGTTTCTGTGTAAACACACAGAAATTATCCAGAGTAAGGGCCAAAAAGCAGACGACGCAAATTCCAGCCGCTAGATGGCGCTGTTCACCATGCATATGCACAGGAAGCTGCCACAAGCCGGCTGGCAACAAAACTGCCCACTTGGTGGAGCTGGTCGCAATGCATAAACCCATTTAACTTACTGTTGTCTGCTACCAGCACTACCAAGAACCTAGGTGGCGCTGATTCCCGTAAACAGATCTAGTTTACATAGTCTGCTACACCAAGATTCTAGCCCACTCCGTTGGGTGGCGCTGTTTCTCCACGTTTACACACGGAGAAACAGCACTCTCTAACCGCAATATTATTGCAAGGGTAACGTTTACGCACATATTACTTAAAACATACGCAGCGTATAATATAAAGGTGTCAATAATGTAGAAGTCACATCTATTTAAATCTGCTTTGATTGTTAATACTGTTACATGGAATTTCATCCTGTCATAAATCCATGTACTTTACATTCATTGTTTTTAAAAATAGATCTTTTTTTTTTTAATTTTTTTTTCTAAAAATGATTTTTTTAAAAAAATCAAAATATGACCACAACGTAACATTCTAATTTCACCTGATTTTAAATTAATTTATTTTTTAGAAACGATCTTTTTTTAAAGATTATTTTATGTAAAAATAATTAAAAAAAAGTAATCTTTACAGCACTGTAATCATTAATCAAAATAAATAATAATTTATTAGTTGATATTGTGAATTGGTACAGACCTATCAGCCTTTTATCAGTTTTATATAAAAAAATTTACCAAGATAATTACAACTCGTCTACAGAGAACATTGGATTTCCACCAACCAAGAAAACAAGCTGGATTTAAAAGTGGTTTTAGTACAGTAGATCATATCCAGGTCTTGAGAGGAGTTATAGAAAGATCAAATGATTATGAGTTATCATTATGTTTTGGATTTGTAGATTATGAAAAGGCATTTGATTATATAAACATTTATTCACTGATTAAAGGATTGGATCATCAGGGTATAGATCCAGGATATTGTCATATTTTAAGAATATTTCAACAACAATTAGATTACATAATGATACTAGTAAAGTCAACATTGAGACAGGGTGACTCCATATTTCCAAACTTTTTATAGCAGTGTTGCAAGAAGTATTTTGTGGATAAAAATAGGAAACTAAAGGAGTGAAAGTAAATGGAGATTATTTAAATCATTTATATTTCACAGATGCTGTAGTTATTTTTGCTAATAATGCTTTAGATCTATAGGAAATGTTGCAGTAGTTATCAGATGAAATTAGGACTAAAGATAAATGTTAAAATGACTACAGTAATGTTTAATGAATTTTCTCAAAATATGAAAATAAAGATTGTTTATAATGAGTTAGAAGAAGTTAACAGTTACAAATGCCTTGGTCAGATTATTAATACAGATGGAAACATAATGGATGAAATTAATCATAGAATTAAACTTGTTTGGAGTGCTTTTGGTAGAAATAACTTGATACTAAAAGGAAATATATCTATGTGTTTGTAAAGGAAGATTTTTAATAAATGTGTTTTACCTGTTCTCACTTATGGATCTGAGACTTGGACACTTAATAGAAGAGCAATACAGACTTCAGACCACTCAAAGAAGTATGGAGAGATGCATGTTGGGAGTAACAAGAAGAGATCGAAAACGCAATATATCAGTAAGAGAACAATAAGGTGTAACTGATTTTATTGAAAAAATTAAAAGATTAAAGTGGACATATTGCTAGAAGAGATGATAATAGATGGACAATTGAAATCTTAAACTGGATTCCAAGAGATTGTAGAAGACCCAGGAAGAGACCACATGTGAGATGGATAGATGAAATAAGAAAGTGTGCAGGGGTGATGTGGAGAAGAGAAGCTAAAGATTGGAGGTAGATTAAACTTGGAGAGACCTTCATCCTGCAGTGGATTGATAATGGTTGATGATGATGATGATGATGATAGATTGTATTGTTGACAATTTCTCAGCTTCATTAATTGATAGCATATTTGTTTTTCTCTTCATCACTTCCAGCAGTCTACATAAGTAAAGTTCTTTTTTTTTTCCTCTGATATTATACGATAAGTCTTAGGTTATGATTATTAACAAATTCTAATAACCATTACTAAAATGACAGTTCATAAAAGCTTCGTAGTGACTTGAAATTATACTTGAATGATATGTCTAGAATTCTCATTACGATGTATTATAGCATTTTCCGTAGATTTCAACAATTATTAACTTACGAGATTGTGATCAAAACAAACACTAGCAAACTTAAAAGAATTAATAATAATTATACTTGAATTTATTTACTGTTTGTAATCTCTACAGATTTTTGCGAGTAGCTAGATGTTTTAAAGAAGCTATAAATGAATTTCTAAATAGACCAACTTTAATATATATGAAACAACGGACACACTTGAATATTTACCAATTCACAATATCAACTAATAAATTATTATTTATTTTGATTAATGATTATAGTGCTGAAAAGATTACCTTTTTTTAAATTATTTTTACATAAAATAATCTTTAAAAAAAGATCGTTTCTAAAAAATAAATTAATTTAAAATCAGGTGAAATTAGAATGTTATGTTGTGGTCATATTTTGATTTTTAAAAAAAAATCATTTTTAGAAAAAAAAAAAAAAGATCTATTTTTAAAAACAATGAATGTAAAGTACATGGATTTATGACAGAATGAAATTCCATGTAACAGTATTAACAATCAAAGCAGATTTAAATAGATGTGACTTCTACATTATTGACACCTTTATATTATATGCTGCATATGTTTTAAGTAATATGTGCGTAAACGTTACCCTTGCAATAATATTGCGGTTAGAGAGTGCTGGGTTAGAGAGTGCTGTTTCTCCGTGTGTAAACGTGGAGAAACAGCGCCACCCAACGGAGTGGGCTAGAATCTTGGTGTAGCAGACGATGTAAACTAGATCTGTTTACGGGAATCAGCGCCACCTAGGTTCTTGGTAGTGCTGGTAGCAGACAACAGTAACAGCGCCATCTAGCGGCTGGAATTTGCGTCATCTGCTTTTTGGCCCTTACTCTGGATATTTCTGGGTGTTTACACAGAAACACTAAGAATAATTTTAGCACTAAAATAATTAAACAAATATAATTATATAATATCTGTGAGCCGATAGTTCCCAGTCTGTAAATAACATCTATGAAAATTTATCTAGATACTTTTAAATATTCTAAATCCTGTCAAAAATTATTTGGAGTTTTAATAATTACAAAGTTCACAATAAACTGTTAACACTTAATCCATATAAGAATATAATCGATTTTGGAAGTTGATTTTTCAGAAAACTTCTACAAACAGATCACAATTATTTATTAATATCCCAGCATACTTTGTCATGTTAATTAATCCATATATAAAAATAACTTACTCAAATCTATGGAATATTAAATTTCTACATCTGATATTTATGGACAGCTATTTAAATCTTTGATTATGATATTAATACTCCTTTAACAAATGGATTAGCTTGTGTATGATACTACAGTATAATCTTTATGGATAAAGGATTAATAGACATTGGTATAATATCTTCATAACTGATGTATTTATGAGGATATTATACTAATGAATATTAAGACTATCCATAACGATTATATTGTAGTATCATACACAAACTAATCCCTTTATTAAAGAAGTATTAACATCATATCCAGGGATTTAGATAGCTTTCCATAAATATAAGTTGTAGAAATTTAATACTCCATAGATTTGAGTGAGTTGGTAATATTCAGCTATAGTTCCGGTCATTTAACTATTATAAGACCAAATATAATAATCAATCCAATAACTGGAATTTATTTCATAATACCAGTTTGCAAGTTTGGGTAGTTTTTCCACCAATGCAAAATTAATAATAATTTTAATCTACATATTTTCTATGAATTTTATCATGCTCCGTGTAATCCTTAGAGAGTTGTAGACAATATCACTTTCAGAAAGCTATTCAGTTTTAGAGAGTGAATCACTTTGTTTTGTTTTTTTTTTATATTTTTTTAATTACATATTTTTATTTAACTTAAAAATTTTGCATGCTTGTTTAGATCAAATCCTGTAACTGATTTTTAACACACTTCTATCAAGCATAGTTTCTTTAAATTTTGTACAAGTGTTAGATATCAATGGCAGTGCAATATTCCAGGATGGTGAGTTGAATTTCAAAGTGTATTGATATAATTTAATAAGTTTTCAGTGATGGAAAAAGATGGTGGTATATTTTGTAAAACTTTTTTCATGATTAATTTAGTAAAAAAGAATTTACAATTTACTAAAAGAAAAGAAAGATAAAATCTTAAATTTTACTTGATTGTTAAAAATTTCTTTTTAAAAAATATGTTGCCTTTATAAACATAAAAATCTTGTAAATGATTTGAAATGCATGTAAATTATATGGTGACATTATCACTCTGAATAGTAGTTGAATACTAAAAAGTTAAAACAAATTAATATAATACTATTAAATAAGGCCATAACCTTAGTACATGCACCTTGAGTGCTTAATTTATTATAAGAGATACCTCTACAAATCTAATTGCTTTAGATTTGCCTATATATTTAAAAAAAATGGTTGAAGATAAGAGTGTGGCCACTCTTATATTTATAAAGTCGAAATCTTGCATTTAGATTTGTAAATGTCTCTCTTGTAATAAATTAAGCACTCAAGATGCATGTATTACGTGCTGACATTGCGCTTAATAAGAATTAATATTTACAACAAATTAATATAATAAATTTAATAAAAGTGCTTAGATTTATCTTTATGAATGATTACTAAAAACCAAAAAAAAATTTTTTTATGAATCATAATTTTAATTATTATATTTAACTTGTGGTGTGAAATTTATTTTGTTCATAATTATTGAGTTTTATTTGTGAACCTCAATCTATGCAGCTTCTCTTTATGAAATAGCATAATATTTTATCATGTTCTACAAATCAATTAATTATGATTATATGAAACCATATGAAGACCTCTCCCCTTGCCCCACATTAGATGTAAAATGTTTGTTATACATTATTGAATTTAGTGAAAAATAGTAGAAATATTACTAAAACATATAGTAAATTGAATATCAGAAAAGGAAAAAAAGAGTACATTCAAAAATAAGGTGAAAAGAAGGAATAGATAAAGATAGAAATGTTTAGGAAGATTTATAAATGAACAGAGGAAAAAGAAAAAGGAGGGGATGGAGGAAGAGAAGGAGGAAAAGAAAAAAAAGAGAAATAATGTATGATAAATATATATTATTTACTTTACTTTAAAAGTTATTATATAATGTTCATCTTCTCTTTTTTCATCACATGATCACTATCTCTTATACTAGCACATAATTGTTATTAAACAAGGCATCTGGTGATTACTCTGGTTGGCATAGAGTGGCACTACTGTATGGAGAGTTTTGCCTTCTCTTTTTTCCCTTATTGACAATTTTTATTTAAAATATTATATATATAAAGAATAATGAGAGCAAGATATTAAATAAATATAAAACAAATAAAATATGGGATTTGTAATATACAGTTTCAAATTCTGAACTTATTCTAAAAAAACTGAATAATAAAAAATGAAACTAAAGATCTGACAAAATATTCTCCAATAATACAAATAGATTATATCTCATTCTAATCTACGCATAAATATTAAATGTTTTTGTAGATTGAAACAAAATAATGCTTATAGTATCGACTTGAATTGTAATTGTAAATAATTTTAAATACAATATTTATACATGTGCACAGACATCTTATTAATAATACAAATAATTCAATTATTAATTATTGCTGGCCTTAACCTATAAGTCAATATTATTTTACTTTGATAATATATAACTTGTAAATGAGCTTATATATTGTAACAATACACAAATAGGGAGGGGGGGAGCGGGTGAAAGGAAGTGATTCTGGTTTGCTAATACCCCACAAATTGCAATGTCCAAATTATAACAGTAGAAATGATGATGATAAAGATGGAGATGCTTTGTTATGCCCCATAGATTTGGAAGCCAAATTGTAACTGTATATATATGAGAATGAGAAAGAATGGATAAGATGATTTTTTAAAGTTATTATGTACGAAAATTCTCTTATTTAAATGCCTCGTAAGTTCTTTACACCTAGATCGTAATTGTATAAGAAGTGACTCTTAAATTAAATAATAGCTAAATGGAGGATAAAATTTTTTACCAGTTATATATCAAACTCTAATGGTAATTAATATGCAAAACTCTCTCTATACAGTAATGCCACTCTAAGCAAGACAGAGTAATCAATGGATGCCAGAAGGCTTGGATATAAAATCCCCATTTAGTGCCTACTCATCCAATATCCCCAAATTAGTTTCTGGCTTATGGCCTTCGTCAGTGAGGAGCCTTGGATCTGAGAGCACTGGAGAGACTTTTGCCTATTTTAACAACAGTTATGAGCAAGCACGAAAGATAGTGATCATGTGATGTTTTAAGGTAATTAATATGGGAATATGATAGCTTTGAAATGATATCTCACAACCAGACATACCAAATTCCTGTTAATAATTAAAAGAATATGTCCAGTTTTTATTCTCTCTATATACTTTAATTGCTTACTTACATGGTTTAGCATTAAAATTCACTAACTAGACTTGATCACTTCTAAATATAAAATAGAAATAAAGGGAATATTTTATTGCATCTAAACTATATTTACAAACCAACTAAATACAAGGAATTTATTTAGTATCTTAACTCATTAAGATCAAATACTATAGCAGTTTATTAAAGCTTGTACAAATAATCAGTAGCATTTCAATATTCTCAGGGTAAAATAATTATATTAGTCAAGCGTTGTTAGCTGAGAGGTCATCGCAGCCACCTCGCAAGCAAGTAGTTGGTTGCAGACGGTTTTGGGTTCGCCTCCAGGCCGATGCTATGACATATGGAAAAAAATAATTATATTACCAAAATCAAGTTTGCTCTATGATCCACATGTATAGATAAGTGATGTGATTTCTAAATAATAATAAAAATTACACAAAGTCATTTTAAATAAAACAATTGGCTCATCTTTTATTTATATGTATTTTATTTTTTTAAAATGGCAACAATAACATAAAATAACAAAGTAAGAACATCTCTTCCATTTTTTAGGTTTCTCAAATGATTTTTATGAAACTCATGTTGAGTGACAATTGATTCTCTTATATTTGTTTTAATCATATTTATGTTTAAATGAAACCCATTTATATCCTAAGACTAAATAAAGCATGATGATAATAATAATACTTGTTTATATCTAAATAATTTTAGATCAGAGATTTATTCTTTGGGTAGAATTCCCCTAGCTTCTGAATTCATAAAAAATTATAACAAAATTCTCTTCAGACTATACTAAATATATCTGTGTTCTTCTGAACTACATTTTCCTTTTCTGGGACACTCAAATATAAATAATCTCTTAAAATAAACCCTTTTAATTAATGAACAACCTTTAAATATAACAAAAGCACATCATGTTTAACTTCATAAAATCTAATAGGAATTTTATCATCACATTGTAGTTACTCTGATACCTTTTTATAATAAGTGCTTATACACACAACAAAGGTCTCTATGACTTTGCATATGTATACTCATATAATATTATAATAGTGAACTTACCCTTTAAATATATCTGATGATTATCGAAGTAATATTAAAACAGGCAAAACTCTCCATACAGTAGTGCCAGCCAAAGTAATCAATGGATGCCAAATCTGGGTACTGAACTGAGTTCAGATCTATATGACTATGAAAATATTATTGTGTTTTCAATTTTATTCTCATAGTTTTGTAGTTAAGTAGAGATAAAAGGTTGCTGCTGGAGGGTTGCATTAGATCCTTAGATCCTAAGATCTAGGTGCAGTGCTCTCAGATCCAAGGCTCCTCACTGACGAAGGCCACAAGCCAGAAACTAGTCTGGGATATTGGATGAGTAGGCACTAGATGGGTATTTTATGCACAAGCCTTCTGGCATCCATTGATTACTTTGGCTGGCACTGTGCAAGCATAAGAAATGGTGACCGTGTGATGTTTAGTGGTTTAACACCAATCCTGCCTAATAGGATAGCGGTGGCTATGGTTGTTAAAGAGCCAAAGACATCAAATCTATGGATACTGAACTGAGTTCAGACCCATATGATTATATAAGCTATTGAGCTTAAATTGAAAATATTATTGTGTTTTCAATTTTATTCTCATAGTTTTGTAGTCGCAACTAATTCATTATAGTTAAATAGCAAACTATATATTAGGAATATCGTAATGTGTAAATAAATAGACCACAATGATATAGTTACATCTCAAAGGATACATTATTATTAAATACATGAATACCTCTAATTTTATATCAAAACATTTAATGTATCAAATGGAACTAAAAAATTTAATTAAATTTTTAATAATTTTTTTTATTTTAGTTTCCTTGTCAGCAAATGCGTTCTGTAGTTGTTTCGTTGCTGATTTAGATGAGAACTTTATTATAATAAACTACCACACCCAATAACATCTGATAATATAATACTTTTTAAAAATATATCAAACTTGAATAAAACCAGCCAAATGTATATATTTAAGGAATTATGTATCAGTGTGTATATAATTGGGTTAAATCCTTGTTAAGTCAAATGTCCAGGGCTTGGCTTTCTCACACTATTATTTAGATTTTTACACCTGTTTTCAGTTGCATATTTTCAAAAAATTGTTAACATTTATGGACTGAAATAGTCATTTTTTTATAAAACACATACACAAATAAACTTATGACATGAAATATTAATAACTTAAACATTACATTCGTTCACACTCACTGTATAAGAAATAATATATAGAAGTCTCATAATGTTAATATTTAACTCATTCGGCAACAAAAGTGAATCGTTTGTGTCTGTATTTAAATATCTTATATAGAAACATATTCAAACAATACACTGTGAAAATAAAATGGTATTAATTCCAAATATAACAAACAATACTCCAGTGAAAATTCGGTTTTACTTAAGTATTCAAACAATACATTGTGAAAATAAAATGGTTTCAAATATAAACAACACTCCAGTGAATTCGGTTTTACTTAATATTTTCAAGACAAAAGTCTTTAAGTAAATACTTTTGAAAAATGCTGAAGACAATGTTAATATGTAAAAATATAAACAGTGCATCACAGTGAGAAAGTAATTAGTTCTTTCTCCATGCTTACTGCAGAGCCATCTTTCTGTCAATACATGCATTATGTAGTATCATAGTTTAGCTATTCATCACAAAAATTTTAAGATGTTAGTCTGTCTGGATCATAAATTTCAACAGGAATGTGACAGTATGTTTTAATCTTTTATCAACCATTATCAATCTCCTCTTTACCATCACAAAGTTCTGCAAACCATTTGAAAGCCTTTTTGCAACTTATGGCATCACTGCAAACATTTCAGCATCAGTTTTACCAAATTTAAAATTGAATATTACTGCAATGTTTCATCATGGGTTAAGGTATAAAACATACTGTCACATTTAATTTAGTGCTTTAAAACTGGTGTGATGAATTGCTAAACTCTGTTACTATGTAGCACATTGATTCAGAGATGGTGCTGCAATTAGCTTAAAGAGGGAACCAGACACTTTTTCATTGGGACACACTGTATATATGTAGCAAATGAAGAGTCTCGTGAACACAGTTCTTAGAGCACAACTGTGACTAGATGTTTGAATTTTGACCAAAGGAAGTTTAGAAATTTTTTCAAGCATCAAACAGATTTAAAATAGGCAAATGACAACCAACACAGCAGACTATCTAAATGTTGGTCAGTAAATGACTATTCAAGCTATTTATATCTGTAGAGTAAAATAAGGATGAAATCCTGTAAACTTTTATCACTGATATTTCATCAATTCACTGATTATTGTTTCTCATTATTTCTTTATAATGATTCTGGGAAGGTCTGTGTTCTGAAAGAACTATTTTTACTTCTTAGCTATACATTCAGGTAAATCCCGTTCAACACGTTTGAGCAGAGCTTTTCATGAATTGTTATATAATGGTATTAAATACCATTCAAATTCAACTCACATAATCTTTAAAGTGTTTTTTTTTTAAAAAAAAAAAGAGATAAAAACGTTGAAAGACCATTAAATATTGTTTATCAATTCATTTTTATATACATTTGTACATTCGCCTTGCTTATAAACTATACACTTATTTACAGTGAGAAATTATATTGTCATAATTTAAAATAAAATCTCATTAAAAATATACATAAATTCTAGCTGATCTGAATTTATAATTGGCATATTAGAGACCTGAAACATTCATTGCTTAAAAATAGTAGTGGAAATCTTTGCTTTTATACTTGAGAGGTTTGTTTGTTAGAATGCTTTAATCACTTACATCCCATATATATATGCTTTTACATTGCTCTATTATACATGCAAATTATTGTGATATTTTCAAAATATATATATATATCAGTGTAATTCTTTTTCCTAAATAATAATTATTGAAAATTTATAATGAACAAACATATTTAGATATCATTTAATAAGTAACTAATTCTCTTCTGAAGAATTTACTTTAGAAGTAAGCTTACAAATTATACAGGTTGGTCCCAGGGAGTAACCCCCTGCATCAATTTTTTTGTTTACTTTCTTGGAATACATACAATAGTAAATTTCAGTAAAAGAATACTGTTTTTTCTCCAAGCTGATACCAGTCTCGTCTCAGAATCAGTGCATATCTTGCCTAGCAACATAACAGTATTTGCTACAAAAATGTTAAAGGTGTAACATGTCTGGATTACAAATTATTCTTGAAATGTATGTTTCATATCTTAATCCATGATAGGGCAATGTTTAACACTAAATTTGTTATAGATTGAGAAAAACTAATACCAAAATGTTTAAAATGATTCATGATATAGATGGCATTGAAGTCATGGGTATCAAGAATGTTTTTAAATGGTTTTCAATATTTGATGAAGATGGGAAGAGCATTGAAAATTATCTATGATGGTAAAAACACACTATCACATATTATAATCATAATTCATGATTCAGACCTATTAGAGCCTTAAAATATTTGGGGTGAATGGCTAAAATTATGTCACTACAGAACACATTTGTTAATTCAGAGATGAGGAATCCGTGGTTGTGAAAACCATTATTGATTATTGCTAACATTTGCAATCAAGTTAAGCATCATCATTGCTCCATTTTATTTTTATATTTTTGTTTCACTACCTTTATTTAATATTTATATAAGGCTAAAACCTTAGTACATGCACCTTAAGTGCTTAATTTTAACAAGAGAGACCTCAACAAATCATAACGCAAGATTTGACTTTATAAAAACAAGAGGGACCCTCTTATCTCTGAACCTATTTTTTTAATTATAAAGGCAAATCTAAAGCATATTGATTTGGGAGCATGAAGCTAATAAATTCTTCACTGATTAAGTCCACTATTTTTGTTAAACCTTAACGTTTGCAAAATCTTTCGATTTACAACGAGTCAATATTCAGATGTTAAATTTAAAAATATTTTGAATCAATTTAAAGTTGTAAATATTAATTCTTATAAAGCATGATGTCAGCACATAATACTTATATAAGGCTAAAACCTTAGTACATGTACCTTGAGCTTTAGATTTGCCTATATAATTAAGAAAATAGGTTCAGAGATAAGAGGGTCCCTCTTGTCTTTATAAAGTTGAATCTTGCATTATGATTTGTAGAGGCCTCTCTTATTAAAATTAAGCACTCAAGGTGCATATACTAAGGTTTTAGCCTTATATAAGTATTACATGCTGACGTCACGCTTAATAAGAATTAATATTTATCTTTATTTAAATAAGTAATCAAATGGTTTGACACTGAAGAGATCATATGATGTTCAAGCAATAAAAGTATCAGAGTTGAAGGTCATCTATGGATTTTAAATATTAAGTATGCCATATTATGGCACTAAACCATGGAGGGCACAACCTTCAGTTACTTAGATTAGTTCCTGTTCCTATTGTCATTAGTTTCTTATGCCATTAGAATTACAAACAAATTCCGAATTATTAAACACAACAATACTGACTCAATCTTTTTTTCTTCTATTTACTTTCTAATTTTTTATCCTTTGTTTTTCTCTTGATGTTTTCTTTCTGGAGTTATAATGGCCACCACCGTTTACAAATTGATGCTAATAATTTCAGACCAATTATTTTATGTATTCAAATAATACAATAAACGTCACTTTCTGCATTTTCTCTAACTTCCATGGCAATTAGAACTAATGAATGGCAAATAAATCAAATTATTTCAAACATTTTGAATCATTTTTATACAGCGGGTAACGAGAAATCATAATATCAAATGATTACATAAAATTTTTCAAAGCATATTGGGAAAAGTATAGTGTATTAACAATAAATTAATACATTGTACAGACTTATATGTAATATATGCGGGATTCGAACTCAGACTTTCACATGACCCACTACTCTCAGTGCCATCTCATATTGCTGACCCACCTGATCACACACATGTTCAAAAGATAAATAATCACCAATATACGTATTTCATGCTAAACCATCAATCATCAGTTGGTCTAGATTACTATCCTCACATATATATATATATATTGTGCCATTACAATTTGGTCACTAGACAAATTTATAGTAATGTGCATGTAGAAAAGGTAAAACAAAATCATCATCACAATTTTATATAACCATAAAAGAAGTTGTAGGGCATCCAAGTTTAAACCCTACAAGGTCCAGTTCTAAAAGCTTTAAACAGAGAAAGAATGGGTCAACAATTAATGCTTTACTTGTTTGGTGTTGATAGAAAGATAATACACATTTAAACTATTTAATATCTAAATTTTCTATTAAAAAGCAAGTTATAATGCATACATATAGGCAATGTATTTAAATTATTTAATTGTTTTATATTTCAAATATTAAACATTTAACTTTCTTTAAAACTAACCTATGCTTGATCAATTCTAATATTTTATTCTATACTTTTATTTTGCTTTTCTTTAATTATAATTGGGATTTAAAAGTTACAGACTTAATTAAATAATTGGGTTATAATTACTAAGCTAGCAATTATAGTATTTAAGGTTAGTTTATGAATGATTTGAAAGAATGAAGGATGTGTGTACATTACATACAAAATTTTACATTTCCTAAATATTGAAAGAAAAGGAAGTATTAAATCTGTCAAATTATTTTTTTTTGTACAATTTTTTTTGTTAAAAGAGGAAATCTGTTTAATCAGATATCGATCTTTGTAGCAATTTTTTTTTTAGTAAATAATTGTTTTTCACTTTGGAAGTTTATAATGAGTCAGAACTGATTTTTGAAATTGTCTTATCAAGATCTAAAGAAGGAAGCTCAAAGATTTGAAGTGTTACCTGGATGTTAAAAAGAAAGAAAAAACAAAAGAAAGGAAATAAGAATTGAGTCTATTTTTTTTTTAAAACAAAAGTGTCTGGAAAAAGGATTAAACTTTTCAGTTGAAAAATAATATAGTTGAAAATAAATTAGAGATCTAATTAAAACAAATTTGTCCAAAAATAGCAAGTGATGCTATCTCTGATTGGTTAAGTTAGCTAAAAATTGGATATAAAAAGCTGTTTTGAATTATTATTAAGATTATTATTGTGATTGATTTAGATTATTAAACTATCCAATTGAATGCTGAAAATATAAAAAAATGGCTTGCTAGAAAAATTATATGTGTGTCCCATCGGGTTCCGGACCATCTGGGGAAGCTGCACATCACATAGGAAAGAAAAGATGTCTAAAATAATATTCTACAACTTTCAACTGACCAGATAAATAAGATGTTTTTAATAGAAGGAAGAAAGCATTCACCTGCATTCAAAGAAGATGAATTAATCTACTGATAAATATTAATCATCAAGTCCAATTAATTGTTACAACAACTGATTTTAAACTCAAGAAAATTTACAAATGGGAAAACAACTGCTGTATTTCATCCACATGCTTGACAGGAAAAGAAGAAAAATTAATATAATGATTTCCAAATTATCCACTAAAGCAAATAACCTCAATAGAGTCACCATCATCAAATAGTTATCAACCTCAAGAAAGAGATTGTTCCCAGTAAAAGGAAATGGTAGCTGAGAAATATAAGCATTATACAAGACAAGTTTGAACCCTTGGAAATTCGTCACAAGCAAAAGATCGGTAATATGACTTTTTATATCTATTTTCTTTATGATATCAGTCTTAATAAACATTTTAGCAATAAAGTGGTATATTTGATTTAAAGAACTTTTAAAGACTATTCAGATCAATTAAAAACAAGAATGTCTTACTAATAATAACTTTGAGCTTCATAAATTATCTTGAATGTATCAAAATTATATGTTTATTAATTTTACAGTTATGAAATATGAATATGTAAAACAATTTTTTTTTATGGTATTATGATTTTAGTTTTAACTAATATTATTATTTTGGTTTTAATAATATTTTGTTATTATGGGATAAAACACGCACATACATAATAATATTTTTATATGTGTATAATTGGAAGTGAATGTGAATAATGAGTAGTATTAGAATATTAGATTATTTTGTTTCAAGTTCAGTATAGATTTCAGCGCTTGGAAGGGAGGGGGAGAAAATAATTTAAAACTTTTTCTAAAAACTGCTCTTTCAATTTTACTAACATTTTTTTTATTCTATTTACATGTTGGATTTTTTAAGTATGTGTGTTAATGAGCAGATAATATTTTTTGTCTTGAAATACTTTTCATGGTCAATGTGACGTCCAACTTAATACAAAATACATTTGAAGGGAAAGGGGGAAGAACTTAAAATTAATCTGAGGATTGTTATATAATCAATTATAATTATTATTATTATTCATGTCAATTTTCATATTTATCTAGAAATTTTTATGTATATGTTAGAAATGTAGTAATAAATATTAGTTTGTTTTATTAAACGAGGCGTATATATTTCATTAAGTGTAATCTTGGTTAAGTGTGATTATTCATCATCATCAATGGTTGAATATTAGTTATTTAAGATATAAGTAAATATGCTAAAATTAAGCAATAATTATGAATTTCTTTATAAAAATTAGTTTTATGTTTAGGCTTAGTCCTAGAGCTGTAGCTGAAACCCTTGTCATTATCGTTATTATTATCATCATCATCATCATCATCAACGTTTTAATTAATGAGCTGTTTACTGTTTAAAGGCCATAAATAAATATTGATTTTATAATGTTTAGTGATCTCTTAGTATTATTATAACCACATCCCATCATCTATTTCATGCAAGGATGAGTGAATTGCCATCCTCAATTAGTTATATATAATCTGAGCTAGTAAACTTACAAAACTATTGAAACACATTTGTTATGCTAAGATCTGAGAAATGATTTATGTCTAATATACTCCACTTTGGTTTAAAGATGTTTTACTTTTACCTAACTATTAGTGCTTATAGTGATATGGCTCAAAAAGCAAAATCTCTCATTTTTATTAGAAATAAAGTACCAAAAAGGGATTCAAACCCGGTACATGTGAAAGGTTATCAGATATAACCGTGTCTAGATTCAGATAATCTAGTGGCGCCCTGCTAGACCATATTCACTTAGTATTTGTTTAAACATGCACTTAACATCAAACCAAGAAATGAAAGTGGATAAGATCTACTGCCTGTATACCTGAGTTATATTTTATTGAATTATTAGTGTACTCACTTCACGTGATTTCATATAATACTGGTTATTAATAATTTGATCAACCTTTAATTTTGATATTGGACTCCTTTACTCAGATATAATAATATCTTTTGATCATCATTTAATTTTTGAATTTATGATTATTTCTTATATATTGATATTTGGATCTTGAGATATCTATAATATTTGAACTCATTTTATTATGTTACAATAATACTTTTTTTTGATGATACTTTAATTATGTTACAATATATATATATATATATATATATATATATTTATACATATATATATATATATATATATATATATATATATATATATATATATAATCAGTGCTCAGCTTTATATTAAGATAGCCAATCTTCATACTTTAATGGACAATAGAATTTATTTAATACAAATTAAAACTGATTTAAAAGTTATTTTTAGAAGAGAAATCCATTACCATTGCAATAAATAAGCATAGATTACTATTATAATTTCTAAAGTGAATATATATATATATATATATTTAATTACAGTAATATTTAAATAACTATATTATTTCAATATCTTATTCTTTCAATAGCTAGTCTGTTCATTCTGCTTGTTGCTAATGAATAAACAATGAGTTTGCATTTATACGCCTAGCAAACAACTTTAAGTAGAAAGAAGCTAACTTATCTCCAGTTCTTTTATAAATCTTATATTAGGTCAGTATATATATATATATAATAAAAAATATGTAAACAATTATAAATATAACAATAAAAAATGAATACAACAGAACACATATGTACTTTTGGTTAATTACTTAATCCTCTTCAACTAAGAAGGTTAAGTAACTTTAATAAAGAACATAGATGATATTAATATTATAAGGTTAAGTAATTGACTGAAAGTATTTATGTGGATTGAAAGTCTGTATATATTAGTTAATTACTGTTATATTTATTATTTTTATTGTTATTATAATACTTATTAATTAACAGACATCTTATTTGCACTACATAGTAAACCATTCAGATCAAAGTAATATATAAAACTCACTAAATATTTATTGTAAAATAAGATATACTTTCAAACTTGGCAACTTTTAAATAGTTTGAAAGTATATTTTACATCATATTCAAACATTTAATAAGCATTGTATATGATTTAATTTGTAGTTTGATTGTCCAGAAACTTGACTTGTTTATATATCTGCAAGGTTGATTTTCATCAGACATTCATTGCCTTATATAAAATCATGATTTTATAGAAGGAATAAAACATCACATGATCACCATCTCTCATGCTTGCTCATTCTGTTAAAATAAGCAAAACTATATACTAATGCCACTCAGTGCAAGCCAGAGTAATCAATGGATGCAAGGAAGTTTGTGCATAAAATTCTTATCTAATGCCTGATTTAAATAAGTTTTGTAGTTTACATATTTATGTAGTATTTAATTAATTTTTGCATATATATATATATATTGTAATGCTACATATTTATGTAGTATTTAATTAATTTTTGCATATATATATATATATTGTAATGCTAGCAAAATATATATGTTGCCAGGCATGCACATATAGCTCAGTTCTTAATAAAAATGAAAGTAGAAAAATATGGTTTTTTTAAGTAGCTTTCAAGATGCAAATTTTGCAAAAGCAAAAGATTGCATCATATTTTTCCTTTGGAATAAAACTGTTCTTAGCAGAGGGTAGGGGAGAAATCTAAAAAGAATTAGAAAAAAAGATTTAAAACTCTTTTTTTCTTTCTCTTTGTTTTAGAAAGAATAAATAAGTAAATATGAAAAGTTAAAATAAATCAGTTTGTAAAAGTGAAAACTTTCAAAAAATGTAATTAATTAGTTTATAAGATTTCTGATTGATAATATTGAAATTATATTAACTTAAAAATATGTAAACTATCAATGAGATAGTAGATTAATCTAAGCAAAAGGATTAGATTAACATGGAATGTAAAAATCAATTAGATTAACAAAATGTAAAAATTAATTTAAAACAAAACATTCAAGTTATGATGAAAATTGAAAATAATGATAGGAAATTAAATCAATGAGAGAGAAGGGTATATAAAGTTATCACTTCTATTGTTATTCTTTCCAGCCTTCATTTTGTGCATTACATTATTCATTGCTCCAGAGATCCAGAAATCTAAGGACAAAATATAGTCATTCAGTACTGGTGCAGAAAATATTGCAGAAGCTGCAAATCTACCAAATATGTATTGCTAGATCATCTTTAGAAGTGTTTGACTGGGCTTCAGACTCCAAAGTCCTTCATAAATTAAATATCCCTGCCTGAACCCTTACTGGAAACTAATGCCAAAATAGTAAAATAGATGCTGCTGCAAATTATTTCTTCCACTGTCAAGGCAAGAATGGAAAACAAGCCCTGAAACTATCGATGGAGACCAAAAAGCCAAATGGTTGGAACTGACAACCATGAAAACCTAGGTAAAGACATTTTGATACTTGTCTATAGACACTTTATTTTTATCTTAAATGAACTTTAATTAATGAAGGACTATTATAAAATTTAGCTTGAAACTAATCATTAATCATTTATATTTCTTTATGTAAAATATATTATATTAGATATGTGTGTGTTTGAATAAATATTAATGTTTGCTTAAATATTATTTTGTCTTTCTCTCTCTCTCTCATCATTACATTATCAGTAAATTAATGTAGAGTTATTTTATGTGTTATGTAATATGCTGGACTCTCGTTAAGTGTATGAATTGTGTTCCTGTCATCTGAAGCATGCTGACTATGTAACCTATAGTTGGCTGGCATCTGAGGTTGATCCTCAAAACAAATAAAATCCTTTGGATGGCAGGGGTTTGAATACAGCAGTCAAAAAGTGCTATTCCTTGGAAATGTGATCATAGGTTATGCTTTGTATAGCCTCAGTCTGGTTATAGATACTGTTGATGGTTCATCTATCAATGGCATTCTACTTCTCTGCTTGAAGGGCTGCTCTGCTCCACATAACTATTTAAATTATAATAATATAAATAAGAATAATATCTAATTTATTCAGAAGTATTTCAACATCTATTTTACATCCATATAATTTCATTTGATAATAATCAAAAACAATTCTATGTAAATTATATATTATTATTTATTTGACCATTATTAGAATTAAGAATAATTATATATATAAGAGATATAATGCATATCACCAGCTGAACTCAATATAAAATATTTGAAATACTCCATAACTATATTATTCCAGCAATACTTCCCCTTTAAATAAATAAAGCTCAGATATTAGCACTACATATTTTTCAGTATAGTGCTAAAATTTGAGCTCTATTTATTTAAAGGACAAGGGTGGCTAGAATATCATCGCAATGATGTGTTTCAAATATATATATATATACTAAGCAATAAAACCAATTAGTCAAGACTATAATAGGTTGATAAATGTAGATGATAACAATCAACCTTTAAGCTATCACCAATCTCAACCTGTAGTCAAGGCAACCTCTTTTAAAAATAATGGTGGTAGTCAAGGCAACCTTCTTTAACAATAATGGTGGTACCACCTTTATCTATGGACTGATATGTTTATAAAGATACTAAAGATTGTTATACAGACATAATCAAAATTATTTCAAATTCACAATTAAACCAGACTAGCCAGAATTTGTTATGCTGTAGTCTTTTACATTTGAGAAGTCTGCTCATTGCAATGAAACCATTGGTTGTATTTTAGAGTTTATTTTCTTTGGGTGATTTGGTTTAGTTGTGAATTTGGGATAATGTGATTATTTTATTGACTAGTTTAGCTTTAGGCTTTTAATGTGTATATATATATATATATATATATATATATAAAGCTAAATATATATATATATAAGCTGAGACTTATTTCCTCATATACTTAGATTTAATTAATGTTTAAAAAAAGATAAGAGCTCTGGTTAGATTTTGTTTTTAATTAAGATTAAGTGGGACATAAAAAAAAACCCTGGTTAAATTTGTAATCAAGATTAGATGGGAGATAACAATTGCATATAAAAGCTCCATGTTTTGATTGTGATAATTATACCTTCTATTCACTAATTGCAAACTGCTGAGAAGAAGATATTCTATATTTTATATTTGCTAATCTTTGTCATCAGATTTATTTTGTATTGGCTAATTGTGGACTGCAGAGATATAGATTTTTATATTTGCTGCTTGACAATGCTAGAGGAAACCATTCATTCATAATACTGAAACTACCTACCTTGATGAACCAGATTAGAAGTATGCCATGCTAAAAACTTTTTTAAGATAGACCCCAGAACTCACAATTGTAACATCATGAATATAACCTAAAAGCCTAGTCTAAAACTGATCCTAAAGATTGCCTTCATAATCTTGAACTGATAAATGAAAATACCTTCATAATAAACTCTAGATAGAGCTAAACTATGCATGCACCACTGAAAGAAATTAGCCAGACAGAACATTATGCCTCAAAGGCAAACAAACATTTTTATATCATAATCCAAGCTTAAATCTCTTTGTTTAAATCTCTTTGCTTATGTCTCAGCTTAATATAAAAAGAAATATGGACCTATAATAAATTATTCATAATCACTTAATATATTATTAATTACTTTATAAACATATTTTTTTATTATATATATTAGAGAATTAGCTTAAGATTTTCTATTTTAAATTTTTTGGTCACATAGTGTATTGTGTGTTTATACTTATATGCAGTTTATTTCTTTATTATTATTATAAATTGATGTTAAAAGTTTTGGCAGATTATAACAGTTTTTTTTAGATCACCTATTCCCTTTTAATTTAAAAATAAATTAGTTCAATGTGTGCTTACATTTCATGCATACCATAAATAGTTTGGCTACCAATTTATTGATTGCATTGTTTTGGTTTTCTTAAACCATAGAGATTGTGCTTTCTATTTCAGTTTATGTAAAACTGTAATTTCTTCTCTTTTCTTGTCAAAGTTAACCTTAAGGGTCATATATTGACTTCTTATGAGTGTTTTCAGGCATATAATATCTCTATTATGATTCAATGTTTGCCAGGTTTTAGAGAAAGATCACTCTGTGCTGTTCGTTGATTTCCATACAAGATCTTTTTTTAAATCTCTAATTAAGGGAAAGTGGAATTTGTTTAAAAAAATCACTGACAGGAAGAAAGTATAATTCTCTTTAAGCTTAGGTAAGAAAACAAAATTATCTGCTGAAGTGTTTACTGCTAGAATATTCACTTGCACTCTCTGACCAATGCAGAATTGGGTCAAATGTTTATATTATTCTTTGACCAATATTTATTTTAAACTAATAATTTTTGAATTTAATAAACTTTACAAATTTAATACTTATTTTACTTGTTGGCTAATGTTTGTTCCTGTACCCAGTCCCTTAATTATCTGAACAATGTTAAAGATCTCTTTCTCTGTCTGGGTCTATCTGGTAGCATTTATCATCAACTTTTTGATCACCATAAATTAAATTTTCTAGATCAACAGTGGCATAGTGGCACCCTCAGTGATCACAAGATGTAAAGAAGTGACTGGTACTATATATAAATATGTAATGTGACAACCATGTAAAGTCATCGTCACAGGTATATATTTATTGCTAAAGGTAGATAAGTCAGCTACTAGAAATTAATAAAGGTAAATGGGTTAGCTACTAGAAATTAAAAAAAAAAGAAGGAAAACAAAAAAGTTGAGATTTAGAAATGTCGAAATTATTTTGATTTTTTTAGTGAGAGAAGAGGAGGGGGGTGCATAAAGAAATGTGTTTCTTTCTCTCTTTAAAAACAATGAGCTAGTTGAATGCTTGAAAGTTATTTCTGTTTATTGTGGGAGAGGGGAAGGGGATGCATAAAGAAATGTGTCTTTTTCTCTCGCATAAAAACTATTGTGATAAGTTAAAATAAATTGTAAACATAAACTTGAAAAAATGAATTATAAACTTTAAGTAAAAATTAAATGAAATATATAATATAAAACAATATGGCCGTACAAATTAGAGGTGTGAAAGTCTGTTGGACTAACTGAATTCCACAGACAAAGAAGAATTTATCTGAAGGAAAAGCTTTATAATTATAGTTCAATAAATTAAAACCTACATTCCAGCCACTAATTAAAGATATATGTTGATAAGAATTCATTGGAAATTAGGAAGAATTAATTAAAAATTTACAGAAAACAATGAACAAAAGAAAGGACAGTAGGACAAGAATTATACTTATCTGTTGATTACAAGTAGAGATTTTGAAGAAGCAGCAGCTAAAAAAAGAAGGAATGAAAGAAGTGCATGGTTAGTGGTGTTAATGGGACATGGGTTCATACTCAGCCCATCTGACCACTGACTCATGATGTATAAAAACTATGCCTGACCTGCTAGAGAGATCGCCGCTTCTGTAACTGAACAATTTAAAATCTACTTAAAGAACCAAGAAGAATTAAGAACTGGAATGAGATAATAACAAAATCAAATTCAAAGAGAAATCAATCCAGCTGACAGTGTGAAGGACATACCATCTCTACAAAAAAAGGGATAATCTCCCATTGGACGGTAACGAGGGTTCGGAAAAACTGCCCATGGAAACAACTACAAAGAAAACCTAGGTAATCAAACCAATGCATGCACTTTCTGTTTTTTTTAATATTTGTAAATAAATAAAGAAGGAAAGAACTAAACAATAAAATCTAATTAGGAAGGAATAATCTTGCCAGACTTAAAACTCTGCCCAATAGAACTTTAGGAGAGCTTAAATACATAACTTTAATATTCAATGTGTTTTACTCTATTTTATCATTGCTATGTAATTTATATAAGTGTGTATTTTTTATTGTTATTATGTATTTTTTTATATATGTATGTGAGTGTTATTAAACATATTTATTCTTAAATTG
Organism: Epiperipatus broadwayi; assembly: GCA_028023455.1. NCBI lineage: Eukaryota > Metazoa > Onychophora > Udeonychophora > Euonychophora > Peripatidae > Epiperipatus > Epiperipatus broadwayi. The sequence goes on along the minus strand of JAQFVV010012519.1, from coordinate 545,845 downwards.
CGTGTACTTGCTTTATTCTCCTATCACCAAGCTACGACAAAGGGGGGGACTGTAATTTATTGATTAACCTTTTAACCGCTAATTATATTATTGGTTGTATGAGGTAAAAATCAAATCTTTTAATTGGCCAACTCACAAACTGAAGACAAAGCCTATTGTTAAAACATATTCGCCTATAATATTAAATTCAACTCAGATACGTTTATAAAAAGTATATTATTAATTTTTCAGGTTATGAAGAGAACGAAAGTTCTTTCAAAAATAAATTGCTATTTATTTATTCTAAAATATTCAATTTCGGCAACATAAAAGCTATAATATAAACAAAAAGATCGACTTTTACGTTATAGAAAAGTAAATATTTCTTTTTACTACAGCTTCAATATTTTTACAAAAATCTTCGATATTTTTCGAAAATAATTTTGTTTTTTTAGTTTATTTTTTAAAAATTATTTTTAATTTGTCAAATTATCCTTTTTTTAATACTTAAATCACATTCGAAATGAAAATCTCAGCGTTTATCTTTATTTTCTTTGATCAGGCGGTTTCTTTGTTTTTTCCAGCCAATCAGAATGTCTTTGTCGGCTGAGAACTGGCTGAGAGCCAATCACCAATAAGCTTCTTTCTTTGTTTAGCTTTAAATGCAGTTTTTTTTTATTTTTTACTTGTAAAAGAATTCGGAAGAGGGCACCATCTTATAGAGCTTTTAAAAACCTATTTAAAAACATATTGAACGAATATTTTCGTATAAAAACTTGCAGAGTTAGAGTGATGTCAGATGTCTATAAGGTGCCTCGTAAGAGGTGGGAAAAGGGTTAAAGGGTAAGGCTGATTTTAAAGCATTCGTGTGCTGCTTGTTTGTGAGAATCTCCCAATTATAAAAATATAAATAGCAAGCGCTGGACATTTGTTAAATTTCTTGGAAATAGTTTGCTTTGTTCAGCAGCCAAGAGTTCTTGATCGGGAAAAATAACACCAAGATAATATGTACGTATTGCCTCAGGGTTCAGTCAAAGATACAGATACGAAGTATATTTGTACCTGTATTTGCTCTCTGCTTGTATTGTAACGGCATTGGTTAACAAATTAATTAATGATTAAAAAAAAGAAAAAATATTAAAACTAAACTAAATAAACAATATCCATTACAGTTGGAAGCCAAGCTGGGATATTTTGGCAATAGCTAAATTGATTAATAAATAAATAAAAGAAAGGAAGAATAAAATGTTGTAAAATAAATAGAATAAAAAATAAATGCAATAAAAAATAAATAAAAAATATTAGAAATAAAAATAATAAAATGTAAAAATAGAACTAATAGAATAAAATAAAATAATCCACCAACAAATAACATTTCCATTACAATATATAGTAACTGAATAAATATATGGGCTATGAAAGAATGATCCTGGATTGACAATGCCTGCAAATTGCAGCATCATTTGCAACAAGATAAAAATGAGAGTATGCTCTCCTTTTAATGTTTCATAGATGTTGGAGTCATTTTTAACTGAATAATTATGATGATCATGGGAAATTAAAAGTTAAATATAATCTAAATGAAAATATAGCTCAATCAAAGTATACTCTGAAGGTGAACACTATTAATAACAGAATAAAATTATGGGTCACACTGTATCCTGAGTCATAGCCTAATTATTGATTATCATTTGTAATATAATGAAAATACAAAGCAAGGAAGAACAATCCTAATTTAATATTACCTGTGAATTGTAATGCCAATTGTGACATGGATATCAATCAACGAATAACAATCTAACTCTTAAGTTAATAAAATAATGATAATAATCTTTGTTGTAACTTCATAGATTTTAATACCATCTAGAACAGATAGAAAACAAATAAAACATTACTTCAAGTTATCCTAAAATATAAGCATTATTTTCAATAAGTTAAAGATAAAGCAATAAAATTAAATATCATTGTCTTATAAATAACAATATATGCCTATTACTTAGATCCGTTATAAAAGAATGAAAATAATGACAAAGAATTACATAGATATACTTTAATATTCCTCATCAATTAACACACAGTTTATAATAATACAAACTTGTTACAATAATCAACATTATTTCTATTTAAATGAATTCATGAATGGATGAAATAGTAATCTTAATATGCTCTACAAGTTTATAATATCAATAATATCTAATAAAATATATATCTCAATAACTGATTTCCAATTTCAACTAAATAATATAAAAGTATTACTAATTCAACCTTGATAATCCACTAATATCATTATATATTTATTAACTAAGTCAATTATAATAAGATTAAATACTTAATAATAATACAAAATCTATTAACATAACATATCTTTCCATTTTCATCAACTTAATCGATTTCAGAATAAAATCATTCTATTAAATAACTTAAGATTTACCATATCCAATTGTAACAATATCTAAAATAAATGATAGATTTCTATTTGATGCTTATTTCAACAATTGACAAATCACATCCAATTACTCTTCCATCATTAAAATTAAATTGTTAAAACTTTAGACTATAACTGTCAAAGCATGTGAAAGATTGTTAGATTTATTATAATCAAATATGAATATTAAAATTTAATATTTAAACTGAATTTATAATCCACATTAACAAACTTTAGACATAATTGAAGCAAATCACTCTAATTTGTAACAGAATAAAATATATTACTATTACCAGCTCTATAACTGAATAAGTTTATGATATTTATGGCTATATATTGATTGAATGTAACATTAATTTTTAATCATTAATAACTTAAAATAAAATACCCAAAGATTTCATTGCAACTATCTTTATTCATCTTCAATAATTATGTTTGTACCTTTATCAATCATCAAATCAATTTATATATAATTTCTATTTTAATATATGTATTACTTGTTACTAAAAAATAATTACAATAAGCTTACAATTACTTATTAAATATTTAAGAATGTCAAATAAGGTAATTTTTTGCTGTGCAAAATCTATACCTGGAAGTTAATAAATATTAAATTCAATATATGTAATTAAACTTTCTTACCCATCTGTGCTTTTGATTTCCAAATTATTTTTATAACTTCTTCTAATGTATTACATGATATAATCAATTAGTGCAATTAACCAATAAATTTGCATTGTAAAATTGAATGATAACCAAGCAAGTTTATTGTTTTAAATTAATTCAAAATTTATTAACAATTGATAGAAAATCAAAATCATATATATATATATATATGACAAATAAACATTTAAAATATATGAATATAAACTGATTATGCTTTAAGCAGTAAGTTTTACATTAACATTCACTTCATATTTAAATAGATTATTACATATCAATCCCCACTTATTGGATACTAAATACAAACACATGTGTTTATGTAACATACAAAAAATGTAGAATGTTTACACTTTCTGAAATATGAGAGAATTCAAAATATATCTTCTTTCTATACTCAATATAAAAATATAATTAATCAATATATATATTGTGCCAGGCACATTTGATGTGGACAAGCACAAGCTAAGGTTAAATGAATAAATGGTCTAAAATATTTAAATAGCCATTAAAGAGGGGGGTTATACAATTTATATAATCAATATTCATTATAAATTGAGAGAGAGAACTGTGGCTATAATATAAACTCACACACACATATGATTAAAGCTGATATTTAAAGGCTTAGAAATATGCATTTGTAAATTTGTTTTTTGTTTATTTTTATTATTTTTTTTAAAGAGAAAGAAACTCCAAAATGTAATTATAATTTTGAAGATTTTTGTTTTGTTTGTTAAAAGAAATGCTCACACATTTATTTACAATTTGTCAGTACATATGTTTTTTTTTGTAAGTGCTTACAATCAATGTAAAAGGGAGAATTTAACATAATATTATTTAAAAATATTTAGAAATAATTTCAAAATCAGAGTTGTAATAGATATTTTTCTCTTCAGTTGCATTTGAGCAAGGGAGGGGGGCCATTGTCTCAAATTTAGAAAAAGCCTAAAGGCATTCTGGTTTCCTGTCCACTCTAAAATAATTTTAACTGGACAAAAGAGTTTAATTAAACTTGCAATAATGCATGGAAAGAGGAATGTTCAAGTTATGTAAAACAATTTTTTGTTAAAACAAAAAAAAACTTCGATTGTGATATTGAAAATAATAAGAAAGTAAAAAGATGTTATCATTTATTGAAATTGTCATCAGAGATATTGAGATCTAAATGGATATAAATAAAACTAATTGGAAATGAAATTTTTGAGATCACTTGGGCGATTACATTGGAATGTTTTATGAATTGGCTAAACCAATTAGTAAAACTAAAACCAATTCAATAAGATTTAATTATTTAATTTTTGTGTTGTGGAAGGGATACCTGAATAGAGATTGTATTGAGGTGGGGTATCTGTTTTGAAGTTGCGAGCAGGCAGTTTAACTTTACTTTTCGAAAAGAGCAGTTTACCTTTGCTTTTTCAAAGAGAGCAGTTCACCTTTGTCTTGCTGTTAAAAAGGCAAATCTTATTGGGAGCCTATTTCTAATTTTGGGAAGCTAATGCTATTCTGAAACATGTGAAGTCATGCAACTTTTTAATCATGCTGGTTCTGATACCTTATAAGCCGGAAGATTTATTCTAATCAAAAGAAAAAGAAATAATACTCATTCCGTCATTCTAAATCAACGGACATTAATCCAGACCATCATTCAAATAATCTAGCAGTTAACCAGTCAGTTGATTCTGATGGAAGCTTAACTACAACACACCATCGAAGCCTGCAGTTAACCTAGGATTCATAAAACAAGAAAGGATGATCTATAGTGTTTAATATCCTGTTTAATATATGTCTCTCCAACTTAAAGATGCCAATCAAGCATTCGCCTGCATACAAAATTATTATGGAGTAGAAGCCCACCTCAGCGCATCCATCCAGCTCCGATCCTGCTGTCCCAACATAATGTAAAAGCCAAGATCACCAAAGTGATGATGACTAATTCTACAAACTTGTACCACCATCAAGTCCAGCCCTAAGTCGATGAACAGATAGACTGCCCGCTCAAAGCCCATAAAAGGATGAAGCCTACAAACTTTGTCGGGTATACTATTATTTTTTTTGTATGTGTGTGTTTATTTTATAACAAGTTAATACCCACTTCATAAATATGTTTATGTAAATATGCAAACCAATACACCTTGTATATAACATTAATTTTTCCTTATTCATTTAATACACGTGTGTGAATTTATAATCTACAGAGCACTATCTCTCCCATATTAATTATTTAATATACTTTTATTATTAAAAAAGAAATTCCTTTATTTAGTTTAACAATTATTTCAACAAGTATTTCCATATGCTTATAATTTGTTTTATAAAAATGATTTATGTATTGTATGATTTTCGTTATATATTTATTAATTTGGGAACTTTGATTTTATATTTATGTTATAAGTGGTAGGGGTTATTGGGTTAATAAAAGATATTATAATTCTAAAGCAACTACTGACATATATTTTATTTTTTATCGCTTACTTTCTCTAACCCCATACTAATTAGTTATGCAAGTTTTCCGATCCCCAATCTTTTAACTGAGTATAAGAATACGCTGAGCTAGCGAATGGGATACCTTCTTACTGGGTCGTAAATCTTTATTTTCACGAGGATACTTATTTATTATTTTGTATGAATAATTATTTATTGGCACATATGCCCTAATGTTATTTGAACTTGCATATCCTTTCAGGAGGAGAGTTAAATTTCCTTCTGAGAGTGGCGCGAGGGGTTGGTTTAGAGTCATCCCCCAAAAGTATGTAAGAATAAATCTTTCTATAAGTATCTTCTGTGTCCGTAGCACTATTACGGTAAAGACTTTGAATTTCTTCTTACTCTGGCATGTCGCCATATTTCTTGTCATGTTCGATTTATGTGCATGCTCATATTAATGGAGTAAATGTGAACCAGTAATATATATATATATATATATATATTGAACCAGCTGCCTTCTTTCTTTTTAAATAAAAATGAGAAAAATCTATTCTTTTATATTTATTTATTTCTATCCCTTTCATTTAGTCTCTATCACTATCTTTGAAGGCTTCTGGTGTTTCGTGTAAAGATAATATCACCGATAGCAAGCTACCAATAATACCAACTCTCTGCTACTAAATTATAACACTGGCCATCCAAGCACTTTATTTATTTTAAGGAAAACACCTTGAGGTGGCAGTTAATTACAATGCAGTTATTAACATGCTTGCTTGACCAGCCATAAATCTAGTACCCAATTTTCCCAGCTAGTTCATCAGATTCCAAATACTCTCAACTCTCCACTTACACTATAAACCTCTATTCCTCAATATCAAATATTTAGTTGATAGATTACTTATGCATGCATTATTTACATCTGTTGCATAACTCCCTCCCTCGCTTTTAACACTACCTCAGTTATATTATCCTAAGTAATGGTAATTAAAATGTCACTATGTCCAGCTTTCTTTCTCTGTAAATTTCCATCATTACCTTATAAAGTAACACATACATACATTCTATTAAGATATATATTTTAATATGCTCTCAAGCTATACACATGTACATTTAAATAACAAAAAATAAAATAAACACATATTTAATCATAGAATACATGCACATAAATGATTAAGATATTTGATTTTAAATATTATTATCAAAGTTAGTGTAAATAATTATACCCTTGAGATCAATAATTCAAAGTTCTAGTTCTTTAGGTGTTTAAAATTTGATTTTGCAACAGCTACAAGTTAAGATTTGAAGATAATGAAATTAATAACTTAGAATTCAAATACTCTCTAGATGTGAATAAGACAATGTGACATTCTGCTGCTTATTAGTATTCCAACCAGTTGGTATTAATTTCTCATAGGCTTTTATTGATATGCATATAAACTATTCATGGATTCAGGCGTAGATACTGTGATGATTCCCATATTTCAGATGAGCATGATTTTGTGAACTAACTGCTGGTGTTACTGCAGCAAAGCTACAAGTCTGTCACACAATCTGATATATTCGGAAATATATTCTTTCTGCTGGTTGCTACTATTTAATAAAGAGTTTTTTGCAGAAAGGATATTGATAGGATGTCTGTTGAATAGTGGTAATACTATGCCTAATAATATTAATTTAATTTATAAAAATGCAGATTTCCGCCTTTTATATCCAGAATCTCTTATCTTAGAATTGATAGAAAATACTGCTTTAATTCTATTGGGTTTCTATTTCTTTTCTCTGAAAGTTCAAGCTTCATTAGATTCTTCCCATTGGCTTATACTTTAATTAAATTGTAGTACATAGTCCCTTTCTTTGTTAATTAGTAATAGCCATTGCAATTATGTATCTTTTTTGTTTTGGTTTTGAGTTTTACATTCTTGAATTTATCTTAGATTTCTTTTTTATCAGTTCTTTAATTTAAATTACACCAGCTTTAATTTTTAATATTTTATTTGTATTTTTTTTTTTTAATTTTATTTATAGATGCACATACATTCGATTACTTTAACATTATAAGACAAATGAGAAAAATCTTACGTAGGACTTAATGATTTAAAATAATTCCCTCTGTTTATCTTTTTTTTTTGTTATACCTTAATTTTAAAAATATGTTAATAACCTTTTTATTAAACAGAGCAAAACTCTCCATACAGTATTGCCACCTGTGCCAAACAGATTAATCAATGGATGCCAGAAGGCTTGTGCATAAAATCCCTATCTAATGCCTACTCATCCAATATCCCCAGACTAGTTTCTGGCTTGTGGCCTTTGTCAGTGAGGAGCTTTGGATCTGAGAGCACTGCATCTAGATCTTAGGATGTAATGCAACCCTCTAGCAACCACCTTTTATCTCTACTTAACTACAAAACTATGAGAATGAAATTGAAAACACAAAAAATATTTTCAATCTAAGCTCAATAGCTTATATAGTCATATGGGTCTGAACTCAGTTCAGCATCCATACATTTTGGTGTCTTTGGCTCTTTTACAACCATAGCCACCACTATCCTATTAGGCAGGATTGGTGTTAAACCATTAAGCATCACATGATCACATTTCCTATACTAGCACATTAATTGTTGATAAACAGAGCAAAACTAATGGTTTAACACCAATCCTGCCTAATAGGATAGTGGTGGCTATGGTTGTAAAGAGCCAAAGACACCAAAATGCATGGGTGCTGAACTCCCCCCATACACCCACACTTATAGATTGAAAAAATTTTTTTTTTTTTAATTTCCCTCTCCATTTTTTTGGTTTAAAGAAGAAAAAAAAGGGGGTTGGAAGGGGGTTGCATTAGATCCTAAGATCTAGAGCAGTGCTCTCAGATCCAAAGCTCCTCACTGACGAAGGCCACAAGCCAGAAACTAGTCTGGGGATATTGGATGAGTAGGCATTAGATAGGGATTTTATGCACAAGCCTTCCAGCATCCATTGATTACTCTGTTTGGCACAGGTGGCAATACTGTATGGAGAGTTTTGCTCTGTTTATCAACAATTAATGCGCTACTATAGGAAATGTGATCATGTGATGCTTAATGGTTTAACCTTTTTATTACTCAACCAAATTCCTTCCCCTTCCATTTAATCATTTATTATTTTTTTCAAACTTTCATTTTTCGTTTTTTTTTTAAATTATTTTTATTTTTGTTTAAAAAATTTTTTTCTTTAAATAAAATTTACTCTTAATAAACACTATAAATATAATGTAGTGACTTACATCGGTATATCTTCTCCATACCCCCCTTGAGAGTAGAATTTCATTCTGAGCATTTTGTCTCTTAATACAAAAAAATTAATAAAAAAAAATTTTTTTTTTATTTTACCTAAATTTTGATGTGTAATTATGATTGGGTTTATTGGCTAAATCTTATCTCTGCTCTTTTACTAATTGCAATTATCAAGCATTGAACATTCCTCTTTTTTCTATCCCCTGAGTGATTGCAAATGCATTGTTTCCATATTCTCATATGATTTTGTATGGCACATCATATATTGGCTGAAACTTTTTGTATATCCCTTTCTTGTGATGGCTCACTGGATTTACCTTCACCATCACTTCATTCCTCAACTTAAACATATCTTTGACTCTCCCTTACCTCCTTGGTCATATATTGCCCATCCTTCTGAGCCTACTGTGTGCTTTGTCAGCATCCCTTTTTTTGTCAATACATTGTGTTTCTACTGGCAAAGTGGTTTTAAATAATTTTCGAATATCTTTCCCATAGTGCAGACAGATGGGCTCAAACCCTGTTGATTTGTTCCTTGACCAATTTATCATGCTGGTGACTCTTGTTGCCTGATTCATCCATTTTTGATTATCACTCTGTATGTACACACAAAACATGTATTCCAACTCTCTCATAATAAGTTCGCAGGAATTGGATTGTTAATTGCGAATCAAAGGGAAAATATGTCTTATTCTGTGGTGCTCCACCACCTTTTTCATTCTTCAGATAAAAAGGGTATTCTGTGGTCCAATATTATTTGCTTTGGGATTCCTTCATCTCAAAAATGTTGGTGTTCTAGTACTTGTATAGTTTGTCTGGTATTAGCCTGAGCCACCGATAGACATCCATGAATTTTGAAAAGACATCATAGGCCACAATGAGGTATTTCTTTCTGTTAAACCAGGGTAGTGGTCCATAAAAGTCTATTGTCAACAAACTTTTGGGCTGATATGCATATATGGGTCTCACTATCTCCATGCTTGATGTGTTAGGGAGTTTGGTCTTTGTGCAAATGGTACATCCCTCAATGATGTTTAATATACTCTTATAGATCCCTGGCCAATAAAATCAATGGCCTATCCACCCTTACATTTTACTTGCCTCATAATGTCCATATCTTTTATGTATGCACTTAATCGCCTGTTCCCATATGGCCACCAGAAGAACAATTCACATAGGTTCATCCTTTTTCATCTTGCACTGCAAAAGTCCATCTTTTAAGCAATATTGTTTCCTCTCTTTTCATAATGAACTGTTTATAGGTCTACTTATATGTTAATGGCATAAATAACCTATTATTTGTTTACAATCTGCATGCTCTTCTTGCAGCTCTTTTAGTCTTTGTAAACTATGTTTTATATCTTCACCTCTATGCACTTCAGCTGCAGTTACATACACATTGTTGCAATTTAGATGTTGTTGCATATGTGCTCTTGGGTAGTAGCTTAGAGCATTGGCCACCATATTGTCTTTGGCCTGGCAGTACATTACACTATAATTAAACTCCTGCAGGAATAGACTTCATCAGATCAGCCTACTATTTGTGACAAAGCTGTGATTGAGAAACTCAAGGCTCCTGTAGTCAATGATCACTATCACTTATGGTCCTATTTAGTGCTGTCAAAACTTCTTAAATGCCCACATGATTGCTAGAGCCTCTCTCTCGGCTACTGTGTAATTCCTTTCCAGTCCACTCAACAAGCGACTCATAAAGAAAAGCACCCCATGCCAATCATCATTCTGTAAGTGGGACAGTGTGGCCCCCAATTTGATTCTGCTGCTATTTGTCTACACAACAAATGGTTTACCAAAATATGGGTACGACAGCGTGACTTCCTTTAGAAATTCTTTTTTTATGTTTATAAAGCTATGCTCAAATTGATCCTCTTGTGTTTATCTTTTTTCTTTCTTCAGCAGTTGTAACAGAGGTTCTATGTCTGAGGAAAAGTTTTAATAAAACCTATTGAAAAAATTGCACAATCCAAAGAAATATTTAATGTGTTTTTTATTCATTGGCCTCAGAAAATCTTGTATAGCTTGGATCTTTTCTGGATTTGGAGATATTCCTTGCTCACTAATAACGTACCCTAAAAATTTTCCCTATGTAGCCATTAAATGACTTTTTTCCAGATTTATTTTAATTCCCTTTTTTTTTTTTACATTCACAAAACAACTGCTTCAAATGCTTGAAGCATTCTTCCATGGTTTCTGAGGCTAAAATTATATCATCTACATACATCATAATCAAGCCCTTGATCTCCTCTGACAGTACATGGTTAAAGCACTATATAAGTCCTGCCCCATTGTTTTTTAAACTAAATGGGATCCAGTTGAAACTATACACCCATCCGTTATATCTGAAAGCTGTGTCTTTTTGGTTCTCGGGGAGTAGCCTGACTTCCAGCAGCTGGCTGTTAAATCAAAAGTTGAAAATATCTTATTTTTGTGAAATGTCATTAGTAACTCATTCATGAGTGGTAGAGCATTGGTGTCTAACACTGTTATTTTGTTCAATTGCCATGCATTTAGGCATAACGGAATAAACCCATCTTTTTTTTACTGTCACTATCGGGTTATTATATGGAAATGAGCACTTAAAGATGATTTCCCATTTGGGCATATTCTCTAGTTGTTCCTCCAATGCACTTCTATATTCATGTGGTAAGAGATATGCTTGAACTTGATATGGTTGATCTTTTATGAGCCTAATCCTGTACTTGTATTCTTTGACAACTCCAGGGATTTCTGAAAACATGTTCTCATATGTGTCCAACAACTCCTTCAACCATTCCTTTTGCTCCTTACTCCCAAATCCATCTTTCCTTATCTTTTTCTCTATTTCTATCCCTGCACTTTCTGCATCATGCTCTGCATTATAATCATTTGCTTTGCATACCTTGAATGAGTTTTCTGCCTTGTTTACCCTCACCTGTCAATGTTCATAATCCAACACACAACCTGCCTTGCACATAAAATCCAATCCTAGGAGAGTGTCAAGTATGAATACCTCTAGGATTAATATAAATAGCTGTATTTTTTACTGCCATACACATACTCACCCAAGCTTGTTTCAATGCCAGCTTGGCTCTGTATTCATTTGCCAACATTACATATACATTTTTTAGTGGTAAGGTTTTAATTTTCAAATTACCCTGACTTATCTTATTAAAGGTTTTCTATGACATCACTGATACTTGGCTCCCTGAGTCAAGCAGTGCATTAACCATTATTCCTTCAATCCTTATCTCTATTTTAGGACAGAACTGAAGTGCCATTCTTAGCTTCTCCCTTTCCTTGTTCTGTACTAAAGTTTGCTACTTGCATGCAAGTATCCTCAGCATTTTCCTCCTTCTAGCTTTCCTCATGCTCTCTATCACTGTCTAGCATCTTGAGTACCTTTGCAGTTTGTTCTACTGTATCTTTTCCCATTACTATCTGTTGAATGTTTTTGGGAAACCCTGCCTTACTATGTACTGTTGTTCAGATAACTTGTACACTGTAACTGTTCTTAATTTTGTCACCTGTCTGTAAAAAAACATAATCAGAAACTCCCCTGGTCACCATTTATTTTGTGCTACCTGATGCTTAACATTCTCCTGAAGTCCCTCCTCCAATAGTTCATAAGCAGCACTTGTTTGTTTTTCTCGAAGTTTGTTGGTTCTATTCCATTGATTCCCACCAAATTTGAGCATCATCCTGTATGTAACTACTAGTTATGCTAACCTTGACCAATTTGTTAAATTCATTGCATGAGAAAAACTATTCCAAGCTCTCTAAGTGCCTATTTGGTATTTCCCCTCTGTTTCCCATAAAAGTTTTTATTTTTATAACCCGGCTCGCCATTTCCATTTTAGAACTGAATAATCTACCTATTCTTATTTAAACAAAAAATTATTATTTTTTAATTTTAAATGAACATACAGCCAACTCCAACCCTCTTAGCTCTATTGTTTGTTCTGCCTCTCTATTGTAATTCACCAAGAGGGTCCTTTTTTGATAATTATGCCTCCACATTTGCAATGTCATATGAAAATCTCAGCCCTCTATTGGCTGTGCCAATTTGGCAAGTTCTGTTGCACTAAATACTAGTGAACTCTTTTAACCTAAAGTAATTGCTCTATCACTATTTTTTCCATTAACTGTCACCTGTGTCAGTTACAGCCCACATTGCTTCCACCATTTGAACCATCCACCTTCTTTCTTTTTAAACAAAAATGAGGAAAATCTATTCTTTTAGATTTATTTATTCCTATCTCTTTCATTTTGACTCTATCATTATCTTCGGTCCTTCAGATAGAGATAATAATATCACTGATAGCAAGCTACTAATAATACCAACTATCTGCTACTAAATTACAACACTGGCCATCCAAGCACTTTATTTTTAAGGAAAAAAACCTTTAGGCACCAGTTAATTACAATGCAATTAACATGCTTGCTCGACCAGTCATGAATCTAACACCTGATTTACCCAGCTAGCTCATCAGATTCCAAATACTCCAAACTCTCTGCTCACACTATATCATGAATATTTTGCTGATAGATTACTTATGCATAATTTACATCTGCCGCATAACTCCCTCCCTAACTTAGAAATAATTGATTGGAGTTTTTGAATTTAATAAGTTGTGCTAAGTGATTAATTATTATTATATTTAAAAGTTATTATTTTTTGAAATAAATATGTATATATGATGTTTGGTGCATGTATGGAAAAGAAGACTAGAAATTAATGAAAGCATTAATTAATTTTAAAAATAATACTTTATAACAGTATTGAATAATAATGATGCTTATAGTAATATTAAAAAGAACTCTCAAGCAAAATAAAGTTAATGAGTGCTTACTATTCTAAATTAAAAAAGTGTATTTTAAGATAAAATATATTTTATTAAGTTAAATAGTATTTTTAAGATAATTATGTAATAAGTCTAGACATCACATGAGTTAGAAGTTTTTTTAATTAGAAGGATTAAAGTTGAATTAATTAAAAGGTCAGATTAACACAATGTTCCATCTCTAATACTTTAAATTTGATTGGATAATGTCATGTCATGCGAGAAGAATGCAGCAAAATGCACACTTGCAAAAATGTATAAAAGGAGAACTTTTAAAAATAAAATTGCTGTTGAAATTATTTTAAAAAGGAGAAAACAAAGAAGAAAAAGAAAGAAAAGAATGAAATAGTTTTAATAACAAAGTTAATTAGTTTTCACTTTTATTTTTTATCTTTATTAATGTCAAGTTAAAATAATTTCAGTGTTAGGTTGAAAAGCTGAAGTTATCCTACAGAGCATGTCTAACTATGCATCAAATAATTACGGCTAAAGAAAATTCTGAATTTGTGCTATCTTCAAATAGTACAAACTTGGTACTGTTTCAAATAAATTATAAAGATGTTGGGATGAAAAGCTATCAAAAATCGATAAAGTATAGACAAATGACTATACATTTTTACCTTATCATAAACATTGTTAGTTAATTCAAACTTTTTAATTATTACTTAGTAATTCTAAAATTTATCATATATATATATATATATTGGAACTGATACTATTTCTAACAAGCAATGAATTTATTTATTATAATTTCTATAATGTTATCTTTAAAACAAATAAGTTATAATGAATATCATTAGTAAAAAATTCACAGATTTTTTCATTATGAATAAAAATTTTAAAGCTGTATATTTCTTTTATTTTAAACTGAAAGGAAAATGAAAAATGGATTATTTTTAAGTTTCAACTAGTTTTAAAAATAAGAAAAAATGTGATATCTTCAAAATACTTTTATAAATGTAATGGAGAATAAAGTTATTAAAAGCTATTCTTTCAAAACCTTGAAAAAGACTTTATTGATATTTTTTATAAGCTTTTCAATCAATGCCAGTAAAATACTATTTTATTATGACTATTATAAATGATTAAGTATCCAGAATTAGTACAATTGGTGATTTCTGGTTTATTTTACACTCAGATCAAGAAAAGGACAATTTAAAATCCTTGCTATGCCCAAAAGCTAATAAATAATATTCAAATTTATGATGAAACCATTTTGCTATTCATTAATTGTTAAGATCTGCTCCAGATTTTGTTTCAAAATATTTCTAACTATAAGATCTCAATATTAATTCTTTGTATTTCAGAAGATTTCATGAACATTAGTGTTTAATAGAAATTGTGGACTTAATTAATAAAGAGTTCAACAGCTTCACACTCTCAAATCAAAATGCTTTAGATTCGCCTATATAATTAGAAAGTAGGTTGAAGATAAGAATGGTCATTCTTATCTTTATAAAGTCATAATATTGTGTTGAAGATTGCTGAGGTCCCTCTAGTGGCAAATTTAATGCTCAAGGTGCATAGTATTAAGGTTATAGTCTTAAATATATATGTATTTAATGAATTGTGTTGTAACCATGGATAATATTTAAGGAATTCTTAATTTGAACTATGATATATGTATGTATTTCTTTTTGGTCACCATAGTAAGATTTATGGTATTTCAGATAAGTAAACAACAAAATGGTCTCTTTGTTAAAAAGAGATTAATTCTCATTATGGGAAGAACTTTAATCCTTTCATTAGCAGGTAAAATAATGATAGCAGGTGTAAATGTGTTTTATATGTACAGAAAATGTATTCTTTGTAGTAAATAATTGTAATTTTATATTTTATATTTATATTATTAATATATTTTATATGATATTATGGAAATATTTATAATAGTATTTGCTACCAAAGTATTTGATAAAAACAAAATAGGTGTTTGTTTTTGTTAAATGAAATATATCCAAGCAAATATTTTATTTTAATAATTATTAAGAGTTCTCTAGATTGATATTTGATGTGACATAATGAATTATTGTATTGGAATAAAATAGCCTTTATTTTTGGTATTGTGAACATTTAGAGTGTCTGAAAAAGTGCATGAAATTTTAAATAGTGTATAAAATTATAATATGTAGTTTTGTTATGCCATCATATCTTATGAGTTCATGTAGATTAATGAATTTGATATTTTATTATAATGAAAGTGTGTGTGCTATAACTATTTCGAGATTATTATTATTGCTATTATTACATTTATGCCATGCTTATTTAGTTATTGGCATGCTGCTTGAAATCAGCTGTTAATTCAACAATTAGTGTTGATATTTTTTTCTCTTGTTATTGCATATGTTCAGTTCCTCCATGAGAGAAAGACTGTGACTTATTAATCTTTTGGCACTGCCTCTACTTAGATTATCATCATCATCAACCATTATCAATCCACTGCAGGATGAAGGTCTCTCCAAGTTTAATCCATCTTCTCTGATCTTTAGCTTCTCTTCTCCACATCATGCTGCACACTTTCTTATTTCATCCATCCATCTCACATGTGGTCACTTTCTGGGTCTTTTACAATCTCTTGGAATCCAGTTTAAAATTTCAATTGTCCATATATTATCATCTCTTCTAGCAATATGTCCATCCCAACTCTATAGATATTAGTACTTATTTGTATATTATTTATTATCCACCTTGCCTATATTACAACGTTTAAATGTGTTATTGAGTATTTAGGGCATATTCAAGGCATATTTGTTTTAATTCACTAGCTATTGCGATTTAATGTTAAAACAGTTATTGAATTGTAATGTGTATTTTATATCTATTTCCTCATCTCTCATAGATACTAATAGTATCGTAGTGGCATACTTTTAATTTATATGATATGCTATTTGTATAATGTAAGAAGAAATGCTTTCTCACTCTGATTTTGAGATGTAGTTGATATCATTAGGAAGTTAATATCAGGCTAGTGGACTAATGAAGGCTTCTATAGTTTTTGTTTTGTCTTTAGTAAAAGATAATTGAAAAAGTGTATTAGATAATAAGGATAAGAACTTAATAAATAATGCAAAGATTATTATTATAAGTTTGTAGCAATACTTAAAAAAAATATTTATTGCAAAATAGTACAAATACTTTGATATTTTAATTATTAAATTAAAATTATTATGGTCAAGCGTTGTTAGCCGAGAGGTCAGCGCAGTTGCCTTGCAAGCAAGCAGTTGGTTGCAGACGGTTGTTGCGGGTTTGCCTCCCGGCCGATGCTATGACATATGGAAAAAAAAATATTATTATTTATATGTATTATACTAAATTTCATATTTTATTAATATTGTAAATAAATATTTTTGTTATTATTAAAACACGTTTCTGTTTCTTGCCATTACTATTTTATTCATTAACCATAAAATCTCTTAAAAATAAAGTTTTATTATTCATTGTTTTGAAAAGAGTACATTTCAATGGTCACCTATTTGTATTTACTTGATTTACTTATCCATTTCACCTCCATTGTAATAAGACATATGCTTTGTTAATTCCTATTTATTTAAAGTGTGTTTTTGTAATGCTTTGGGTAGCATAAAATGCGCCCTTTCTACCTGCCGCATTTCATATTATGCGATTATTATAAATTAGTTTATTATAAGATTATAAACTTAGATATACTTATGTGCTGGATAAAAAAATATTTATACATGAAGAAAATTGAAAATGCTTTAAAGAATATATTGTATGATAATTAGTGGTCACTAAATATTGATACACTCAGTTTTATGGATTTGCTTTTCATATTTGATTGAAGCATAAGAATATCAAGAATAAAGTTATAAAGATGATATAAAATGTTTCATTTATAACTTAAATAAATATTGCATATGAGAACTTTGAAATACCTAGTATAATTAAGATATCTAAGCTTATAATGTAAACCCTGAGAGGAGACATTTCAAACCCAATAATTGTAACCTAATAAGAGTATTATATTAAAATAATAATTATTATTGTTGTTGTTATTAATTACATTCATTATCTGAGATTTACACTATAAAAGAACCTGAGATTTGAGAGTTTTTGAAATAAAGTGTGTTGTATAGATTTATCTGCAGCCAATTTTATGCTGTTCTCTCTACCCTGGACTATTGTTGGGTTACAATATATATATATATATATTATATAAAGAGCTTGCAAATAAGCTCTTAACAAGCTTTGCAGAATATCTCTAACCTCAGACGGTTTTCTGCTACTGGCTTCCCCAGTGAGGTGCTAGGATATTTAAGCATTAGATTAAAAATACCAGGACAAGCCCAGCACTTTAACTAATTGATAACTATTAAGTAGAAAATCTGAAATTTTCAGACATCCATATGTCTTTCAATTCAGTTATCTAACTTGAACAGCCAGATGGGACTGAACTAAGTTCAGATACACAATATATTAATAGCTTTAGCAATATAAATTAGGTCATGTGACATCTGACTTGATTTCTTTGTAATTTTATTTTTTGCAATTAAGATTTTGGCAATTTCATATTGCTAAAGCTATTAATATCTGGCATAACTGAACTTAGTTCAGTCCCATATGGCTATTTAAGTAAGATAGCTGGATTGGAGGATATATGGATGTCTGAAAATTTCAGATTTTTTACTTAATAGTTATCCATTAGATAAAGTGCTAGGCTTGTCTTGGTATTTTTAATCTAGTGCTTGAATATCCTACCACGTCAATGAGGAAGCCAGTAGCAGAAACCAGTCTGGAGTTAGAGATATTCCGCAAAGCTTGTTAAGAGCTTATTTGTGAGCTCTTTATATAACATTTGTAATACAAGCTTATTTAAATTAGGTCATGTGACATCTGATTTGATTTCTTTGTAAGGTCATGTGACATCTGACTTGATTTCTTTGTAATATATATATATATATTGAGATAGTATTGTCTTAATGTATAAGATCTTAGCACAATAGTTAGTTAAATGTGTAATAATTATAGAAATAATAAACCTCAACAAAAGTTCAAGGAATTTAATAGAAAAGAAATTAATAAAGAAAGAGAGGTATATAAATTATTTAACCATCTTAATAGATAGTTAATTGACAATATCTAAGATTAAGCACTTTCTAAAGGTAAATAATTAATTGTAAATGATAAATAAATGAGAACTTGGAAAAGTTTGTTTATCGAATAAATATAATATTTTAAAAGAATTTGACAGAATAAGTTCATTTTCACAAAGAAATATAAAATTTTGATATATGTCTAAATTCAAATGTAAATAAATATGACACGTTATGTGTGTGAGGATGCATGTATTCACCGCTACCAATATTGTTAAATTAGTTTTAAATAAAATTAGCTGATAAATAATATTCATAAGTTTTATTTGATCAAACTTTTTATCAAATAAAATGTATCGTAATGTTACATGATATCTGGTTAAACAGATATAAAAATAATTACAGAATGGTAATAAAACAATTCACCATTAATGAACAGCAATTTTTAATAGTTAAAAGAAATTAAAAATGAAGAGAATCAATTAAAAATCTTTAATAAAATTTGTCTCTTATTAACCGATTATTTTATACGAAACAAATAAGTAGAAGTATAATATACAAATGCTAAAATTCATTGAAGTTTTTTTTTTCCTATGTTTCCAGAAAAGTTTGTAAAAATTCCCATCACCAAAAATATTATCCGAAACAGAATCAACCAGGCAAATTATTTAAAATGTTTCATTTTATGATTTTACTTTACAATGTTAAGATGGCCTGTCTTCATAACATTAAAAATCACAATGTTTTACAAACTTTGTCATATCTGTCATGTATTAAAAAAACCTTCACTCCATTTTATTATTTACAACAGTATATAGGTTTATTCAAATAAGGAAATATTCCAAGTACATGCTACTTTTAAATGGAGTACACTACAAACTATATATATATAAAGTCTTAAACAAGGCAAAACTCTTCATACAGTAGTAATCAATGGATGCTCTGGTTGGCACAGGATAGCACTACTGTATGGAGAGTTTTGCCTTGTTTAATAACAATTATGTGCTAGTATGAGATAGTGATCATGCGATGCTTAATGGTTAAAAAAGTCTTTTTATTTGCTGTGCGACATGTCTTCACACATTGACAGATTTACCTGTTCATTGCCTCGATCCTCTCATTACTCCAATGATCTGTTTTTCTGTATTTCAACCATTCAATGTGTCCTCATTATTTCTCCATGGCCCAGTCTGTTATCAATTTTTCTATCCGTAATTTTTTGTCTTCCATAATCCGTTTTACATATTTTCATTCCGCCATTTTAACAAATGACTTATATATGTCCGTAATTTCACTACTGAAATATTTGTTTTTCTTGTACCAATCATTTCAATATCAATAACTTGAAACAAAGTATTTCATTATAAGTGTAAATGGAAAAACATTTCCCAAAAAATAAATTCACACAAACTACAACAATATACACACTTGTCTGAATTTTGCAAAAGGTAAAACCTTGTGAATATTTGGAACTTTATTTCAAAAACTTTTATTTAAATATATTAAAATCAAATATCATATAAATAATTCAAATTTTAAACTATATATTAATTTTAAAGAAAATTACATTTTCAAATATCTCTTTGAAAAGAGTATTTAAATGTATTTATATCAAAAGACATTTTAAATTATTCCAATAATTTAATATAAGAAAGCAAAAAGTTGTCATTAGCTTACCTTGGCTTGAAAATTTTGACACTTCAGAAAACAAAAAAAATTGTTGATAATTGAGAATGAATGGAAGAAAATAAAAATTACGAACTCATCACACCCCTCTCCCATTAAAACATGCAAAACTTTCCATACAGTAGTGCCACTCAGTGCCAACCAGGGTAATTAATGGATGCCAGAAGGCTTGTACATAAAATCCCTATCTAGTGCCTACTCATCCAATATTCCCAGACTAGATACCAAAATGTATGGGTACTAAACTTGGTTCAGATCCGTATGACTATATAAGCTATTGAGCTTAGATTGTAAATATTGTGTTTTCAATTTTATTCTCATAGTTTTGTAGTTAAGTAGAAATAAAAGGTTGCTGCTGGAGGGTTGTATTAGATGCTAAAATCTAGGTGCAGTGCTCTCAGATACAAAGCTCCTCACTGATGAAGGCCATGAGCCAGAAACTAGTCTGGGGATATTGGATGAGTAGGCACTAGATAGGGATTTTATGCACAAGCTTTCTGGCATCGATTACTCTGGTTGGCACTGAGTGGCACTACTGTATAGAGAGTTTTGCCTGTTTTAATAACAGTAATGTGCTAGTATAAGAAATAGTGATCATGTGATGTTTAGTGGTTTAACCCCTCTCCCATGTTAATAAAGGTTTGAAATATAATTGCAAGGATATTTATAACCTTTATGAAGACTATACCTCCTTCCAAAAATATAAGTATCTTCTTTTTACATGGAAAAATTATAACTCTCTAATCAGAAAGCTGTAAAACACCTGCTTTTTTTTTCATATGTCATAGCATCATCCAGGACGTGAATCCACAATCGTCTGCAAACAATTACTTGCAAGGCAGCTGTGATGACCTCTGGCTAACAACGCTTGATAACACCTGCTTTTAAAAATGAAATGTTCACTGTTTTCCAGAATTGCATTATATTTTCTCCATCCTAGATAAATACTTTTCATATAATAAAGATATATATGAGAGATAGTGACTTGGGCCAACTGATGAGTGCTGGTTCAGCACGAAATGTATCTTGGGGGTCATTTGTCTTTTATTATATCTTTGTTTAAGTGAATTTAAAAAGAATGGGGAAGTATGGAGGTGTTTATTATATCCATAAGATATTACACACAGATAAGAGAAAGGTTAATAACTCCGTGTGTGTAAAATAAATAAAAAATCACATATGTTAATCTTTAACTGAGGTTTAAAGTGTATATCTGTGCTAGAGATAATCTCTAGTTTTGATAATGATTATTAATAAACATTATTGTATTTATCGGAAATGGATGGCGTCAAAATTGTGAGTGGAGGAATTTTTTTTCCCCCCATATGTCATGGCATCGGCCGGGAGGCGAACCCGCAACTGCTTGCTTGCAAGGCAGCTGCGCTATCCTCTCGGCTAACAATATGACACATTTAAAGTATGCTTTATATTCTTATTACAAATAAATCAAATGATGTATGGAATCTGTTTATTTTTACAAAAATAAAATATTTATCTAAAAAAAAGAAAAGGAATAAGAAGAAAATTAAATTTTACAGTAAATGAAACTTTATAATTCAAAGATTATTTTGAATTACGTTTCATTGTTTGTTTGTTTGTTTTATAATTGTAAATTATTATAAGATTGTTATAAATATGTTAATTATATATTATGGAAAATTATAAACCAAATACATTCATTTTATGTTTGGGAATCAATTATTTGTGTTATAAAGTATTAGTATTGAGATGAAATGATTTTAGTAATTTGACTTCAAGTAAAAACTTTTCCCCATTTAAAGAATTTTCAAAAAATGAATGACAGAAGTAGTTGTTTAAAAGTATAAACTAAGAACAAAATGGCATTTAATGCTGTTATAAATATTTGTGTTTTATATTTTTTGTATTAAGGTTAAAGCTCAGTTTATTATTTAAGCAAAAATAGAAATAAGTTCATAATGTCATACAATTGCTTGACAGATTTCAATGCATACTGTATGAATATTTAAGATTTAAATAATAATAAAAATAATGATGATGATGATGATAATAATAATTGCTACAATGATTATAAAGGCATTATTTTCAGCCAATTATAATTTATTGGTGTAGGTTATTGATTTCTTTTAACTTGTCTTTTTCTAAAAATAAATATTTTCAAATAAAATCTGAATCTAATGGCATTATTTTTATCAAAAAGTAAATGTGCAAATATTTCACAAAAAGCAATCATAAATATAATTAAATTATAAAAAGTATACATTTTCAAAGTCTAAACAGAAACAGGAGCATTCTCAGGTCTGAGAGCATTATCGGGGTTTTCTGTACAAAATTGACTGACATCTTGATATATTTTTAAAATTAATAAATCAATATTATTCTCAGTTTTTGCCATCAAATGAACACAAAATTGGCAAACAAACACTAAAGATGGAAACAAGAGTGTTAATTTAAGGCACAAACACTCCATACATATAGTCTGTAGAAGTGTTGGCTGAAATAGTGAAAGCAAAAATTTTGTTTATATTACTAACTAAATTTATTTTTTAGTTGGATTTTTTTTTAAAGTAAGTTCTAAAACTGCTGAGTTTTTATTCTTTTATTTTGTTTTAATGTGGAGAAAATTACTTATGGTGTTATTTCTTTAGTAATGTTTATTTTATCTTTCAAAAACAACCTTTATTCGTATCTCAGAGACAAATGCCAAGAGGTGTTAACATGTCATGTTACTGATTTTGTTTGAAGTACATTTTAAATCTAGTTTTTATGATTAATATATACAAGTATATAAATTATTGATTTTTTATAAATGATAGTCTTTACAAATTTAGGTCAACGTTGTGCCTAGCAATTGATTGTGGATAAAATTAAGTAAAAGATTTTTACTGATTTTTGGCAGTTCTTTTCCCTAAACACATGGATCATAACATGAGAAATTTATAAATTCAAGAAAATTATGATTATCTTTTAGTTATGATATTTTTTTATAAATTATTATCCTTCTTTAAATTTTAATACTTTAAATGCAGTATCATGAATCAGCTATGCAGAAAAGAGGGACGGATAAGTCTGATTATTGCCATTAGAACATTTAACAGACTTTGTTATTAACATTTAGCAAATAAAATATTCAATATCACACACTTAAAAAAATTTTAATAATTTTTTTTTGTAACTTCAATAGTTTTGAAGTAAATTTGTCATGTCAAAAAGTCTAATGTTGTTGCTCTTTAGTCCTCAAGAATGCCAATTTATATGCTAGCCTGAATATTTTATTTTTAAAAATAAAGAAAAGCATTTGATAACAATATAATTAATAAAAAAATACTTAAAACTTTTAAATATTATTTTATTTATAATTATTTTACTTTCAATTTTTAAAATTAGATATCTTTATTTCATGCTGTCATAATTTGAAATAAATTTTTATTTGTAAAAATTTTAATTAGAAACTTATTGTGCAAATATAGAATGATTTCAATGTTGAATGAAAAACGTGCACTTGCATAAGACCTTTATTCTTGTTGGATTAAAAATAATCATTTAAAATATGAATATTTTACCCATTATAAAATTTTCCATCTATGTTTTATTTCAATAATTTTGTTATTTCAATTTTTAAATGTTTAATTTTTCCTTAATAATAAGCATTTAATCTTATATGTATTAGTTTTACTTTACTTTAAATATATAGGTTTTTCTCTTTGCTTAACTAGACTTAGCTATTATCCTGCTTTTTAAATTTTTACTAAGATCATTATTTTCTTTATCAAAGACATATAATTGAATATGTTTATCCTATAAAATTATTTGCTCTTAAACTAGGCATATGAAAATCCTTTCAATATTTTTAATATATAATACATGTAAATATTGATATTTCAATGCACCAATTTCTTTGTCATATAGCTTAGCAAATACAAAATGACCATTTATGTCTTGGAAAATCTGACAATTGATATTATTTAGTGTTAACTTCAAATCAAATCAGATCTAAACATCATTTCTATCAATAGGATTAGACATCAAACTTTACATGGTAGAGTTAATTTCTACTAGTTATTAAAACTTTTGTGAATTAATAATCTAATATTAACTATGTAATAAATATATCATTTAATCAATATGTACTTTTTAAATGCTGTGAATGTCAGCAACTTTGCCAAATAACCTAATAAACATAAAACAAGCATCTAATTATTCATTGTAGTGTTTAATGTTTACCTATATTGAAGGAATCTGTGTTTTCTTCTGAATTTGATTTGAAATTCACCCTAAATAATTACAATTGTTAGAATTTTCATCTCTATAAAAACTGAGGAAGCAGTGTAAATGGTCATTTTATCTTTTTAGGCATTCTGACAAAGAAATAGGCACATTGTTTGGCAAAATTATTATTCCATTATTTAAATATAGTTTAAAATACTCTATTTATTAGGTTAGAGATTTTAAAATAAGCAAAAATCAACTCTTTCTTGTAAAGTTTAATGTTTAGCAATAGTGAAAAAGATTGTGTTTTCATTTGTATCTTATTTGAAGTTCATCCTGGACAACATCAATTCTCAAATTCTGGACAACATCAATTGTTAAATTCTGGACATCAATTGTCAAATTCTGGATGACATCAATTGTCAAATTTGCCATCTCTATAAAAACTAAGGAAGTAATCATAAATGGTCATTTTAAATTTGCTGAGGTATTTGATAAAGAGTGAGATTATTAAAATCAATCAATCTGAGCAATTTATCAATTCAGTATTTACATATAGTTTGAAATGCTGTATTTATTAATTATTATCTATATTATAATTGTTTCACAATAAGCTTACTAAAGAATTATTTAATATTTCCACAAGTATTATACATTCTATATCCTAATAGAATAATTTCTATAATTGAATATATGCTCATTCTACTTACATGATTTAGAGCAATAGTAGAATATCAGATTGGAATATGAAGTCCCAAATCTATTCCAGACCTGGTACTTCAATCTTTTGTACTCTGACCAATAAAGTTATTCAATTATTATTTTTTATTTCACAAATGAGATTTGTAAGAAATTAAATTTTACCAAACTAGAATATATTTTGTGCATGTTTTATTAAATATGTAAAAGCAATTATGTTTATATACATATTTCAGTTTCTATAAATTTGATTTATAAAAATTTTGTGAATGTTAGTCCAGAACTGCTTATTTTTATCCACTGTTATCTTAAATGATTTAACCTAATACAAGGATGGTAGATTCTGAACTAAAAGTTTATAAATCAAATGTTAAATGGTCTCCTGAGCAACTAATTATTTGATAATTTGACATATAAGTAAAGTGATAATTCAGATCCCTGATGGATATAATCAATGCTTATACATCATTGAATATATAAAGAAAATTGAGAGCAAAACTAATATTATTTTATTCTAAGGCTTATTTCATTTGCTTATACCTCTCTTTTTATGTAAATAGAGAGATTTGAACTCAGGATTTTTCAATCTATTGATCCTCCACTCTATCTCCAAGCAACTGATACACATGACACACACATGCAAAAAAAAAAAGATCCCCATGTACATATTTTGTGCAAACCAACACTCATCAGTTGGGACAGATCATAATCTCTCATACATATATACAATCAGTGCTCATTTTATATTAAGATAGAAAATCTTCACACTTTAATGGATAGGCTTCAATCTTCTCCACTTCCAACTCTTCAGCCATCCATACCATTGAAAATCTGATGATGGAATGCTCAAATTCCTTGTTGATGCCAATATTATTGTCATGCCCATGTAAATAATATGTCAATATAACTTGATATTGGACATTAAATACCTATATGTATTAATTATATCCTGTACATGAGGGGTCAGATTGACCTTAGGTCAACATGGGTGTAACAAGAATCTCAGCCTCAGGGTGACCTTTGACCATTCCATCATCAGATTTTCAATTGGATGGATGGTTGAAGAATTGGAGTGTGGAGTAGATTGAAGCCTTCCCATTAAAGTATGAGGTTTGGCTATCTTAATATATATCTGAGCACTTATAGCATATATGTGTAGAGATGGTAATCTGGACGAACTGATGATAGCTGGTTTAGCATGAAATACGTATATTGGTGATTATTTATCTTTTCAACATATATGTGTTCAAGTGTATCAGTGTTATGAGATAGTGTAGAGAGTGGTGGGTCGTGTGAAAGTCTGTCCTCACATACCCTATATATTAATAGGAGAGGATGGACTGAACTTATATTAAGATGAGGGTATGTGGTCATGTGTATCGATTCTTTGAGATAGAGTGGAGGATGAATAGATTGAAAAATCTTATCCCTCTATTTAATGTTATTTCATATTTAATTTGTACATATTTTTTATATTAATGTTTAAGATCGACATTTATAAATTGATTCTTTTATTAATAAGATTTTATATTTCATATATGTGTATTTTTTAAAGTTAGTTTCCATTAATTGTTAATTTTAAAATTATATATAAAAATGAATGATCGACTAGCATAGAAAGAATAACAAAAAGTTTAAATAAAGGCCAAGTTTGTTCAAGAAGTAATATTTTAATTGTTAAAAATTAATGTAAAATTTCTTTTTTTAAAATAATGTATTTAGAAAATTTTCATTATAAAGTTGGTCTAAAAACTCGTAGCATATTGTTTGATTAGAGTTGAATTTATTGAATAAGTTATTAAAATCTGGCGTAAATGCAATGGGCGATTCCTTATAGTTAAAAAATTGATTTCCATTTATTTTATAAATAATTTACAATTACAGTATTTAAATTGAAGACCTTTTAATATTGAGTTATAGAAAACTTTTAAAAGAATAAATATTTAGACCTGAAATGGTGAAATTCTAAAAATGTTAAAAATACTACATTTATTAATATAAATTTATTGACATTTCAGAAGTATAATATTAATTTATCTTCATGTTTAGTAATGGACGGTTACAATTTTCCACTGAGTGACTTTTATATTAAGTAGAAATGTAGAGTTATTTAAAAGGAAGTAGTTTTTTAAATTTTCTTTTAATGTTAAAAGTTTCAAATTGTCTGCTATTTATCTATTGTAAAAGTTTTACAGAGAAGAATTAAATGTTTTAATTAAACATTTCAATAGTTTGTAAAATAAAGAGTATTCAAATGATATAGTATTACAACTTTAATACCAGCACGCACACGCTCGTATCTATCTATATAAATATTTTTTCATGAGCATATTTAGAACTTGTTAATTTTTTTGCACACAATTGTATTATATAATGTAGTAACATGTCAAGCGTTGGTGGCCTAGTGGTTAGCATTGCTGCCCTCCAAGCAGCTGGCCCGGGTTCGCTTCCCGGTCAACGCATTTGACATATGAAATATATATATATATTTGAAAAACTAAGTATTTCTATCGTCTAAACGGGAATTGAAAGGTCAGTTATAGGATAATGAAAGAACAACCAAGAGAACAAGGATTGACAAAATGAATATTATTTAATCTAATAAACAATATTCAATTTTCGTGCAGTCTTTTAAAAATTTTGTCAAGACAGTACCCAAATTTTGGCAGAAAAAAAAGACAGTACCCAAATTTTAAATGGAGGATTGAACAAAGAAACTTCTAGTTAGTAATGTGGTAAACGCTGATGTAAATCAATTAAATAATACCAATAATATGTAAATTAAATTAAGCTTATTGAATTATGAGTTCAGAGAAATCAATTTTGGACCGTATTACCGAAAATATAAATACATTTTATAAAATGGATAACCAACTTAGTTTAGGCTCAGTGAAATCGTATTTTTCCCATTACTGAAACAAGTAATAAGTAAAAATAATATAGACATTCATACTTAATGTTTATTGTTTTTATTGATAACTTACATTATGGCTTCTGGGGATGGAATATAAAGGAGGTGATGCCTAACTAGTATAAATTAAGGAGGAAGTCAATTTTTAATACTTATTAGTTTAATAAAACAAACGTTCTGCAGAAATTAATGCAGAGATGGAGTGATAAAGTCAAGAGCCAAAGTCCATGAAACACAGTCTGGTTGCTCAGATATTATATGGATTATTGGGTAACATGCCACTTGACTTTTCCCCCCAGTAAAACAACAACAATAAAAAAACTTAAACCAACTATAATTTAGAATAAAAAAATTAAAATCATTATTTATTCATATGAAACCTCAAAATAAATAAAACCATTTTAAAATTAAAAAATATTCCCTATATTTATGCTGAATACTTTCTATTTTGGTGATGTTATTATTTGGAAGAAAAATGTTTTTGCTGATAGTCTGGGAAACTTATTTTCAATGAATAGCATGTATGTTAAAGCAGATAAAATAAATACCCAATAGTATATCATGAATCAATTTTAAAGCTGCACCATGAATTTTAATGAGTTCTTGCATCATTAACATACAATTTTCACTAGGGAAGTAATATAAGAATAGAGTGCTTATGGAAAAATTTTACTTGCAATCCAGATATTAAGCTGATTTCTATGCAATGTATTTCCTTAACACTGTATATCACTTTAAGCAATGTTTTTTGTTATTCAATAAAAAATAAAAAATAGAGTCATATATCATGTGATGCCATTCCTTTTTTTAAGCTTTTAAAAAATAAACAAGGAGCTTTGCTAATTGCACAACAAGCTTTGTGATAAATGCTTAGCAAGAGAAAGCATTTAAAATATCTCTATCAGAAACCACACCCAAACCCCAGTTCAATTGTTTCGTGCTTTGGCACTTCTCAGTGTGGCGCTAGTGTAGTTTCAGACACTAGATCTGAAAATATCTCAAAGCCAGCATTTAGTTAACCATTGAGTAGAAAATCTGAAATATTCAGACACTTAAATGTCTTTAAACCCAGATATCTAACTCAAATAGCTATATGAGGCTGAGAGATCTTCAGCCAAATCATATATTAGTAGTCTTAGCAATATAACATCACTTTGTTATTTTATGGTGTTTTAATTGATTCAAGACTTCTTAGCTATATGCTTTGACACACATTTGAAGCTAATCATTTGGAACCAGAATTGCACTTCTTTTACAAAGACATTATTATGCATATTTTTTAAAATTATTATTCTAGAAATTGTAATCAGATCCCAGGATCACATGCTTTCAGATCTGGCACTGAACTTCTTATGAACTCCTGAGCAGTAAACCATATATGTTTATAATATCAATAATTTTTATTAGTCATTCATTGGACTAGAGATTATCCAATAATGAATAGCTGTAGTATAATTTTCACTATACCACTGTCATGCAAGGTGGGGACTGGTTTCTATCCCAGAAGGGCTTATTAATAATTTTTAGTAATATATTAGATATATAATATAGCAAAAAAAATTAGCTATCTCTAGTAAGTCAAACAATGAAGTTTTTTTGGTTAAAAAAATTAATTACTAAAGAAAGCCTAACATCTTATAAAACTTTCAATAACTACCATATAGTAATATCAAATGAATTATTTAGGACATTGTAAACACAGATGTTTTAATGCCATAACTACATGAACAGAGATTTAATATCCTAAAGCAGGGGGAGTAAATTTTTCTGACCCTGGCAACATGGATTTCTGTAATGTTTTTAGTGGGCCACATATAAGAAAAAGACTTTTGATGTTCTGTGCAAAATCTCTAGCTATTTCTTTATTTCCTGAAGAGAGGGTGTATAACTTTTTAATATTCTTAAGGGTTTTGGACAGGAATAAGCTATCAGTAGAGATATTGCAGTATCAAAATCGAACTTAAAAGGAGAAGTCAGACTTTATATGAGGAAAAATTTTTCAAGTTTTCTTTACAGAAATGGGATAACCATTAGCATTTGGTCCTTTTCTTTTTATTGATGCATGAATAATGACAACTGTCATTTTTTCCTGTCAAATAAATGACAAAGATTTAAACAACCTATAAGAGTAAATACTGTTGACTGCACCAATTCTGTTCTGTTTTAGCTGTAGTACGGCTAGAAGTAATATTTCTGGTAATATAAGATTAACACACAGATCTGAATATAAATATAAAGATATTTATTATACATATTTACAATGGAAATATGTACAAACATTTAAACATAATATTTCACCTTCATTATGATTGATGAACTATGCAAGTCTAGTTTTTAGTGATACAGCTAGTATTTAGAAAGGAATGTTATGACCTGGCCTTTTGTGCAGGTGCAATGATGATTATTATATATATACAGCTAGCACATAAGCTCTTAACACATTTTGCAGAATATCCCCACCCCCAGACTGGTTTCTGCTACTGACTTCCTCAGTGAGGTGCTAGGCTATTCAAGCATTAGATTATAGCTGCTCCAGATTTAATCATGCTTCAATGCATTTCTACAATAATATGGTCAATATATATATACTATTATCAATGTCTGGCACTTATCTGATATTGTCTGATGTTCCTCTCAAAGGGAATTCAAAATATAACTAGAGTCCTATCTTTATTACAAACAATGAGATCCATTGACTTAGTTCCAATTGTCTATTTATGTTAATGGTTGTTTATTTATTTTTATTTCAGTGGCAGTCTTACTGGAAATTGAATCTGATCTTGATAATCTTAATAGTAAGAACATGTCCATTATTTGAGCGTAAACTTAAGTTGAGTTGGAATGAATTCACAACATAAGCATTCTTAAATTCAGCATGTTCTATTGTTTGGTATGTAGATGTGCTGCAATGACCTCATTTAAAATTTTTATATAAAACTGACAAAATACTTATAGGTCTGTAATTCCTATCATTCTTTTCACCTTTTAAAAATATCAATATTACTATAGCATTTTCCCAATCATCTGATATAATTTTATTATTTAGATATTTGATTTATAATTTTACCAACAATTTTCTCTAATTCTTTATCTGTTTCATTTAAAATATCTATACTAATTACATCATTTCATAGAGTTTCGACTATTCATATATTTAATTGACTTCTTACCATTCATTTAAAGTACTTTGCATTTCAGAAGATATTATTATAACAATGGGGGGGAGTTCTTTGTTTTTTAGTTTTTATTCTATACACAATAGTTCTTTGGAAAATTCTATCACATACTTCCAATATCAAAATATTGTACTAATTTATATATATATATTTCTTCTTTTCTTTAGTTTTCTTATCACTTCTAATGACATGAATAAGATATCTAATACAACATGATCTTCAAACTGCATTTTATGCTGAATCAACATTTTCTAGTTTAATCAGTCACAAAGTTACATATCTTCATTGACTTTGTTCAGTATTTACCAATATTAAAATATTCCAATATTATATAAAGGTCCCAATTTTTCTGCAGACACAATGTAGGAGCACATCCTCTAACAGATAAATATCTTAATGATTATTTTTAATTATTATTAGCCTATTGTAATTCAATTGTTGCTATTTTTTTTCTTTTCCGAGCCAACATAATATCTGGTAAAATGAAAATACATACACAAAAGGTAGTTTTTTTAATATTTAGCTTTATTACTGCCTAGCTTGCTTTCGATGTATTTTTACAATAGCATATTCATGGCGTATAGCGGTGTGATATCGTAAAAATATATTGAAAGCATGCAAGTTAGTTATAAAGTTAAATATTAAAAAATCTACCTTTTCTGTGTGTATTTTCATTTTACCAGATATTATTAATCTAAAAATTGTCATACTATTTTTACCCTAGATATACACTTTAAACTTTAATTAAGGACTAATGCACCTGTTATTATTAAATGCAAACATATGGCATAATTAATTTAAATTCATTACTTTTTTTTAATGTATAAAATATATTATAACAATTCGTCAATTATTAAAACAGAGAATCTTTAATATAAATAAAATAAATTAATAACTAAATAATTGTTGCCAAATGCTTTCAACTCTTATGAGTCCTTATCAAGGCAGTGTAAAATATTTTATTTTCTCCTATGTAGTCTAAAGAATTTTACAATATTAATGCATGAAACACATGATAAAAAATGCAAGATTAAAGAATAGTATCTTATACAAAATTCATCTTGTGCTATGAATTCAAAATTAACCAGCTTTCTGATTAGTTATTCCTGGCCAATACAATGAAATGTTGAATTCATCGCCTAGGAGAAAATAGAATTTTTTACACTGCCTTGATAAGGGCTTGTAAAAGTTGAAAGTGCTTGACAAATAATTATTAATTTATTTTATTTATATTAAAGAGTCTCTGCTTTAACAATTGACGAATTGTCATATTATATTTATAATTATATATTAACAGAAATATTATTTATTTTTTTCAATGTGTAATATTTTTAAAACTTTCTCTTTTATTATAAATACTTTAGCACCCAAATAAAGACATCTGAAAAAGATAAATGACCTCCCACCCCCAACACTCTTCACTTGGCCCCATTCATAGCCTCTCACATGTTTTTACATGTCTTCATTATACTTATTCAGTATTTATTAATATCAGATTATTACAATTTAATCTAAAAGTGTCAAACTTTATGTACTCATAAGTATTAGCATATCTTTGACAGATTAATATCTTAATAATTATGAGTCATCATTTTTAGGCTAAAAATTTTCATATTTAGCTAAGATATATGTACCTTAATCTTTAATTAATGATTCATATATTTGTAGCTATTAAACACAATCACCTGAAATAATTAATCAACTCTATTTTTTTTTATCTTTAATATCTTTGTGTTAAGTCAGTTGAAGATTATTACTTCAGCATTAAATACATCTTAAAGATTGTTTAGTTTCAACATAACAGAAAGCTATAAATATCATATCTTTCTGAAAATAAAACTGGGTCTTATATTAATTTTTGCTCCAAAAGATGCCTTAGGCCTTATTGTCAGAGGATGTCTTATTTTTTCATGTATAAAAATCTACATTTATTCAAGTACAAAAATATACATTTATTCAATATATATTAAATATTAAATATATAAAAGTACAAACAGGATATACGATTGCATCTTTGAACATCAATGAGCTTTATAGTTCTGCATTGCATACCCAGTCTATAGATATAATTAGTGAACTATTGTTGAAAAGTGAATATAATCCTAATAGAAATGACTTTATTATAGACATGTTAAAATGAATAGACAGGGACATTATAATCTTGGCCAATGGGTAGTAACATGGTTGGCCAATGGGACTTCCAGTTAGTAAAAACATTGTCATTCCACAATACTTGGCATCAGATAATAATACAAATCTATATGAGATATATAAATAATATATTTATTTTCACAGCCAAAATACAAATTAAAAACATATGTAGTGATCTGGAACAAGCTTCAGTACTATAAAAAACCATTGAAGAGGTGAATGAATTTGAAGGCATCAATTTCTTGGCATCAATTTCTTAGAACTATACCTTTAGAAAAATAAAAACACCTTGGATTATAGGAGAATTCTAAAGCTCTTGGGGATCTGTTGTGCTTTCCACCCAAATTCACAAACCCTAATGACTCATAAATTGGTGGGCCTAAAAACCTTTTTTATAGAAATAATAAATTATGTAAACAAGAGTCAATCCCAAAAATAACATTGATGTTTATATTAAATACTTTGTAAACTTAGGATGTAATTATAATAAATTAATCAGAACTGTTGAAAGATTTTATACTAAAATAAATAATTCACCACCTGGACAAATGGATTCCAAAAAATGGATACCATACATTCCCGAATTATCTCAAAGATTAAAAACTATATGTAACAACACATGTAGTGTGAGTTTAATGAATCCCTCCCTCTTTGGTTAAGTTATTAAATAATGCTAAGGATAAATTGCCTTTAGATCTGATCCAACAGATAATGTACAATATTGAATGCAGCAACCTCTTGTGCAAGACTATATATTATATCATAAGTGAATATATCTACTAGAGTTGCTCAGCATATATATATATATATATATATATATATATATATATATATATATATATATATATATATATATATATATATATATAACAGGGCAAAAAAGAGCAATGAG
Source organism: Epiperipatus broadwayi (assembly GCA_028023455.1). NCBI lineage: Eukaryota > Metazoa > Onychophora > Udeonychophora > Euonychophora > Peripatidae > Epiperipatus > Epiperipatus broadwayi. The sequence continues at coordinate 511,496 of JAQFVV010012519.1, read as the reverse complement.
TATAGATCATTGACCATGAACATGAACCTGGCCATTCATTTAACTTGATGATCATTAAAATAGTTTGTGTGCAAAGAAAAGATAAAAATCACAAGAATAAAGAAGTCTAAATCATTGCAAAAGACCCCTATGTCATTCCCAAATCATTGCAAAAGACCCCTATGCCATAAATAAAAAAGAATCATGTGTCTCACTATCAAAAAATAGAACATTTGTATAAATTTGCATAATATTTAAATATCATACTGATTCAACCGGAGAAGTCCAAGTGCTATGAATGTGACAATAATTGTCAAAAGCATGCTAAGCAAACAATAAAATAACTTTTAAAACTATAGTATCTTTTCTGAATAAATGTTTGAATACTTAAATATTTATTCAAATACAAAAATCTACATTTATATTTATTTATACATTAATTACTTTATGGCAGGCTCCCAAAAATCCTAACTAGAATCATTCACTAGTAACTGTGTCTGTTGTAGTCCATGCTTCTCCTTCTAGGTAATTCATGTGGAGACTCTTCTGCATCAATCTGCCAAATGATAGAATTATGTGAAATATATTGTCATATGTAGCATATTTTTTGTAAAGTGCATTTCGCTTATTTCTTAATTTTTATAATGGCCAAAAAGTTGGAATAATGTGAAATTCTGTTTTTTTTTTAGGGAAAACAATTGTAATTTTTGAAACAGCTTACAAACAAGTTGTTCTGGAAAAACACAAGTTTACAAGTGGCTTAATTGAAGTGTTAAATTCATATGAGGTGCACCAAAAAGTAACCAGAATCATTCTCTGATAGCTACGTCTGTTGTAGTACATGCTTCTGCTTCTAGAAATCTCATGCAGGGACCCTTCTGCATCTTTAAAATGATAAAATCATGTGAAATTATGATTATATGTAGCCCATTTTTATAAGGTGCATTTCATATATTTTGTTGATTTTTATAATGGCTGAAAAGTTGGAATTCTGTTTTCTTTTAGGGAAAACAGCAAGGAAAACAGTTGTACTGCTTGAAACAGCTTACAAGCAAGTTGCTCTAGAATAATACAAGTTTACGAGTGGTTTAATGCAATTGTTAAATTCATCATGGTAAGTGAAGTCAAATATCAAAGCAATGCTGATTTCTTTAGGATGCAAATGACATTGTTCACTAAGAATTTGTTTGTAATAATCAGGTATTTAAAATCTAAAAGTTATGAAACTTTTGCGTGATGCAGTAAAACGTAAACTTCCCGTTTTGTGATGCAGTAAAACGTAAACATCCGTTTTGTGGCAAAGTGAGGAGTACATGTTTTATCATGACAGTGCGTAAAGCTTGAATGTAAAACAATTTTTAATAAAATGTATCATGACGCAGCTTATCCATCTGGCACATTCATTTAATCTCACTTCACGTGACTTTGTTTTAATCTCTCCAATGAAAAAAATGTGTTAATTTTTTGTTGTTGTTGTTGCGTATTTAAAAGTGGGAAGAAAAAACACAATAGAGGCATTTTAAAAGGCATCACTCTGCAAGAGTGTTCAGAATATGTTGAAAAGTGAAAAACATGTTTAGACAGATGCATTGCACTAAATAGACTATACTTTGAAAGAGTTTCAATTTGCAACACCAAAAAATAAATATACAATTTTTGATTACAAGATTCTGGTTATTTTTGGGTCCCCCCTCCTCATATAAACCAATACATTTGTGTGTTTTAATGGACAAACAAAATCCATCCGTTTGGCTGACAATATTATGTAAGGCTTATATTTGGGTTAGGGCTTATATTATGATCATCTTAAAAATCATAATTAAAGTATAAATAATTAAATGGAAATTTATACTTATATTTAAGATATTTATGGAAAAAAACAATGGAGTTAAATTAATTGTTCCATGTAATTGTATTTAATAATAATTTAAGTTTAATGTGTGTGGGTGTGTATTATATACAGACTAAAAGTGATATGAGCATTCAAGTCCAATAAATGATGATGAGAAAACATTTTTATATGGGGTATATATGGTCATAATTATGAATGCAGGAACTTTGACAACTTTTATAATACATTGTATTAATTTTATAATTCTTTGTGTCATTATTAATATTTTTCACAGTCATTTTACAGAATTCTATATCTTTAAATAGATCATTTTTATATCTTCAAATATTTGCGTTGTCTCAGGTAAAAATGTCCTTGGTAAATTTCTGCTTTTTGTAACAGTTTTGACTAAAGTTGTTGTTTTAGTGATCTCATTCATGCCTGAACTATCTTCAAATTTTGTTAATATTTTAATTTGTAAGTTCTAGTTTAAATTCATTGAATGTTTTGGAAGATTAAAAAAAACCAATTTTTTATTCCGACTTCCTAACTTTGCATTAAAATGTATCATACATTTCATTAATTTTCTGTGTTGAATCTATTAAGCATATTACAGTCCTGAAGTATATAATTACTGTTGAACAAAATGTCAAGTCTGACATTGCCTTCAGAAGTGGACTAGTTCTAATTCCTTCCTTATCTGATTAGATTGAGAATGCATTGCTGCTAACCAATGAGTAAACATGTGTATAAAATCCTACCATTGGTTAGGCTCTCTGAATCCAGTTGCTGCCAATAAGGTAAGGGATCTGGCAATAAATAGTCAGCCTTTTTGGAGGCAATCCAGAGAATGTTTGTCTACCAATATGACTAAATGTGCTCTCCATTGAAACAACTTCCAACAATGAAGGTGTTTCTACTATATTCACTCCCAATATGTCTACTCAGTGAAACCCAACAGGACTGGAAGCTGCAACGCCTATGGCAGATTTGAGGCAAGCTACCTTGTACAGCTGGAAGAGTCATTTAACAAACTCGAGATAAGTTAAATATACAGCTGGAAGTAAGTCCAGTCATTCAGTATGACCAGCACAGTATTAACTACATAAAACTGTATTTTGGGAATGTTCATATTTATTTTAATATTACTGTTGGTTTGAGTCTGAACCCTGCAACTCAGCCAAACACAACACAAAATATAATCCAAATGAACTTTCATTTAAATATGTTTATGTCCAATTTCATAGGATTTTTTCCAAAAAAAAAATTCATAATTTTTTTCCCTGCAAATCCCATAAGCCAATCAATCCTCTCTCATTTTTGTTTTCATAATTAAATTGATCCTAAGTACTTTTCATTTTTCATTTGTTTTTCAATTCTAACATTAAATCTCCCATGATGATTTTATAATATTGTTTGGTCTGATAAAAAGCATTCTATATTTATTCATCACAATGATCTGCAGTTATAGGAAACTAAACAAAAAATCAACACTGATTGGTAACTTCACTCTATAATCCAAATCTTACTCCATTCTGCTGTCCATCATTAGTTGTTGCCTTAGTCAATAGCTTTATAGCCTCCAAAAGGAGAACCATACTTTTTTATTATTATCATGAAGATATAAAGAGAATCAGAATTCGCATATGCATACATCCATTCATCCTGCTCTCAAGAAAACTCAATTGATATCTTAGATAAGAACTGGTAGCATCTAAAAACCCATCATGTTTATTTTTGTCTTAAATTCAGAGGTAAAAGTCTGTAGTTTCACCACTTTGGTTGATGCAGGTGATCAGGCTATAAATGTTTATTTGCCATGTGAATAATTTTATAATAATAACTACTTCAGTGATACAAATGTATTGAGCTGACATTACGAATTTGCCTTGAACAATTTTTTTAGTCTCAAAGAGGTGATGAAGCATATACTGTCAGTTAATAGCAAAGTCCTTTTCATAATATATATGACAAATGTTTTTTAAAGTTTTCTGTATATAAAAACATCAAGAGACCTTATTTTTGTGGAGGTGGTCAAATCTTGATCATATTTGTAGCTATGTGTGATTTCTAATGTTATTATAAAATCACAGTTATTTTTCAAGCAACAGTGACTAAATTTTAAAGGAAAGATCTGGTTACTGCTCTGAAATTGAGGAGTTTATTAAAAGAAGTTACAATCAGATATTTCCTTTGGAATCCACTTACAATTGTCTTGGAAAAAATAAGTGCATTGAAATTGAAATGTTATCAATCATTCTTCCATATCTAGATAGTAATTATGATCAGTTTTTACCTATAAAAAATTTGAAAAAATATTCTATATATATATGCTCTCTTGTGGTTTTGTAATTCTAATTTTTCTTTTCTTTTAAACAACATTTTAAATATTAGGTGAAATAAGTAACAAGATTTTTAATGCTCATTGTCTTTAATTGCATCACAGAATTATGTTAGTAATATTCTTTAAAAATATCCAACAAGTATCTTTTGTTATTGTTCAAATTGTCCACTTTGGTTATTTCTAAACATTCTTTAAATTCTGAATTTAAATATTTGCTTTTTTTTCTATTTCTTTTTCTTAATCTTAATATATATATTTTTACATTTCTTTATTTTATCTACAGTCTCTTGTTTTGTTTATAAATTAAAATTCCACTTTTTATAGCTAAAACATAAAACACAAATACAGTAATATAGGTTAAAGGTGATCTCTTTTTACATGGATATTATCTCTTTATTTCTATTCTTTATTATAATAACAATACATGAAAATGTTTAATTTAACATATACAACTCTCTGGAGATGTTTAAAATATTTGCAGAATATCAAGGAAGATGCTATTCTTTCACATTCTCACCTATAAAAATAGCATTTTGGGTTTAAATCCATATAAGAACTGGGTTTGAAGTAAAAAAGGACCCCCCTTTACTTCAACAAAAACTCCAACAAAAAGCTATTATAGGTTGATGAGAAAACTGGCTTAGCCTCAAGGATTGTCAATTAGTAATAATTGATAATTTCTTGGCAATATCAAAAGTTAAAGGTTATCTTTGTTTACATGAATATTATTTCCTCATTTCTATTCTTTATTATACGTACTATAGTATATATATATAAATAAGAACTGGTAAAAAATTATGTTTTCATTTTTATTCTACAAGATCAAAAAACATCCAATCAGAAATGAAATATAAAACTTGAATTTGAAGTAAAGTTTTTTACTGCTGCACCTATAAAAAAGTTTTAGAACCTATTCCTTAGACCTTGTGTAAGATAAGCATATATGTATAACCAGTAAAAGATATTGGTTAAAAAGGGTTTGTTGAGAAGAGTAAACAATCAAAACAGAAAATAAAATAGAAAATGAATTTGCGATATTTTCAAAAATAAAAAAAGGAATAATATAGTTTACTAAAGGTTGACAAATAGAAATTTAAAGAAATTGATATATGAAAGTTGAATTTGATCAAAAGACTGATAAAAATTATAATTTCTAAAACAAAATAAAACATATTGTCAAGCGTTGGTGGGCTAGTGGTTAGCATAGCTGTCTTCCAAGCAGTTGTCCCGGGTTTGCTTTCCGGCTGATGCTTTGACATATATATAACCATATTTGATGTATATATTTTTAATCTAGAAATTGCATTTGTTTTCTTTAGCCAAATATTCAAACATCGCTTAATCATTTGACCTATTCTTGGTTTCTCTCTCTTTCTAAGTTTTTTAAACGACTACCTGTGAACATAATAATTTTCAAATAATTTCCAAAACTGTTTTACTGTTCTTCCTTATCAATACTTAAAAAAAAAAAAAAATTGAACGACTTTCATACATACAATATACAGATTTTTTAAAACCAGAATTTTCAAAAGCTTTTGAATTTGAGACTTACTCTTTGAGTTCATTCCGCTCGTTCCACTCAATTAGAATCAATTTTGATAACTCAATTATAATAGATTGCGATATTAAACAAAAAAAAATTCTTTAGAAAATAAATAAGGAGGAGAGGGGGCATTACTTTTTTTCTCTTCAGAATTAGATTTTTTTGTACGATCCTAATAAAGTTAGTTACTTTTTTTTATTCATTTTGATCAAATTTGTAATCCAAAGCATTTTAGTTAATGAATAATAATAACTATTTTTCTTTAAAAAATTGCTTTCTATTTAAAAAAAAAAACATCAGCCACGCATATGTCAAATGCACACATAAATAAAAAAATTGAAAACGAGCTCAATCTTTCCCTATTCCAGAAATCAAATTTAAAAATATTTCATTTTATCAAGACATTTTTTATATTCATATACAAAGTGTTTTCTTGTAACTCGATCAAAGTGCTCTTTGCTGCCTCTACAAACTTGTTTATTAGTAGATCAGCATTAAAATATTTCTTCCTTGATTTTTATCTTTATACATCATATTTTTATATAGAAACATCTATATATCGGAATCATTTTTTTTCACATGTGCTTGGTCATGTGTATCTGTTGTACGAGATAGAGTGGATAGCTGAAGGGAGCTTGAAAGTCTGTGTTCAAATCCCCTATAATTACAATTAAACTCCAGATATATGAAGTATACCAGTACTTCAAATATTACAGATTCCACCTGCATCCTGCCTATCCCTCTTCTGTGTATTTAAATGGTAAGGTCTTATACATGAGGGGTCAGAATATCTTAAGGTCAACATAGGCATGACAATAATATTGACATAATGCATAGGATTTGATTGTTACATCATCAGATTTTCAAAATGATGGCTGAAGAGTGGAGTAGATTGAAACCTGTCCATTAAAGTATGAAGATTTTCTATCTTAATATAAACAAAGCACTGACTATACATATGTGTGGGAGATGATGATCTGGACCAACTGATGACTGCTGGTTCAGTACAAAATACATATATTGGAGATCATTTATCTTTTTCACATGTGTCGTGTCATATGTACCAATGGTTTAAGACAGAGTGAATAGCTGAAGGGTGCTTGTAAGATTGTGTTTAAATCTCCTATAATTACAATTAAACTACAGATATATGATGTATGCATGTATTTCAAATATTAGACATCTATATAGTAAATGGTTATCATGTGATGTAGATAGAACATGTTATTCTTTCCCCCACCCCTAATAATTCTTTCTAATGAATTACCTTTTTATGTGTTTTTAAACATAATATTTTTTTAACAGGTGGCTTGGAGAAAGTTGATTAGCATAAGCTGTATAAAAAAAGAGAAGGATTATTGGATGTTAAGAGAAATCAGTAGAAAAGAGATCTGAAGGACATGATTAGATTGAAGAAAATAAAATTCATGGGGCATATTGTGAGACATTCTTTTATAGAATGTTTTGGAGGGTAAAATTTTGGAAATGAGTTTGAATAGTAGGCCACAAATATTTTATTTTGAAAATGTAATCAGTTAATGTATAAGTACTTCATTTGCAAATATGAAAAGAATAACTGAGGAAAGAATGATATGGTTGCAGCCTGTAGAAATGATGAGAATTTGGGTATTCTTTAATATTTTTCTACAATATAATAGATAATTGTTTATTTATTTTATGTCTGAATGTTTGATAAAAATTACTATATTAAATGATATATTTATTTTATATAGTGCAATGTTTTTGAATTGTAATAAACTAATAATCAGCTTTTTAAGCTAATGCACGTGCACTTTGTGAATCTTAACAATAAATGAATACTCTCATTTTCCAATACAAGATAAAGTCTTTGTGAAAGAATAGAATGAATCCACCTATGAGAGTATTCATTTATTGTTAAGATCCACAAAGCGCATGTGCATTAGCTTAAAAAGCTGATTATTAGTTTATATTAAATGACGTAATAATCATTTAAAAATAATAATAATCTTAAATTCTCTATTGTCAGATTGTTGAATGTAAGAATAAATAATAAATAATACAAAAACTTTGTTAAACAATGAAAATTATTCTACACGAACAAAGCGTGATAAACAAAGCCAAATTTCAAAAAGCATTAATTATAAACAATTTGTCAAGCACTTTCGGTACTGTATACCAGAATCATGGCGACATATTGTTGTTTATAAATGTTTTTTGAAATTTGGCTGCTCTGTTTATCATGCTTTATTCATGTGAATGTAAGAATGTTTTTTCATAAGGCTGTCACATGTCAAATTAATTTGAAAATTTATTTTTTATTAAAACATTGATGTTACTTGAAGGCTCAGATATAATTTTTTTTATTTCTTAGTATAAATTAAATATTTTCACAATTTCTAAAATTATTTTTTAATTTTTAAAATATTATAAATAATAATTATTGTAGAAAATAAATTAATTTTGTACAAATTCTATCCAAACTTTAAGCTCTATAAATGAAAAATTAAAATAAGTATTTTAGGCCTCAACATAGTCATGCTTAATTTTTTAGTGAAAAATATCATTTAAAATATTAAAAAATCTTTTAAACTAAAAGTTAACTTTGAATATAAATAAAAATTTGTCTTTATTAATGGTAAAAAAATTACCATCAAATTGTGCAAAAAGCAGCTGAATTTAGAGGTTTTCTTTAACCTCTGATTATATCTTTCCTTTAAAAGCAAAACAAAAACTAGTTTGTAGATTCATTACCAAAAAAAATTAACCATTAAATGGCACAAATATGAAGTGATTAAATGAATGTTAAAAAAGTAGAACCTATTGTGGGTCGATTATGAGAACTAGGGTTACTTTAGTTATCAATAGTAAAATGTTTATTCATTAATTAAACTCATTATTTTAAACTTTTGTTTTTTTAACTGAATATTCATAATTTGAGGTACTTTGAATCTATGGTAATAAGTTAATTTTTTTGCCATGGAATACGATTATGGCTTATTTTTATATAAGATTCTTGATTTACAAGAAGTTTTGAAGTATCAATTGCCTTCACCTAGAATAAAGCTGAGATTATTGTCAATTGAGATAAACTAATTTTGGTACTTCTTTTATTATCATTATAGTTACAGATTGCCCTGTGTATTTCAGTGCTGTAGTAGAGCACTAGACTTAAGAGCTAAAGATCATTGAATCAAGACACAACTTTGTTCATTTCTGATGCTGAAGTATCACATAACTTCATGAACAATAAACCATTTGATAACTTTAATGATAGATTTAGTTTTCATTTTATGCAAAGTACAGTAACTGACATATTTCATTATGGGTCATATACATCATTCTAAATTCATACAAAATATTAATCCCAAGATTAATGCTTTTTCAATTTTGAGATGAATAAGTAAATACTAGGTTAAATTAATTCTTAACTCTTGTTTAAAGTATTCAAACTGAAATTGACTTATTCTGGCATAAGATTTCAGAAAGATTGTGATGAAAGATAAATAAAGTAGATTGTCAAGTGTTGGTGGTCAAGAGGTCAGCATGTCTGCCTTACAAGCAGTTGTTCTGGGTTAACGGGTTCACTTTCTGACTGATGCTATGACACATGAAAAAAAGTGGATAGATATCATCATTATAATAATGAATGGTTCGTTAAACAGTGTGAAAAGCCATACAAATAATGCTATCCTGGACAAATGCTATTCATTAGGCCATTAGAAGTTAAAATCAAAATTGATATCAGCTAATAATAATAAGTGATAATAGTATTAGTAATAAAATTAAATATTTATAAATGATTGTATCTTGTAGCTTGAATAAATGAATTGGAAATCACTTATCGTAGATAATAATTAACACATCACGTTGCTGTATGGAATAAATACCACTTTTTTTTCCAGTATCATAAAACAATGGGGATGGAAATTATTGATAATAATTCTACTATGTAAAAGCAAAACAAAGAACTATAGAATTATATCTTTTTAAAAATTCACTTCTTTGTGATGAATTAGGGTTAGACTATTAATTATATATATATAATATTTAAATATATATATGTATGAAATCTTAAACTGGATTCCAAGAGATTGTAAAAGACCCAGAAAGAGACCACATGTGAGATGAATGGATGAAATAAGAAAGTGTGCAGGAGTGATGTGGAGAAGAGAAGCTAAAGATCGGGGAAGATGGATTGAACTTGGAGAGTCCTTCATCCTGCAATGGACTGATATGATTGATGATGATGATGTTATCTATACTAAACTTAATGTAATTAGAATGGACTTAAACTCAAACTTTCAAGCTTCCTACAACTATCCACTATATATATATATATGTTTGCTTTTATTTTTTGTAGTACACATACTTGTGTTCTATAACTTATGATCTAAATTGCAAATATTTTTTTAAAGTAATTTGGTAAATAATGATTTTTAATAGAGGTGACAGTTTTAAATCAAGAATAAATTTAATATCATTAGGCTTAAATTACATAAACTTAATTCATTTGAATCTAATTTAACCAAAATGTATGTAAGAAGTCTTCTAATAAAATCTATACTGAATTTCATCTCTCTAATAATGTTTTACCAAGAAGGTTGGCATCACATTTTATATATAACAATACATTTCATAATTTGTTTTGCTTAGATCCAATAAGTGCGTTTAAGAACTGATTATTCAAACTTTCAATAAATTGACTATTAAATAGAGTAAATGAATACTTTCTTATCTTTATTATTTTTCTTTTATTTTGCCTATTATAAATTTATTTAACTCACATTGATTATGTAAGTAATATTTACTAAGGCAATAAACCTAAAGCATGTGCGGTTGAAAATACGAAGGTAGGGACCTCTACAGGTCTGCGTAAGCTTGTGGTTAAGACCTGTAGAGATCCCTACCTTTGCATTTTCAACCGCACATGCTTTAGGTTTATTGCTTTGGTAAAATATTATTTGCCTATTATTGTTTTTTTTAAATATTCTATTACTAATATCAATATTAGACAATACAGTATTGACAACTACTGTCCACAATCATATTAATAACAAAACATGATTTCAAACTATGCGGGGTGTGTGTCCTAAACTATTTCTTTGTATTATGTTTGGAAATTTGATAAGAAGACATTTACAGTATATGTTTATCAGAAATTAATGTTGATTTGATATAACTTAATAATAATCTTTTAAGATGAAAGAAGAGAGAATTCAAAAAATGTTGATTGCTTTAATCAAATGCTTTTTATTTCAATTAGTTTAATAACTGATTCGTTCATGATATAATTATTATTCAAATTAATGTTTATTAACGAATATCAAAAATAATTATTGTTTGATCATAGCTAGTTTTTTTTTTATGTGCCAGCTATGCTAACCACACGGCCACCAACGCTTGACTGATCATAGCTAGTTTACCTCATTCTCTGTTCATTTTGTCAAACAAACACTTTAAAATAAATACTTTTAGGAAATCTTTTTTAATTTACTGACTCACTTTGTCTGAATAATTATTAAGATATCTTAAAATAGTTTTAAATTATCGTGTTTTAGTTTTATTAAAAAAAAACATAACGGTTTATATTAAAAAATTATAGGTTTTTCACAAACTACTTCAATTTTATATACTATTGCATGCTGTTTAGCCCGATGATAAAATTGGGGGTTAAATTTCATTGATTAAAATGTAACACATCGTTTTGATGTTTAAATATTGCATGTCATGCAATCATAATTATTATTAATCATAATTATTATTAATTTTATAAATTTATTTATCTACACTTGAATGTTATATAAACAATCATTATTCATTTGAATTCTAAAATGCAAAATGGCGCATTTTTTAATAACATAGTATTCTGTAAAATGGTAAGGTGATAATTGAGTTCTGTACATATTTTGTTCCAATATATCAGATTAAATAGGTACTTTAGCTGAGAGGATTTGTTATTCTAATCTACGCGATTGTATCGACATATGATATAGAAAAGCTCATAAATACCTGAATATCGATATCTAAGGAGTTGCAAATAATTAAAATTAATTTATATATTCATACATAAATATATAGTTTGTGTTTTTTTTTTATCATTACAGTACATATAAACTATTCAAACTATTTTATTATTATATATTTAATGCCAAATAAAAATAAAAATGTATAATTATCTTAACTATTAAAACTTTTAATTTACATATACTGTATACATATATGCCCATTTTTAGATTTATGCGCACTTGCACCCACACACACTCGTGTGTGTGCATATATAAAAAATTAATAAAATAGCTAAGGCAACTATAAAGACTATGATTTAAAATTAACAATAATTCTTTTTGTTTGAGATTGAATCCATATAATTTTTAGGATTTTTTTAAAATGTATATTTAAATGGATTCAGTTTAATATCAAATTAAACACAGGTGACGATTTATGGGGGGATGACAATGTTTTAAAATTCATGCATCGATTTTATTAGTCATGCATGGGTTTAGATATATCAGACAACTATATTAATTATCATTTACTTTCATTATGAAATATATTATAATTAGTAATATTTCCTCTTTTTTTTCCCTAATGCAATGATATACTATAAAAAAATGTAAAGTTTAAACTTTACTTATTTTAATAATTTTCACAAGACTTTTAATGTTTGCATTTATATGTGTTAATGAAATCAGGTTTTTTTTTTTTTTCAAATTAATATCATGGGTAAAATTACTTGTTCATGTCTGTATACTGTTTTGAAATGACATATATAGTTCTACATAAATTTTCTTAGCTATAAGACTATTCACAAAGAAATAATCACCAACAATTATCTGTCAAAATTATGTGTACGTTTTGTTTTTAATTGTAGTATTCCTTTACAAGAATTGGGCTTAATTTGAATTTTTAGTGCTAAAAATCGAATATGCCAGATTTAAACTTAAAATGTATCACATTTGGTATTTGCACCATAAGTGGGCCATGCCTAATTTTGCTATAGACATTACATTTGATTTCAAACTTATAAATCTTTTTATTTTACAGTTTTTTTATTAGCATGTAGACAATTTAATGTTTCAGTAAATATAAATATTCAATTTTTATAGGAATAGTGTGAGTTAGATAATGATTTTGAAAGAATTTTTTTTAGCTTATTTGGAATGACTATGAAATTAAGTTTTAGACAGTCATTTTTCTTACTATGATCATCAATATTAAATATCTCGGATCATTCTATAATTTAATATATATTATCTTACTTCAGCAAGAATTTTCTGAGTGTTATTCATGTACTGACAATAGAAATTTTAAATACTAATATTAATAACTACTCTCTATGTTACGGGCATTAACTTCTTTGATATTCTACATCCAATAAGCCACTATACCATTTATATTTATTATATTATAGTTTTTTTCATTTATTATTAATTAATTAAAATTATAATTATACTTCTTACATTAATTGTATCTTTTCAATAATACATTGTGCAAGGTTTAAAATTTTTTGACTGGCAGTTCTAGAAATGAATTTGGCTGCCTTAGTTTTGTTAAATAAGAAGTTGCTATCTAACTCTTTTTTCTAGGATTATCATAGATATCTATTTATAATTAAAAGTGTTATTCTTAAGTCTCAAAAAAAAAAAAAAACTTTCTGAATTATAAATTTTATTGTGTAGTTAGCCTAGTAGAATAGATAATTCAAAAACTAAAAATACTTAAATCAATTTTCACCTAAAAAAAAAAAAAATCTGGCTAATTGGATAAAATCGTTGACTTTGAAATATTTTAGTGCTTAAACGTCATTTGGTTTTTCAAACAATCAATAGTAAAATTATTTTAATAAATTACAGAGTAGTATAAGAATTTTTTAAATAAGTTACAATGAACTAGATATAACTTAATTAAATCAGAAAGATCTTATCTTTTACAAATATCTATTTTTTTTAAAAAAAAAGTTAAATATTTTTTTCAAAGCCTAATTTAACAATAAAAATGCATCATAATATAAATATGAATTTTAAAAATTATTGATGTTTTAATTTTTTCTTCAGATAAAATAAATTTAAATTTTTAAAACAAAAAATTAAAATTTCAAATGAATCAATAGAATTAAGATAAAAAGATTTCATTTCGTAATAAACATTTTCAACAATTTAATAGTCAATATTTTAAAAATTATTTTTTATATATATAAATAAAAACATCATCGAATTATATTAATAACTCAATGAAAAAAAATTATTACTTAAGATTTAACAACATTTTATATAATCAATTCTGAATAGGTCAAATTAGAATCTTGCATCGATTTTTTTATTGATTAAATTAAGTATAGGGTAATGATCAGTCAATTGATTTTATTATTACTGATCATAAAATACATATTCCCAAATGATTACGTAGATGATATGTTTCATTTAGGTATGTTTAATATAGCAATTCAATAATAAAACAATTGCATTAGTTAATAGTTAATAGAGCAGCTTGAACGATATTTAAAAACCTTTTTGGTTACATAAATAGCTAATAGATAAATGGTTTTACTAGATAATTTAAAAACAACGTTATATATATATATTATTAATAATAAGTTTGCTATTATTGTATATATAATTATAAAAATACTATGTCAAGCATTGTTAGCCGAGAGGTCAGCGCAACGGCATTGCAAGCAAGCAGTTGGTTGCATACGGTTGTTATGGGTTCACCTCCTGGCAGATGCTATGACATAGGAAAAAAAAATACTTTTGTTTCAAAAAAATTATAAATAAAATAACAAATAGGGAAGGGGGTGGAGACTTATATAATTAATCTTTTAATAAAGACGTACTTTTTTTTACATATAAAGAATGTAAAAATAAAATTCTACTTACAAATAATAAATTATTAATATTTTATTATTTTCTTTTATATTTATTTTGTTTTGATTACACATATATAATTCTTCATTCACCGTGTCTTGATCGTACAAGATTTCACTTGATCATTTTAAAGTAATTATAGAATCAACATGATACAAAGTTTGTTACTTCCTAGATCAAAAGATCACACATAAAACCCTTCCACAATATGCACTTTTCCTGCAGTTAAAAGTAAGAAAATATTATGTTTATAATTTAAACCTGAAATTAGAAGTTATTATAGATGAATAAAATGTCCACCTGCATTTGTCAACAGAATTTATAATAAAATATAGTCAGAGACTAAACGAAAGCAAAAACAACATTTAAAATTGTAAAGCATTAAAAAGTATTGTGTAAATAAATATTTAATAAAAGTTTATCCAGTTGAAATAAACTTGTGATTGTTAAGAAGTTTACATCATTGATCCTCAAACCAAAATAAAATATAAAAAAAACATTTTATCATTAAAGATTGTATAACCATATACAAAATGGCACCTTGCATTTTGATAAATAAAATTAATATTAAATGGTTTTAAATTTAATAATAAAATTATTAAAGTATAGTGAAGGAAAAAACAAAGGAACATGATATTTGACTGTTTTTTTTTTAAAAATTAATACAAGGGGAAAAGTATACATTAATCTCGTATTATTTTAATTCATAACTTGATCCCCCTTTCACAAAACTAACTTTTCTGATCATTTAATCAATTATATTTTTTAATAAATATTTTTACAAGTACTAGTAGATAAATTTAAAATATGCGTATGTCAACATGGGTAGGATAACAACCTTGGCACTAATGTGGGCTTTGAACATTCGGTCATCAGATTTTCAATGAAATGGAAGGCTGAAGAGTTATGGGTTGGAGTAGTTTGAAGCCTATCCCTTAAAGTATGAAGATTGGCTATCTTAATACAAAGCTGAGCACTGATAGTATATATATGTAGAGATGGTCATCTGGACCAACTGATGAGTGCTGGTTTAGCACAAAATACCTATAATGGTGATTATTAATCTTTTCAACATGTGTGTGATCAGGTGGGGCAGCAATATGAAATGGCATGGAGAGTTGAGAGTCATGTGAAAGTTTGAGTTCGAAACCTGCATACATTACATGCTTATGTATTGTAAGGATTAGCAGCTCAATCCTTAAGATAAAAAGGGATATAAAAGAAAAGAGGAAAGCTTATTCATTATTTCAAATTTTTTATTTTAAAGAATAAATATCTTATAATCTTTTATACATATCTATTTAAATGTGTAAATATTTGATATATCCCACAATTCACATTTTGTTTTGTTTTTATAAAATGTTTCAATTTCTATTCATATTTTTTATACATTTAAAGTTGATATTTTGTTTAAAGTTATATTAAGAATGCAATATAAATTTTTTTTAAAAAAGGAGGGGGGGGGTAGCTCAATTATATTAAATGGCTATTGCAAATAATGTTAATAGCAAAGATAACTAGTGGTATGTTTTTAGGTCTATTTGTAAAATTGGAAAACAAATTTATAATCTCTATTTTATATATATTGTAATCTTTTGATTGGATATCCATGGGAAGAATAGCATATAAAATGTAAATTATAGCTCCAAAATTTTAAATTTATACTTCAAAAGAATAGTAATGCCCTAAACTTAGGTATAACGGTAACAAATAATTTAATATAAAGTTTAAAAAGATAATTCTATAGAGGTTTAGTAATTATTGTTATTTATAATCATTGTTAATTATAAATTATTTATATGATAATCTACTATATAATTTTTAATACAATATTTGTCCATTTAAATAAACAGAAATTACTTATAAAGTTGACTTTAATTTATTTTCAATACAGTGCTCCTTTAAAAAACTAAAAACATAAAATTGTAGTCAATGAAATAAGTAACAAGTATT